>JAMFTM010000052.1:0-299605 GCA_023522825.1 Diaporthe ampelina | reverse complement strand
CAGTACGCGTATCTGGTACGGCTCCACTCATCAAGTACGATGTTGTAACTTGGAATTTTAAACGCCGAACAAACAAGCCCATGACCCTTTTCCATGATGCAGGGTACAGTGAAAAGAAAGACAACCCAATCAAAGCCCGAAAAGACTGTGTGCAATAACAGACCTCTCATGATATCTTCACTTTGCCTAGTACCTACTAGGTAGGTAGGTAATGCTTCCTCAACCCCGACGTGGCTCTGATAAGATGAATCTGGAATGCTTCACGCCTTGTCACATCTTGGTGGGAAGTCATGACACCAAGGCTCACTGTCCCCACATGGAAGCCAAAGCGTCACTGATAGCTTGAGCCTTCAACCACGACCTTTCCTTGCGAGGCTCCACGCGTATGCACTCAGCCAACTGCTCCCCGGACAACTTGAACGTGATATAAGCGTCAATCAGGATCCTACCAAGGCGGTCTGACGAATCCGTGCAGTCCTCCTTGCACGATCGCTCCCGCTCCATCGCAGCCCGGTCGCGGCCCGCCGGGAACAGCTCCGCGAATCTCCTCGACTCCTCCCGGTCCAGCTCCTCCACACGGTGGCGGTGAATCTCCGCGCGGGCTGTCAGCTCGAAGTCGAAGAAGAGCAGGAGGAGGGCGATGGCCATCGACAGGGAGTGTGAGGCTAGTGATGAGCCCGGACAGATCCGTCTTCCAAAGCCGAAGGCGAAGTTTGCGTGCGTGTGGTCGAGGGAGTAGGAGCCTGACGGTGACAACTTCTGGGCGCCCGGTTGATGAGGTTCCCGCTCTGCATCTGTGGCTACCCATCGGTCCGGGTTGAAACGCCACGGATCTGGGTAGCGGTTGTGGTCGTGGTGCAAGCCGTAAGTATTGGCCAATACTGTACCTCCGGATGGTAGTGTAACTTTTTTCTTGTCGCCGACGATGCCATACTCTAGGTACAGGTCGTGTGGACCGCGCTTCGTCGGTGTGTGTCCCACTCCGGAGCTCCCAGTCGGAGTCAGCCTCAGAGCCTCCTTTACCACTGCGCTGAGGTATGTCATTTGTTGTAAATCCGTAAATGTTGGCAGTGATTCCTTATCGTTCGCCTTGCCACAAATTCTCATGTCAAGTTCTGCCTGTGCACGCCTTGTCATCTCCGGGTAGCATGCTGTGGCAAGCAGGAATGTGTTGATGGTCATGGCTGTTGTCTCCGTGCCGGCCTCAAATATGCCAGCCGCGAGATAAGCGATATCATCTTGATTCAACTGCAGCTGTTCTCGGTTTCGAAGAAGCTCGGCGGCAGCACACTCTTCGGGGGCTATCACACTGCTTTCGACTTGGTCGGGTAAGTTGCAGCGATGCGTATTTTGGCTCCCATTTAATCTGGCCTCAACACCACGAAGCAAGCTCTTGAACAATGCCAATTCAAAATGGTGATTCGAGGTCAACTTCCATTTCCACGGCGAGATAAAGGTCGGGACAAGGTCTAGTAGCGGGAAGTCTTCAACCCAATGTTTGCCTGGCGTAAAGGCGCTTGCAATGTTCTGCGAAACCGTCCTCAGATCTCCCAAGATTGGATCATCTGGTGTTTCAGCTCTTCGGGCGTAAGTGATCTGCAAGACACTCGAAGCGGTGAAGCGCGATATTTCGTCTATTACTGTTGTGTCGGTCGGAATTTGTGAGTTGCCCAGCTTGGCGATGCGGCCAACCATGATTATCGCCTCATGGCGCAGCGCCCGGGTCCATCTATTACTGATCTTCTCTTTCGTCAAAAGCGACGTGAACGCCCGGCGATGGCGTGTCCAATCCGGACCGTACGGCTGCAGGACGATCCTCCGGCCGCGGCTGAGATACTTCCCTGCTGCGATCGAGGGTCGCCGGGAGGCGCACGCTCCAAGTAGGGATTTGAGCGGTCGTTCATTTTCTGACAGGGAATTGATGAGAAGCGTGGTCTCTGAAGAATCGCGAGTCCCGTATATGCAGTGAAGCAACCACCGTCGGAGTCGGGCCAGCAGAGTGGTAGATGGGTGACTGATCAGGAACGCTGACCCGTATATATAGGACAGCCTGAGGTTGAACCTAGCCTCGTACTGTGGCCATTCGCTTGCGCCGTAGTATAGCTTGGTTCCGTCGACTCCGCAAGCTGTGTCCTCTTGCGGCCCGGATCTTCGTTTGTACCAAAGTCTTCTCGGCCAGGACGTGTACCGACTCAGAAGCAAGAGACATGCGACTGCCAGCAAAATTGGGAGGCCATTATGGATATCGTAACTCTCTAGCATTTTCGACGTAGAGATGATGACCATGACATGTCAGCGGCCGCGCCATGATCGTCTGCTTTCTTTGCAGTACATTTAGAGTTTAGAGTTTGAGCCAGCTGAAGTCTAAATCCAGGTGACATGAATCTGATTGGTGGCCATTAGGGCCGTGCTTCCCTGGAGTCTCGCTGCCTCTTTGTCTGATCATTTTCTGGTGTGGAAAGAGCCGAGCACTCAGATTACATGTCTTGTCACTAAGATGATGTTATTTCGTTTGCTTGGGAATTTGACTCAGATGGCTCAGCTAAGCCCATTTGTCGGCTAGCCATACCAGTCGCCTGAGGGAGAAAAAGGAACTGTGGAATAATGCACTCGAACATTCGGGAACCACATGATCCATCTGATTTCTCGCGTAATTTAACTAATTCTGCTTGACTCTCCCTTACACAACGGCCCGTGTTGTCATGGACACATGAGATGAGTCGGTCACACGAAGTTAGGCGAATACGGAACGCACGCCTAGAATCCAGGCTGTTCTTCCACTCAACATAATCACTAGCCGCATAGCATCTGGTCAAGTATTGGAGAAGGAGAAGAATTCATATTACCTAAACCACTACTACTACTCTAATGTGAATATGCAAGCGCCTCTGCTTTCATCACTATGGGCGTTCAAAGGTCAAGAACATTGTCGTCATCACTGGTCGCAATGCTGCGAGCACCGACAGGTAGGCCGTTTTCACATTGAGCATTATTGTGATGAACATCAAGTCACATCATCATACGAGCCCGCAGATGCGATGGATGCTCTACTCCGGTGGTCCCAAGCTGACCGGGTCGAGGCCATCCTTCAACTGAGACTTTCTGGGCATCTTGCCCAGGGCCATCAGCTCCGCGCTCTGAACCATGGCCGGGTCCTTGCCCATGCTGGCAACAGCTACTACCGTCTCGCCCTTGGTGTAGAAAGCAGCCCACTTGCCCTCGTCCAGACTGCCCTGGATCACGACGTCATCGTACCCACCGACCGTGTTTCCACAGTAGCGGAGCTGTGCGGTCAAGGCGCTCCAGAATACGGGCGTGAAGGGTGCTGGCTTTCGCGTAGGCGCAACAATGTGGGAAGCAGCAGCCCTGCCAGCGTTTTGTGCCACGTTCCAGTGCTCAATGCGGATGTACTTGCCCTCGCCTCCTGGGCCGTGGTAGGGATAGGTGGCAATGTCACCGATGGCGTACACATCTTTCAGCCCGACGACACTGAAGTTCTCGTCGGTCTTCAGACTGCCGTCATCTTCAAGCTTGACAATGGTGTTCTCCTTCAGGAACTGCGTGCTGGGGGCCACGCCGACGCCAAGCACGACGAGGTCCGCGTCGAGGCGGGTGCCGTCCTTGAGCAAAACGGCACCGACCTTGGACGGGTCGGACGTGGAAGGCTCGGCCTTATCCACACCGGCGTTCATGTGGAACTTGACACCCTTCCCTTCAAAGGCCTTCTGAAGAGCGGTACCGACTTGGGTTCCCAGGATACGCTCGAGTGGGGCGCCCTCCATCCCGATGACATGGACGTCGTTGTCTGCAGCAGTCGCATTGGCAAATTCCATTCCAATAAAGGAGCTGCCGACCACGACAATCTTCTTGCCCTTGTCGCCGATCGTGTCCACGATCTGCTTGACGTCGTGGACGTTCCTTAATGTGAAAATGTTGCTGAGCACCTTGAACCCTTGTAGAGGCAGCGACTTGGCCGTACCGCCGGTGGCCAGGATGAGCTTGTTGTAGCCGTAGCTACCACCTTGCTTGGTTGAAACTGTCTTGTTGCCGAAACTGACGCCCGTCACTTCGTCATCCACAATCTCGACGCTGCCAGACTCGAAGAACTCCTTGTCACGCAACTGTACTTTGCTTGCATCGGTAATGAGGGCTTTTGACAGCTTTGTGCGGTCGATTGGAAGGTAGCCCTCGTTGGAGATCATGGTGATGGGGCCCTGGAAGCCGTTGGTACGAAGGGCCTCAATGGCACCAATTGCGCCGGAGCCACCGCCTACGACAAGGACTCTGTCCTCGACCGAAGCGGTCTCAACCTTGCACCTGATGTTGGGCTTGCGGCGGCCAGCCTTTACGGTAGCCTCCTCGGCGGAAATGTAGACGGAACCGTCGTCTTTCTGGGTGACCTTGTAGACAGGGAGGGCATCGAGACCAGGGGCATCTTCAACGTCGCCGGTTTTGGCGTTGAAACAAGCTATATGAAGAGCAAAGAGTCAGCTTCTCGAGTTGCACACTCCTTCAAGATGTGGAGGGGGGCAGGTCTAACCTCCATGCCAGGGGCAAGTCAGACGGCCGTTTGTGGTCAGGACTCCGTTGACTAGAGGAGCTCCGTAGTGGGTGCACTTTGCACCGAGAGCCTGGACTTTGCTACCATCGTTGAGGAGAAGCACCTTGGTGTCGAGGCCTTCAACCTCGACCTCCTGCTTGGAGCCTGGCTTGAGGTCCAGCGACGTGACGCCCTTGAGCTTAAATTCCTGGGCCATGGCTTTTGGTGCGGAGGTGCCAAAGTGTGCACTGGGCTGTGGCCTTCTGAAGATGGAAGCTGCAGTGTTGTTGAACAACAAGGGCTTGACGGCTCTGGAGAGGGAGATTGGTCTGGCCCTGAAGCAGATGGGATTCATGAAGATGAAGATTGATTCCTCACGGAGGAGAAGGGAGGGGGGAAGCGCGGCAACAGACGGTGAGGGAGGGGGCCCGGAGTCAATGAGGTATCAGCATCTGCTGGCAGCGATAAGACGTCAAGCACAAGCACGCAACAGCCAGCGGTCCAACTAACTGCCTGGCGTCTCTCATGTTCAATGCCACACCCCAACCTGAGACGGGCTGGGATGCTGTGCTGAAGGAGGGGCACTTGTAATATGGAGCCTGTGAGTGGTTGGAGCTCCCCCCGGGGTGTCAATGACGGCATGACCACCAACTGCAGTGGTCCGCTAGCCCCGCGTTCTAGTGGGGTGTCCGGGCCAATACGTAGGTCCTCCGTCATGGTCAGCAGCTGGCCATTGGTCCATACACCTCAGGCCCCAAAGCTTCGAGAAGCTCTGAACTGTACTCCCCAGGTACCTTGGAGTGTAGGCCTTAGTGCGGCAGGAATCAGGTACCGCAGAGAGTCATTCACAGGGGCTTCGCAGTACACAACGGCACAGCATTTGTAATACCTATGCAAATCATGAATTACAGAATTCTGCAATGAGAACCTCAAATTGAAATACTAAACAAAGCAAATAAGATATCCCCTTCAGTCAAACTCATGCTCAAGAAGAATATGGCTGCTCAAGCTCGGCCTGCTCCATAGGTAGGGGCGGGCGAGGCGGGGGTTTACTGGATAGTCATAATTCGAGGCTTTGAATTTGGCCAGCATTCTGTTCAACGAGTCGCGAAAGCGGCTGGCGGCTTCAACATCTCCCTTGACACGCGTTAGTGTTAGATCCCACAGCACAACTCATTCTCGGCCGTATCTTACAAGAGCTGATCTGGTTATCATAGTCACCGCCGTAATCGTCAGTTGTTTCGTTGAGATTGTAGTTGTATGACAAGGTAACACCACGGTCATCGCCCTTGTCGTCGCAATCGACAAACCTGAATCGTGTCAGTCCACCACCACCTCATATGGGCACTTTGAAATGGATCCCATGCGCTGGTGGCTACTCGTAAGAGCACCTTGGAATGTATGACTGACTTGTAGAATTGGCAGTTCCCTCCAGTGTTCGTGCTCAACGAAGAGGTCTTGTTCTCATATTCGTCGAGGAAGGACTGGCTGCTGTTGAAGCTGCTGTAGTTGACTTTCGTTTCAATCATCATCAGCTATGCTTGCACTACATCGACTAGAAACTCAAAATTCTCTTTCAGTACTTGCCGCACTCTCCAGGTGCTGCACCAAAAGACAAGCAGTTGCCTCGGAAACCAGCGAGATCACATTGGAGAACAAATATGTACGGAGGAGTGACGATGGGCCGGTTGGGATCAGGGGTCGAATCAGCAGGGACGTCCTGGCGCCTGCTCACGGTGCCCTCCAGAGTGATGAGCGGGGAGGTCATGAAGGCGTTGTAGGCTTCCGGGTGGCTCGTCTTGACAGTCTCTCCTATGGTGAAAAGAGTGTTCTCTTGAATTTTTGGCAGGGCATAGGAGACGGGGATCATGAGAGAAGCCGCAACGGCTGAAACGAAGGTGATGGTCTGCATGGCTGCTGTCAAGACGGAATATGCTCTCAAGAGAGTATGTACAGTGAGTTACAGGAGTCACAACTTGCTCCTCCCGGCGATGAGAACGACGGCATGAGCGAATTTATAGTCAGGACGTGAGCATCAGCACATTTAGAGCACTCTCAACAGCTCAGTCAACGGACACTTGCTTCACTCAGCAAGATCGGCCATCACCTTGATGCTACATGCCAGAATCGGCCGCGGTCCCGGCACCCGCAGTACTCCAGATTCCGTGATACTTCAAGCCTTCGTGAAGGTTTTCCCCATCTCCAAGTCATAGCAAAACCTTCTCGCTCAAATGACCTCCTCGTCAAGACTTTCTTTGGTGTTTCGCGCGCGATTGAGTTTCAGGTATTTTGCTGTTGAACCCACCACGAGAGGCACTTCCACATTCTCACTGGGCGCTCTCATGATTTAGACCAGACTCCGGTTCATCCGAACTTCCACCGCAGGCCTAAGTTTAAGCAAAGTCTAATAGGGAAACCACTGAGTCGCGCCAGGAACGTTGGAATTTAGGCTTTCCTTGGCTTTCTAAGATCGGAGTATTTGATCGGCACAGTGTCCATTTTGGGACGAAGTTTCTATGCATGTGGGAAATAAGGAGAAATGGAATGACTGTCCATGGACCTGGAAGCATAGTCTATTTAAACAGCACTCCATAGAGGTTCATCTCTCGTTGTAGATCATGCTCTGCTGGTCTTCCGAGCATTCGCTTGCCCGGAAACCTTACGATCTCAGGACTTCCGCGATGTCATATGGGCTGGGCTACCAAGGTTGAAATGGATTGTGTCCGCGAATTTTTCAGGACTTCATCGAACTTTTGACTCTGATTGTGTAAGTTTCCACAAAAATACTTATTGCAAGAAAGCATAAGTCTGCAAATAGTTGCCTATCAATGTAACATGGTAGCACAAGCACGCTGGTAATCACGTCCACACTATGGTATCTATTTTTGTAGCCAACTTTGAAAAGAACTCAAATCACCCAACATAGATTTATGTAACGTAATGCCTTATACCTTCTTAGAAATGAATACAGAGTCATTGTGAGGCCAGTCATCATCTATGCTAATCAGAAGGGTCAGGTGGCGGCCAATGAGCGATTCCCGCCCAGAGAGCTGACAATATCGATGCCCTCTATTCAAGAGCTGATTTTCCTCAAGACGACGAGATCACGAGTTATTCACGCCATATGAGGTGTGAGCACGCACCAGCTGACCAGAAATGCCTCACTCTCCAGCTGTGAGCACATGTGCGGCTAGGGACCTGGGGAAATGACCGCTCATGCACGTACATGGCAGGTCTCCACAACGCAAAGCTAATTAGAATGCCCTGACAAGCACCTATTTCTAGAAAGCGAAGTACAAATATTGACATTGACCTGGACACGACTGCGGGTGGAGGATCATTGCACAAAGCTATCAAGTATGATACCTAGGTAGCTGGCAGGAACGCCATGATCAAAGTCGCTACACTTTAATCTGTAAATCCAGTGACATACACGGAAAGACAACATGTGACATACTGTCAGCTGCCGATAGAGTACCCACAAACATGCAGAGTTTTCTTCTCGTCTTTTTATCTTTTTGAAAGTGGCATGTTGCAATTACAACGTGGTTACGGGATAGTGGGCCCAGAACCCGGCAGCGGCGCATTTTGGAGACTCGTTGGCCAAAGCCACATCTAAATCATGCTATGGCTAATGAGGTTACGTCCGTCAGAACAGAACTCAGAAAGTCTCATTAATTGACACACAGCACCTGTATCGCGCCGAATACTTGCCTAGAAATACTTGTGTTGGGAGTTGTGGCCGAAGTGTACCTAGGTAGCCATGGGGAAAGAAAATGAAAATAACATATAGTGATGATGTGGGAGAGCATGCTCGAAAGCACGGATCCATTCAGAGTCCTGCACTTCATAACTTGTAGAATGGCATACCTATAGACGGCGTATACTTTCACAGTTGCATGTTGAGAATTCATCGGAATAGAGAATTCATCGGAATAGAAGTTCACATGTGCATCGGAATAGCAATTCCAAGAACTTCATTCTTCGCCTATTCTATTTGTACAGCTCAAAAGGATCCCAATAATGCTGAACCAGAAACAAAGTCTACAAGCTAACCTTCACAAATGTATCCCGAAAGTCTTCTGGCCTCTTTTTATCTAGCCTAAACATACTCAGCACAGATCGTCTCGCCGCTCAAATCCATCACATCCTCAATTGTGACATTTGGCACAATCCCAGCGATCCACAGCACATGCTGCAGAGTCGTGGTGTTGCCATTATCCCCAGAGTAGTCAATGAGAGACGAGGATGGATAGTCAAGATACTGCTGGGACAGGTACGAGTACGGCGGGATGTTTGACCAGTTTCCGATATCGTATGTCCGGGTGTCCGGGTCGACCTGCTGCCAGTTCCACCAGAGGCGGTCCAAGTTGGTGTGGTGCAAGAAGAAGAGAGGCTCTGCGGGAGAGCCGGCGACGCTGAGGATCGTGCCTCCGACACCGCCGTGACCTGCCACATGGGGCATGCTCATGTAGCACTCCAATGCTGTTGTGTCTGTTTCAGGAGAGGAGTCAGTATTTACTCAGACTCCGAGATCCAAGAGATTTCAGGGGAGCCTTTTATAAGGCAGTTTTCAAGCTGCCTCGAACCTTGAAGATCGGGCTCTCTCCTTCTGCAGGGCTAACTTACAGTTCTCTGACGCAAGGCATTCCTCAATGTAGGTGGTGTTTCCGTAGTCGAAGGTGTTGTCCGAGAAGGAACGAGCCAAGCAGTAGTCCTCCTCCCAGATCTGAGAGCCATTGCTGCTGAGGCCAAGGGTGAGGTTCGCAAACGGCCCATCATCCACGCAGTCGCCGCCCTCGCCTCCGAAGCCAGTGTCGGGGTCAAAGACGACACTAGCCGAGATGTTGCCAGAGTCGAGGGACTCCTCCCAGTACGGCTGGTATCCAGTGTAGTTGCATTCGTCACGGAGCAGCTTCTCGTGTGCCCACATGAAGTACCTGTGCCATGGGAGGAAGCTGCCCACGTCGTGGATCCAGTTGGTTTGGATCGCGTGGGAGTATGTGAGCTCGTCCCAGCGGGTCTTGGAGTAGGGTAGGCCGTCCTTGGCGGGCGAGTTGATGAGACAGAGCTCGGCGTCGATGTAGGCGGCCTTCTCGTCGTCGCTAAGGTTGTGCCATGCCTTGCGCTGGTGAACTTCGCTGCACGTAGAGGTCGTGTTGGTATCTCTAGAAGATACGGGGGAAGCAGAAGCCAAGCTTGAGAAAAGGGCCGCACCGGCCAGAAACGATATACGTGCCATTCTTGCTGATCAAAGAGCGTACAAGCAACGGTAGAGACCAGAGTTGATGAAAAACACTTCGGGATTGCAGAAGAGAGTGACAAGTGATTTCACACACAAACAAAGAATCGACAGGATGTCAAAAGAATGGGACAATCCTAGAGATTGGTGTAATGAATGAGAGCAAGATGCGATGAATATCTCATATCACAATTCCCGTCTCATGGGCGCTCGGTACTGATATATAGTATTTCGATGAGCTTCTTAGTTGATGGGGCCGGCATAGATGACAAGGGTGGTACAGATGTTTCGTTTCTCCTATCACCCACATGGCAGGAACCAAACACTGCCCACGGTCTCAATGTCCCAAAATGGTAGACTGGTATTCGTCATCTTCTTCCTGTATCCGTGAGGCTCAACAGCCTTGGTATTGTGTGTCGTGCCCCCGGCACTATGGGTGCTACCTTGAGACCCGCTTTGACGCGCATGCAGTGGTGGAAAGTACGTAACGAGGTCGGCCATCCCCCTGATGGCCTTCACAGCCTTGATCTCAATGCCTAGACCCTGCTTCTCCTAGCACCCCGGATCCTTGGGGATACTGTCAGTAGTCACGCTTGCAAAAGCTTGAATTGTTTCTTTTGTCGTAAGGTCTCGCAGCCTCTGTGTCTACTTTGTCTGATTTTGAGGCCATTCTTGATCACAGGGGAAGAGCATATTGGATGTCGTGCAACAACCAGGCAGGCTGTAACAAGTAGCTGTAGGAGCTTGTAGTATTAACTCGACGTCTGCCTTTATTCCTCTACTCCATACATGATGGAGTATGTGGTGGACGAAGGTTACGGCCCCACACATGCAGGTCACGGCACCGCCGCAACGACTCGGTATGTGGAATGCCCCTATTCTACGACACGTGCTGTGCTGTCAAAGAGTTATCGTCGGACATTATTCGCGACTCTCAAAACCTTATCTCCATTATGAGTCTTTTTGGTGGGACATCGCCGCAAGAGAACGTAGAGAGGTATGGCATCGGTCAGTATGCTGCAGGTGTACGTACCGAAGCTGCCGACTCAATTTTCCTCTACTTCCTATTACTTAGTTAGGTACTTTCAAGTCCAAAATGTCACCATCAATCAAGTATTGGCAATGGGAGTCACAACGCCCAAGACTGATGCCCAGACTGCGGCTGAGCCACGAATTCCAACATGTGGGTAAAGAAATATCCCTTTTGGGATGTGGAAAGGGGCGGGCTTACGAACAGGCCGCTTGGCGCATTTACAGCTTTTGTTATGCGCATCCTCATGTTGCTAGCAGTGGGTTTACCCTGTAAACTCTCCTATCCCAAGTCGGCTTTGGGCCCCACGGGCTTCCCGTGCCGCCCCGCCACATCACGAAAGCACAGCAGCACAGGCGACGAGTAAGGAAATATTTCCCGCTTGCCTTGATGGTACTGTGCATATTCACAAGCGACAGTCGGCCGAAACAGCGCCCCGCCCCCGCAAGGCTTTATTTAGATACACACTTATCACGATAGATATCTTGCAGTGCTGCAAGGTGGTGGCAGATGCCGTTGTGCCGTCTAACACGCGTCTTGGCCCCCTGCAGAACTGACACTAAACATAGTTGCCCATACCAACCTGGGAAGGGCATTGCTGGCGTCAGGTCTGGCCCCCAACACCGAGGCGCCTACAGCCATGAAAGTTCTATCATTGCTTGTGTTGATGCATTTTTTTGTTACACCTTTGCAGCTATTGGAATAGTGATCGTGTTACCAAAGAGTCCTATTTGGGGTCCATACTCGCAAAAGTGCGACTCAATTTCGCATGTGCGACATCTTGAGGGAGCGATGCTACTTCCTTCGATGTTACCGTGTCGTGGCGCTGCGGTCCGAGGCGCAGCGAGAATGCTGACGTCCACCTAAACATCGTGGGCATCGCCTTCTCTTTTCTCCATACATCCGTCCCCTTGGCGTCCTTCAACTGCACACAATATCAGCCAGACTTCTTTCAAGAGTGTTATCCTGCATTTTGCCTACAATAAAATTCTTGTTGCATCCTGCTGTCCTGACATCTGCACACAGGGGGTTCTAGGCCTGAAACCCCTATTTTGCTAGCTTCGTGCTAGCTTCTTCCTTGAGGGCCTTCTCGGCAGACTCCATGCCTCTCCGGAATGTCATCAGATAAAGAGCAACATGAAATGTCAAGCTCTGGTTCAGAAAGCAGAATGGTAGATGGCCAAGCCCCCCGAGGAAAACCTAGATCGAAAGCCCGAACGAGAACTGGCTGTATCACTTGCAGGTACGTGCCTATCCGAGTCTTCCGGGGACGTAATGTGGACAAGGAGGCGTGAGCTTGCGCTGACGACAAGGGTAGGATTCGTCGGGTGAAGTGTGACGAGGCAAGACCCAGCTGCAATAGGTGTGTCTTGGATTCTCTTATTAGAGTACATTCTTGTCGATTGACATGGTGTCAGGTGTACACAGTCTAAGCGTCAATGTGATGGATATCTCACCTCAGTCGCTCAACCGGGAAGCTCTTCAGACGAGAGCAGAAGGTCGCCATATCCCCGGGACACAGTCTCCCGTCGGGCACTTGCAGTAGCTGTGCGTCAGCTGAATGTGGTTGGGCCAGCGTCACGCGTCCTTGCAGCCGGTCCTCTGGTACCAGGAGATGCCGTATCCTGCTTCGACTTCTTCCGCTTCCGTGTGAGGGCTACCACCCCGGCACGGGCTCATGACCCTCTTGGTGACACACCCGGGTTTTGGGACCGTACCCTGCTGCAGACGGCCCATGTAGAGCCTGCAGTGTGGCACGCCGTAGCGGCTCTGGGTGCGCTGCAGCGGAAATGGGAGTTTGTGTCTCGACTTTCTCAGGTCCCTCTGTCCAATTCGGAATCCAGATGCAACGGCAATGGCAATCCCAGTGACAGAGACGCAAACTCTGCCCAGTTCATCCAAGACACAACGGAAGAATTGGAATCCAGCTCCGTGCAACTGGCTGGTCAGGCTAGCACAAGCTACGTCGAAGCTTTGAAATTGGCCAGGACTACGGCTGACGTGAAGGTAATACTGGTCCTAAGTATTGCCCTGGCCGCAGCTTCCAACCTCACCGGCAAGTGGTCCGACAGTAAAGTCCACATTCGAGCCGCTACCAAGCTCATCGGTCAGCTCGCGGATGAGGCCAATGGAACACCAATCTCAGAGATGGACATTAATGATGCGGCTGATAGTTTGGCCAGGTTGGATATGCAGTGGCTCACGTTTCAGGACGCGCAGGCGCCTTATCCATACATGGAGAGTCAGCTGATGGCTCACGCCCTAAGGAGGGCCCCAGAGATCAAAAGCCTCGCACACGCCCAAGACCTGCTGATGGGCATCATGAGAAAGCTTTGGGTGGGAGCAGGCCTAGAACACACCGAGAAGCAAGGCGCAGAGGATATTAAGCAGGGAGATATCGACATCCTAACAGAATTAGCACAGTGGGAGCACAAGACACTCCGGCTCCTGAGTAATACCCTGTCGCTGGCAAGACCGGCGAGCCCGGGTCTCCTGTTCCTGAAGATCTGCCACGCAACAGTCCGTCTCATCATTCTCGCCGGAATCACGCATTCCGATTACAACGAATTATCTTGGGACAACTACCTGGCTCATTTCGAGCGCATAATAGCGCTAAGTGCCCTTTTCATCCAGGCGGAAGTCTACCAGAACCCACTGCTTCCTTCAGAAGTGTCCCTGGACGGCCCGGGGATCATCATGTCACTATGGCTAGTTGCCTTCCGATGCCGTCATCCCCTGCTGCGACGACGTGCCCTTGGGCTCCTTCGGGTCTCGAGAAGGCAGGAGGGCATGTGGATGAGCACAAGCGCGGCAGTTGTGACTCAAAGGGTCATCGAGATCGAGGAGGCTGGCTCGCGAGGGACAATGAAACTTTCAGGCTCGGCGTTAGTGCCTGCATTCTGCACGTTGGAACCCATCACAGCCTTTGAGCAAGAATTGAAAAAACAATTTGAGGCTGAGGATCTGGATCCTCGCTCATGGCTGTCGGGCGAGGGGCTCTGGGTCGCCAGGACAGAGTGGGATTGTCCTGGAGAGCAACTTGTTCCGTTGGAGAGGCGTATCACACAGGTGACTACTTTTGCTGAACCATATGACCCAAGGAGAGGTAAATCCAAGGCCGACGTCACTTTGTTCTTTGCAGACTTGGACTTGAAAGGAGACATGAGGAGAGAAGTAATCTCAGTTAACTTTTGACGCCTTACATGGCAACTCATATTTTTCTTGCTTTTATTTTGTGAGGGCCCAATGCGAGATGTAGGGTTCGGAATGGCACAAGACCCGTTCGAAGCAAATCATTGATTCAATGTTGTGGAAAAATACAGAATGGGGCAGACAAGCCGTACTGTCTGCAGACGTTCCACAGGGCTTTTATAACATAAGTTCGGACTCCCAGAGAAAGCTCACTAACTGTCAATGCTAACTATTTTCGTAGAATTTAAAACTATAGACTGTATGTATTCGTTGACTCTACTGGACCGGAACACCAAAATGTTCAAGTAGGAGACTGACAATGTCTTTCGGATCAGCACAGTAATTTTCCAACCTTCTGTAGACTAGTATCCTCTCAGAAGCCATTGTGGCATGCTACAAGTCCTAGTGTTGCGCTGTGCCCGTTCAATGTCGCGCTGGTGCCATCAAGGCTGAAGCTATCACAAAACACGAGCAACCTAGGCTGAAGCCGTCAACCATTTTAGTACAGTACCATCGCCGTGTGACCCAGGCCTTGAAAGGTTTTTATTGTTTCGCATATAGGTGAAAATATATGATCATTTGCCCCAAATATGCAATAAACTCTGCTATACTCGTTTAATTCAGCAAAACCGCTCCCACTGTTTGAGAGAAGCGCGGATCAATCAGCGTGGACAATACTACATAGTAGGTGAGTGTGACTGATGGGGACCATTACGCCTTCTTGCGAGTGCTCTCTCGCAAGTACCAAATCGTGGTTTCAAAAACTGATCTTGAACTCAGTAGGGGTGAATTCTGTCCAAATGCCTCGATACTATTACCTCGACACCTCGATGAACAAGAACTTCGATGAAATTTTCAGGAGAGCACAGCAATGGGCAGCCTCCGCACTGAAGCGTCTCGATGACCCAAACGACTCGGAGTTCAGAGAGGTCTTTCAGAATATCTTCAAGACATCAGTCATGGACAACCAGCCTATGCCCCGTAGCCCAGGCTTCGTACCGACTCAGGAAGGCGAGCTCCATCCGCTCCCTGTGCTCAGCCACGTCCGCCGGGCGCTGCACTCCTTCGCCCACAACTGGACTAGAACCGATGTGAGGGAAATAGCAGAGGTGCGAATTCACAGAAACGCTTTACAACAATATGTGCAGATACAGCCAGGGTTGTTTTATGACCCTGTGAATGGTATGGTCCCCGTCGACAGCAATTGGGTGGAGTATTTCCGCTGGGCATGTATCAACTGCAACGCATTTGTTATACGTACGCGACAGTTAGATCACCAGAGGCATCAGAATTCTCGGCGCAACGTGATCTATTTTACGGAAAAGCCGCAGATCAACTGGCTCCGTTGGGCCGGAGCTCGTCTCCATGATCACCATGTCGATAGCGTGATGAATGGTTTGCTTGAGCATATCCTAATCCATGAGATGATGCACTGTGAAGCATATGGTCTACTGGATTTCTACAACGAGCGTGGGCAAACTAGCTCCTGGGATTTGGTCGCTAGACTCCACAAAGGACAAGCCTATATCTGTGCCGAGTCGATTGCTACCTTGTGTCTTGCCGCTGCTGTTGCTGATTTGCAGCCCGTGAGTTTCGACAAGACTTTCAAACATACTGTCACGAGAGGCGGGTTTATAGTACTATACCGACAGGGGCAGAGTGGACTACAATCTCGCTGAGGTTTCTAAAAGTTGATCGCATGGACACAGGGATGAACTTGAATGGTAGCAGAAAAACCAAGATCTCGAGACAGCATGGGCAGTGAAGGGTAGCTTAAGTGATATCGCATTCCATGCAATCGATCTAAGCTGTATTGAACTAGCTCGTCTAATTAATGTCGTCAAGAATGCTATCTTTGCTGTAATTAAATATTATAATGCACGAATTTGTGGTAGAGCTCTTTCAAGTATCAAGATCCCGAGATCCATCGCAGCGACATATCCACTGGATGTCCTCCAAAGTATATAGGCAAGGATTGACAAGCACTTAACGTTCTTCTATACAGACACAGCACAGGAGCCTCTTCCCTCCCGCTGCTGCAGTGGGGGTATCATGATGACAATCTAGAATACATGTAGCAACATCAACACAACCTAGACGCGCTCCAAAGCCCCACAATCGTCGGATCTCTCTCCTCGGTAACACTCGCCGGCTCATTCAAGAGCAAGTGGTAGATTGACATAAAACAAGCAAGCCCAGCTCCGCCAGCTCCCTGAACCCAGCGATCGGGCTTAAGCAGTGCGGGTTTGCGTATATAAGTACAAACATTTACTCGTCAAGTATTAATGCAGTTGTCGAACTTGGAGACAACTTAAGCAAACTCCGGTCCAATGCACACCGTTCTGTTTCGCTGACGAGACCCAATATGAAATACACCCATATTTATGCACGCTCAAAAGGAAACGAGACAAAGGAAAATGACAAGCCTGGAGCGGCTAGGAATCAGACTAGGTCACCAGAGGCCAACGCCCATGGGATGTAGGCGCTGTATGGGGCGAAGGTCTGCTGGAGCATTCAGAGGCCTTCTTCTTCCAGAATTTCCCTCAGCGCCTCGTGATCAACAACGTCGGGAACAACCTTAGCTTGTGGCCCCCGCCGTTGATGATAAGCGAGGTACTCTTGGAAGCCCGGGATGGCCCCGGGCTGGTTAATACCGAATGTGCGTGGTGAAAAGGCCGATTCTTTAGGCGCCTGCTTCTTTGAGTTCTCATTGCTGGCAGCCTGAGGCACGTCAATGACCGACGTGGCGGGCGACGATGCCGACGCAGGGTTCGGTGAAATGCTTCGGCTTCTCTCCGATGTTGGTGTGTTCGTGGCGCTATCTTGGCCTTTGCTATTCGTGCTTGCCCACGGCCGCCAGCCCACCAGCTTTCCAAAGCCGACGCTCGACGCGGATCGTTGAGGAATTTCGGGTGTGCTCGCAAGGGAGGATAACGCAAGTGAGGCTGATGCAGAGCGGTCGCCCGTGCGTAAGTTCGAGTTGCTAAGCTTGTCCCGCAAAGCCGAGCTGCCTCTCCAGCCGTCGGTGCTGCCCCTGGCGATCGTGGGCCGGGCAGTTACGGTGCTCAGTTCGATGTCAGCCGCTGCGGCGCCTAGCGGCCGAAACGAGAGTTGACTCGGGCGCGATTTGAGCGTGTGTATATCAAGACCCCCAGTAAGGGACATGATAGACTCGGATGACGCAGCACGGTGCAAGCGAGGACGTGTGTTCGTCCTGTAGCAGTCGTCATAGCAGGGCGTGGGTGGCATATTCGGCGCACCATCTCCATCGCCTGTGGAGTCCGTCATCAATTCGTCAGGTGAGACGCCCGTCGTAGCAGGACCATCTTCAGAGGTGGTCATTATAGTAGGCAAATTCTCCCTCAGTTTCGAAGTATTGCCATTTCCATAGCTTCTGGCAGCAAGTTGATGGTCTTCCGGAAGTCCGTCGAGGAACAACGGCCTTGGTGTTGAGAACTTGCGTCTGGATGCGTCGGACGGTTGCTTTTTGTGTCTGGTCCACGCCGGTGATGTGGGATCTATACTAGTGACAGGAGAAGTGGGATAAGACGTGTCATGGCCCGTTCTGTCGAAAATAGAGCCTCGACGGTTCGAAACCGGGGAGCTCGGAACAGAAGAAGGTGCGAAATCCGATGGCTGCTCGGAGAAAACGGACCATCTCGTTGATGGAGCTGTGGATATCGAATCTCTGACTGAGTGTGAGGTGTGTGGCAGTCGCCAGTGAGGTAGACCAGGGCTTGGCGGTGAGGAAGGCCCAAAGTTCCGCGCTGGGTTGAAAACGTTTGGCACCAGATTCTGCCGCTTCTTCTTCGGCTTCTTAGGCTCGGCCGGCTTCTCGACATGGTAATGATGGTGGATGTGTAATTCCTGCGATACAGATGCAGCTGGTCTCGATCTCTGCTGGGGCGATTTTGGCGACGTGGGTGATGAAGGCTCTACCTCGTCGGTGTCCAACTCGGCTCTTAATGTGCTTGCCGCACTGTTCGCCTTGCCTTCCACGGGCTGGTGGAAGATGAGCTGCTCGCGCAGGTGTTGTATCTCATCGTTCGAATTTAGCAGCAACTCACGAAGTTCTGCCATGCCCACTTGCAAATTCGCGTTGTCCTGCAGCAGATCCCGCACGAAATGCGAGACCACCGTGCCGCCATCGCCCATCGTTTTCGCGGCCGCCGCGCCTTTGAGCCTTCCAGCAGCCGTGTTGAGATCCTTCTCCATAGACCGTTGCTTTTCCATTCGAGCCAGTACCTGGGCGTGACGTTCTCTTTCCTCATAAGCCTCCCTCTCAATTCTCTCCAGCTTTTCCTGAAGGTCTGAGATGCCTTTTTCCGCCCTGCGCCACCTCTGCATAGCAGACTTGGCCTCGCTCTCGGTTGTCACCAGAGTGTTGCGCAGGGCCGCCTGCTCTGCTTCCAGGTCGGCAATCTGGTCTTCCATCGCAGTCGCCCGTGCCTCGGCGCCCTGCAGCTTTCGGATGGCCAGTTCTGAGCTCTGCAGAGTTGCCTCCAGGGTCCTTATTTGTGTCTCGGAGTCGATGACAGAGTTGTTGAATGATTCGAGCTGGTCGAGCAGTGCGCGATTCTCCTGGATGGTCCTCGCGTTTTCTTCTTCCAGCGTCCTCTTCTCAGTCTCGAGTTGCTCGATGCGCGACTGCATCTCGAAGCGATCGCGCTCAGCAGAGGCCATGTATGCCTCGTGGCGAGCGAGAAGGGCCTGCAGAGCAAATGTTAGCGCCGGGAAGTCACAGATCTCCGACCGAGGCCGCGCATCTTGTAGCATAGAAACACAGGTGTGATAGGAAGCCGGTGACGTCCTTGCGACGCCAAGGGCAAGTTCATATGAATGAGCGGACATTGAAAAGGGGTGGACCGAGTCAGGAATGGTCATGTCTCGCAGGGAGGGCAGCAGAGCGAACGCGCTTGAGAGGGAGGAATGTGAAAGGGCTGCCAGGTCGCCCCCGTGCTATTTAGAGGTCCCACGAACATGACTGTGCCCTCCATGTGCTTCACTAAGAATAAGACATGTACGACGTTCCCCAGAAAGACAGCAATAGTACAACAGGCGGGAAGGTGGTGGCTGGCTCGGTCAGGGGGCTGAGAGACTGCAGGCGACGTACCTGGCCCAGCTTTGCAGCCGTGTGGACATCCTTCTCGACGCTGTCGAGGACAGAACAGTTGTGCTTCAAGTAGACGCAATCTGTATTTCCACAGCAGCACTGCAGTGTCTCAGGCTGGCTGTCAGCCACCGCCAGGGTGTCCAGGTCCAGCCTCTCGGGATGAGGATCGGCCATGGCTGGACTGCTACAGGATGGGTCGTGATAATCGTAGATTGGGCAGGATGGCAGGCGCCAAGTGATCGAGCGGGCAATAGAGCGATAGTGGCTGCGAGTAGGCGAAAGACATGTCTGTTGGAAGGTCGTGGTGGTGTGCGTTTATTCTCGAAAAAATGAACCTTCTTGGTGGGACGGTTGCAGCAGTCAGTCCGTTGGTGATGGTTGCGCTGTGTATGTGTGTCAAAGCCAAAGGAGTCGGTCGTGTCTCGGATGGTCGCGAGGTGAGAGTAGTTCGAAATGGGGACTAGAGTCACAAGATGATGGAAGAAGGTCCTTTGTGACTGCCGTAACTGACGCTGGTCCGCGCACTCACCTGCCGTGAGCGGCGCTGGCGCTGGCGCTGAAGATCGGTCGTCCCGCCCCAGCCAGACCGAGTTCCAGTCCAGTCAAGAGTCGAGGACGTGCAGCGCGATGCGGTCACACGGGACAGGAACAGGAAATCCAGGCACAACAAAGAGGTTGTTAGTGTGCCCGCCTGCAGAAACGGCAAACCTTGGAAGCAAGGGACCTGGGGATGAGGGACCGGGTTGGTAGGTTCTTTTGTAGCTCCGCTAACAGCCGCTCCGCAAATTCGGGTGGGGTTGCCGATAGCCCCAGATAACGCACGACAAACCCAGCTTGACGGGAGATGCGAGCCAATTTCCACGTTGTTCCTGCGGTGAAGCGCTCGGTCTGCTGCAAAGATGAGCTGTCATTGCAGTCAGTCAGTCAGTCAAGCGTGCTCTGAGCACTGCTCAACTGTTCGCGACAAATGCAGCCTGGCCCTACTGCACTAGTGTCTTTGCCTGCACAACGATGAACGAGAATGAAAAGTCTTCTCCAGGAGAAAATGAGACGGCAAGAATCAGTTGACGCGTGAAGGCCCTCGTTCCAAGGAAAAACACGTGGAATTGATTGATATTGATTTCCTAATTTCTTAGCCCTCATCTCGGTCAGTTGAATCCAGCGACGCGACAACCAAGGAGCCCCCAGCGATAGTTGCTATTGTAAACAATCCTACCAGCTGATCCCAGTCAATTGTCAGATGACGGCATATCCTGGTGGGGACACGCAGAGGAGCATCCTTGCTGGCGCTGCAGCTTGTTGGGAACCCTCCACGAACTACTGGGCGGCAGTGAGGCCTCGACATCGAACCAAATATGTCGAATGTGCCCACCTCGCCTTGGACGCCCTCACTTCGTCAGGCTTCAGACGGCCTCTTGGGGCTAGAACACTTCACCAGGCCCAGTTCGCTGCAGGCTCAGGTGTTAACTACAGCTTCAACTTCGGAGCTCAGGTTCCACTTTGGGCCTTGACGCCCCGTCGAAACAGAGTTGTCCCGTGGAACCCACATGCAACCATTCCGTCCAAGTCACAACAGTCTGCCACGACATGGTTCATAGTGACCGAGGTGGGCGAGAGGACGCCGCACCTATCTGATCAGGCATCACCATGTGTCCTCGAGCCATCCCCAGTGTTGACCGAGAAGAGAGTCAAAAATAGCTGAAGAACCATGGCCAAAGTTCAGTTCGACACAGCATTTCGGTTTTGTCTGGAGTTCCCTCCTTCACAAGTCATGGTCGCGGTCAGACAACAACCCCACCACGTTGAGAAAAGGATTTCATCCCGAAACTTATCGAGGACCCATTTGCAGAACTCGGCCCCGGCCATGCAGTCTACCCTGTCCGGCTGCCAGCACCCGGTTCGCTACCAATTGCCATATTGTCGTTGTACGTGTACCGTGGCACCATAGGCCAAGCAGTCGCGCCAGCCGCGTTGCCACGTGCTTTGTGACCGCCGCTTCGACTCATCGTGGGGATTCTGTTTTGCTTCCGATATCCACAATGGTTCTTGTTGCCCGCTTGCTCTTACAGCACAGCTGCCGCCTGCACCCGGGTGAAACGCGGGATCCTCCACCGGGCGGGGCTTGGGATCACTGCCCCGAGCGGGTCCCCTTCAGCGCCTTGCTTCGACTTCAGTCAAGCTGTGCCATGTCACTTTGCGGTGACATGATCGTCCAGGAGACGATGGGTGTCTCTCGCTCGAGCGGACATCTGTGGACTCGCCAACTGAGGGTCATCAAGTGGCCATGTTGCTCTCGACTTCTGAGTTCTCTCGCTTTCTACGCGCTCCACAGGGACGGTTTAACGGACAGGCACACAATTGTAGGCGTATTGCTTATGCGCCAGCAGATGATTGCTGCAATGAGATAGCTTCTGAATCGCTCATTACGACACTGCCATGGACCATCGTCTACTAGTAGAGGCGCCTTGCGAAAACGAGTCGACGTCAGCGGGTCTTGCAACAGCTCAAGGAGAGCAGACGATGGTAGCAATTTCGGTTAACTTTGGGCTAAGGGCATACGACTTGATCAGTGTCGCCATGAGGCTTGTGACCTCACGGATGACCTGGCCCAATATCGCTAATGATGCTATGCATTCATGCTTACATGTCACTAGCGCCCGTTGAACCCTAGCTTGGTCTGGATTTTACTGCTGAATGAAATGCACGCTTTCGTTGGAGGCTGCAGTCGCTGGCTGCGGCGATCGGCCCATTTCGGCCGATGGACGGACGAACTGGCGAATCGATTGCTGCCAAAGCCATTGTCCGAGACCTCCCTAAGCTGAGCTGACCAAACGGCCTCAGCGAGACTCTCTTGGCACATCTTTTCCTCTCAAAGGCTGACGTTCACCATTTTATTTTATTTGTTCCTACTTCCGGGGTGAGTTCGAAGGTTGAACTTTCGCTCTGCCATCCATTCGCCTTTTGCTAGTCTGGCACCAAGACTCGCCAAACCAAAGGCTTCGTCCGGCGCTCGGCCGAACCTGTGGGGCAATAAGTCGGCTGAGGCATCTCACAGAACCTGGACTACGGGATGGCCGACCATCAGAGCATCGAGGGATCCGAACCGCCTGTGAAGAGAAGAAAGATCAGGAAGGGCACAAAGTCGTGTTGGGAATGTGAGCCTTGTCCCTCCCCTTTGCTAGCAGACGTTCACTCCCGGCGGGCTATAAGCCGGCGTATCTGAGCTAGAAATTGTAGAAGCCTCGGCTTGGTTCTCAAATAAAATGTTTGTAAAATTTCTAAATGGTCTCAGGCAGGAAAAGGAAAATCAAGTGCCAGTTCGATGGCCCTGAGGACGCAGTATGCGTCGGCTGCAAGCAGCGCGAGACGGCCTGTCGCAGCCAAGAGTTTGACGAAGAGCCGGGCCAAGAGCCGGGGCAGAAGCCCGAACCACCACTGGCGAAGAGACTCGATCGTCTCGAGCAAATGATGGAACGGATTATGGACAGGATCGTGCCCGACGATGCGGACGATCAAGGGCCTCTCTCAAGTCACCGGCCGCAGCGCAGGCTGAGTCGGTCTGCATCGGTCGGCGAAGGACATATTCGCGTACACCGCACTTCGTCCCCAGACGGCCTTGAGGCTTCGCATACCCGCGACGGGCCTATTGCTGCGCTACTGGCAATGCAGCATGACACTGGCGGGCCGTCTAGCTCTGCGGCGCTCGCGACGCCCGTCCTCACGTCCGCCGAGTCTGACACTTCGTCCTTTCCCGTCGCTGCCACCCCGCAAGACGATAACTCAGCTTCAGCGGCGCGCTCAGGCCGGAAATTCCCTTCGCCAAAGCACTTCTGGGTGTGTACCACGCTGCGTTCCATCATGCCAAAGCCGAGTGTTCTGCAAGCAATCGTCTCGGCCAGTCCGGGTGCTCCATATATCGCGGCTCTCTGCTATAGCGAAGCTGAGAGGCGCGAGGGGAGAGTAGAGCCTGCATCTTCGTTGGCTGTGGTACCGCATGTTTCTTCACACCCGCTGATTCTCGCCAAGAGGGCACTGCAGATGCTCATTTGCGTTCAGCAGCTACCACCAACCCTCGACTGGGACTCCCTAGGAATAGGTCATACCCAGGCTGAGATGATCTACCGGCTGGACACGACCTGCCTGCTTGTCACCTCGAATGATGAGTTGGTTGGGTATGCTGAGGGAATCGAGTGTCTCATACTTCATGGATACTTCCAGGCCAACGCCGGCAGTCTGCGTAAGGCTTGGATGACATTTCGAAGGGCCATTTCAATGGCACAAATCATGGGAATAGACCGTGGTCACTCTGCAGCCTTCCGGTCGTGCGATCCCAAAAGCGACCCAGCACGGAGGCCTTCAGCTGCTTCATTGTGGCACCGCCTTCTCTTCTCGGATAGATACTTGTCCCTACTGCTGGGTCTTCCTGTTTGCAGCCATGATTACCAGAGCGACTCCGAGGAAGATGACCCTCATGGAACTGATATCGAGCGAATGGAGAGGGCACACACGCTCTTTGCGTCCAAGATCCTGGATCGCAATCACCTCCAACAACGCAATAGACGTTGCGCCACACCAAAAACCACGCCACGCGAATACGCACTTACTCAAGAGATCGATCTTGACCTAGAAGCAGCCGCGAAGAATATGCCCTACGGATGGTGGGAGGAGCCTAAGCTTGACCCATTCGCTTCTCAGGAAGTTCTCTGGGAGGCCACAGCGAGGATCATCTGCCAGATCCACCATTTCACACTTCTCATCCTGCTTCATGTCCCCTACATGCTCCACGAGCCATCCTCTTCACGGTATGACCATTCCAAGAGCCAATGCCTCACCGCCTCACGAGAGCTGCTCAGTCGGTTCATCTCCTTCCGGAACCACAATGTTTCGGCCTACAGTTGTCGAAGAGTGGATTATGCAGCTCTCATAGCGGCCATGACCCTTTGCCTATCGTACCTGGGCAGGAGAAAGGGGGAGACATGGGACCGGATCAGAAGCGATAGGGAGTTGGTAGAATCGACTAGAAGGAGGATGCAGCACGTAGCAAGGCTGACTGAGGACAGCCTGAGCAAGGAAGCCGTAGGGATTATCGAGCAACTAGCGCCCATCATCGAAAAGGCCGCGGGAAAGCTGCCAACACGGAACAGGAAAGAGATGCACTTCAACGTGCCGTATCTTGGCTCCGTCAACATCAAAATGCCCACCAACAACCACCCCGCAACAAGCAGGCAAAACCATCAGCAATCCCCAATGGCGGATCTCGGCTCCGCACATCCGCAGGGCCAACCCAAGACGCCGGCTTTTGGCTCGCTTGACCCGGCCTTCCTCTTCGACGACGAGTTCCTCTCGCTTGCGCCGTACGATGACCAGGCGCCGTTCGGCTCTGGGGCAAGTGTGGGCGCTGAGCCTGATCTGACCGCCAACGGAGGAGACTGGGCTCTTCAGGGTGTGGAGGCGGCATACTGGTCGCTTTTTGAAGGCGTTATGTAATTTATGTGCGGGTGGTCCGCTGGGGTTGTACAGCACAGTCTAGAAGATCTCATTTTCACAAATCAAAAGAGTGCTGACCAATGCATGACGGCAGCACCTTGGATACTCACTCTGTCTCAGTGTATTTGTTGAATGAGACTTCATACAACCTGTCTCGCGAGCACTTTTGATCCATTCATGTGAGCTCATTAAGGTACTACTCAGTGTTCTTGGGACTTGCGCTGTGGTTCTAACTGCGAAAGATGCACACATGACTTCAATGCCTGGCGGCTTCTCTTTGAGATGGGGGACTCGCACCCGCAAAATCAGAGGGTACACCCGAGCCCCATAGGATAACCTCCCATAGGATAACCTCCTATAGGGTACTAGCCTCTTATAGGGTAAGCTCTTATAGGATAACCTTCTATGTGATTAATTAATAGCTCCCTATAGGATAACCTCCTATAAGATAACTACTTGGGTGGTAACCTAACTATCTTGATTCTGAGTTACATATATGGGTGTAACCTCCGTTTTTGCGGGTGCGAATCCCCTATCTCTTCTCTTTTAAATCGTAAGTGGTTTTACCATCTGTGAACTCGGATGAGAGATACTGATGAATGTGAGAACTGTAGGACCCGAAGATGCACTAGACCACGGTGTCCCCTGTCACTCCCGCGTAGTCCACCGAGACATCAGCCGCAGACGGACAAAGCTAACTCATGCAGGTCAGCCGATACCTTCTTCAGCTGTGTTTACTATGGAGCCCCGAACACTTCTCAAATGACCCAGCGAAGTGCATCGTGTTCTGCAGCGATTTTCATGTTGTGACGAGTCTCACGTCGTAAAGATGTCCTTCGGCTTCGGGATCGGCGATATAGTGGCCTGCTCCGAGGTGGCATGGAAGACCATCAACGCCCTCAAGTCCGCAGGGTCAGACTTCGAGGGCCTCCGCCTCGACCTCGCTAGCCTGACGTCCGTCTTGCAGGCGCTCGAGGCTGAGGCCAAGGGCCCGATGCCGCTGATCAACACGACGAGCGCGGAGCGGCAGAACCAGATGCACCTCCTACTGCGCAACTGTAAGGAGAGCATGGAGGACCTGCAGGGTGTCGTCGGCAAGTACAGAGGCTGGAACGCTGATAAGAAGAGGGACTTCGTGGCGTGGATGAAGTTTGCGGCCAAGGACAAGCGGGGCCCGCGGGAGAAGCTTGCTGTTCATACGGCGAGCATTAACATATTCTTGACTACCTTGAGCCATGGATCGCTGGCGAGGTTGGAGTTCCTCATCAAGAATGGGTCACAAGCGGCACAGCGAAACCCCATTCCGGATGGCACAAAAGGGGTTGACTTCTCTGCCTCTGGGGCGCCATGGGGTGGGTCGCATGCGTCTTCCAAAAGGAACGAAGGCGCTGTGTGGCAAAATATTGCCAGATCACTACAAGGTGAGGGCATCACCGATAAAGATATCGACGGCTTCCAAGAGGAGATCAAGGCTTATGCACGCTACCTGGTCCGCGGAGAGACGCCGTTCTGGAAAGAGTCCGTCTTGATCTCTAGTTACAACGAGGTGCACAAGGTGGCTCAATTAGAAGAAGAACGAAGGCGCCGCGTCGAAGAAAGGGAACAGATGAAGCTAGAAATTGAAGAGAGGAAGCGTAAGGATGACGAATGGCATCGAAGACGTCAGCGAGAAGAAGAATACATCAGGATCGAGGTGGAAGGGAGACGGAAAGAAGACAGGTTTGAAAGGGTTGCAGAGGCGCGCCGTCGAGATGACGAATTCATACCTACCGCATGGAGAAGAGCCAGAGACGAAGAGGAGGTCAAGAAGTCAATGCTTAGGGAGGAACTGGAGCAGGCTCGTCAGTCGCAATATCTTGGCACAGCCGTACTGAGCGATTTGGAACCGGAAATGAGAAAGGCGAAGATGCGTGAGGAGGAAGAGATGAAGCGACGTAAACAGGAACCCGCTGGCATGAGATCCAGGACCGAGCAGGAAGACGACGTGATCTCTCTGGCCTACACATTCCAAGGCCTATTCGACTTCGAGGCAGAGCCCACGCAAGCAGCACCAGAAGCACCGGCTTATGGAAAGGAGACTGTCTCTTCGGTTGTCCCTACAAGCGAACAGTCCAATAAGAATGAGCGTGAGGGGCGCACTGCGCGGGTATACGAGATCCAGAGGAGGCTTGGGAAACTAGTGGACAAGCATGACCGCTACGAACAGGAAGGGAAGAGGGATAAAATTGCAAACCTGGAGGTCAACGACATACCTGACCAGGTCAGGCTATTGAAACTGGAAGGGGTGGAGGTCTCTCACGAAAGGGCTTGGAAATGGACTCACCGATGCAATGTCTGCCATTTCCTCATCCCGAGCGACCACTATCACTGCACGAAATGTGGAGATGGAAATTGGGATGCGTGTCAGGAGTGCTGGAATGAAGGGGCGAGGTGCAGTAGTCCTGGGCACCACAGAATCACCTTCAATGGGAGAACTGTTGTCTGAGGTGATATTTTTAATGTTGGAACGACAGTCAACTTTTTCGCCCCGACAAGAAGTGACACTTGTCTCCGTTTTATACTCATTTGTCTTCACGGCAATATTCGCTGTATATATGGTATATTCGGCGTATCAGAACTCCACTTCTACTAAATCTTAAGGCACGCCAATCTCTCCGTACGTGCACCCATTGACATTCATCTCGTTCCATTGAATTCCAAGGGGTCTTCGGGGCGATAAATGGATTAAAGGGGTAGCTTAGCACCTTTAGTCAAGCCTGTGTATCGAATAGGACCCTAGCGTCGCAGCCCTTTGAAGTCCAAGAAATTTTGAAAATAATTGCTAAGGGATCTCTTTGAAATGTCTGTACACCATAAAAAGGTAAAAAGGTAGCATGTTGGAATTTGCGCCGAGGCAAGAAGAGGCATATATTTGACATCAGCGGGAGCATCTGAAATATTGTATCGAAGATCAAAAAATCAAATCATGCTGGACTGGTCACCTAGGTATAAAAGTGTCAAGGGTGTGCAAATGTCTTGTCATCTGCATCTCATTGGCATTGGCTTTTCGCGATGCCTGCAAGGTACAGAATGAGATGTCGCCGCAAATCCACCCCACCCCTGCAACCCCACGTTTCCAGCAGCCCGCTGGCACGGCAACCGCCGGCCGAACAAAACAATGCGACTCCCAGCTCCCAAAAGCTTCCGCCCATATCCGCAGGGTCCTCGCATCGCAACTTGAATAAAGTGCCGACACGTCACGCGTGAAACTCTGCGACACCAGGATTTACCTCGCGCCCCCCACACAGATTACCACCATGGCGACCTCAGAGAAGCCCAGCAAGAAGGAGAGGGACCCCTCCAAGGTCCACAAGCTGTCCCTCAAGGGCAGCGCCCGGCTGGTCGCCGAGTTCGTACGTTGGATCCCAAGTCCACCACGCACGTCATTGAAGCGCCTCCTAGGTGGTGTGGTGATGGCGCACCATGCGCAAACTTCGGACGATCAATTGACTGACAACCACGCCGCCTCACAGTTCCAATACTCGATCCATTCCATCCTCTACCAGCGCGGCGTCTACCCGGCCGAGGACTTCACCGTCGTCAAGAAGTACGGCCTGAACATGCTGGTCTCGGCCGACGACCAGGTCAAGGCGTACATCAAGAAGATCATGTCGCAGCTCGACAAGTGGATGGTGGGCGGCAAGATCTCCAAGCTGGTCATCGTCATCACGAACAAGGACACGGGCGAGCACCTGGAGCGGTGGCAGTTCGACGTGCAGATCTTCGCCCCGGCCAAGTCCTCAAAATCCTCAAAATCATCAAAGTCAAAAGACGCACAGGCAAACGGGAAGACCACGACGTCAACAACAACAGAAACGACAGCAGCGGCAGCAGGGAACCAAGAAAATGCAGGCGGCGCAGGTTCAGCGGCGACAGCAGCAGCAGCGGAGAACAAGACGGAGGCGGAGATCCAGCAGGAGATCGCCGCCATCTTCAGGCAGATCACGGCGTCGGTGACGTTCCTGCCGCAGCTGGACGCGGGCGAGTGCACCTTCAACGTGCTCGTCTACGCCGACGCCGACAGCGAGGTCCCCGTCGAGTGGGGCGACAGCGACGCCAAGGAGATCGAGGGCGGCGAGAGGGTCCAGCTGCGAGGGTTCAGCACCAACAGCCACAAGATTGAGACGCTCGTCAGCTATAAGCAGAAGGACTGGTAGCCCGGGCGGTGATCCTTCTCCGAAGCTGGTCAGGTTGGGTGCGGTTTGGGCTGAAACGGTCGGAAGCGGACAGTCGCTTGTCTCGGCTTCTGTGTGCGCTCTCCGCTCTCATGTCCTCTCTGGAGAAAAGAGAAAATACGATGATTGGATGATTTTACAACGGGCTTCCGCTGAGGAGTGAACTGAATGAGGTCACGGGCACGATGATCCTGCAGGGCTACTCTGTTATGATGGCATATACTCAAAGGGGCGATACGGAGTTTAGATGGGTGTAACGGGCAGGCAAGACTCTTTTTTTGTAATACCAAATGCCTTTTCCGATTTTCTTGATCATGGCCAGCTGTTTTGCTTTTGGTAGTACCAGTCAGATGCATCATTTTCCACATGCTCTCTCATGAAATGTCGTCTTCTAGCTCTAATGGCCCCTCGGCAACATCACACCGATATCCGCACAACGCCGTTTGGCTTACGTTCCTTCGCAAAACGCAGCCCATGCTTCCGGTACACCACGCTCAATTCTGCACACGCTTAAAGAAGTAGGCGTATCCAAATTTGCGCATCTCTTCGATATCGACAGCCTGGACGACCTTCTCGTCATTGAATAGAACCCAGGAGGGTTTGTCGAGCTGCTTGCGGATGAAGGCCACGTAGTGTCTACGATTCAGTGTCAGTCGAATGCAGAGCAAGGGGCCACAAATTATGGCGTATGTGAACTTGGTCATGGGAGGCCACTTACCCAGCATGGATGCTCGTGCCCTTGTGGCATACAATGCTCTGCAACTGGTATACAGCGGGCAACGCAGCGCTGCCAGCGGGCTCATCAGAGCCGGAGCTTGCGCCAGCCGCAGCGCCGTCGTCCTCATCGAACGAGCCAGGGTCATCTGGATGGCTGAATAGCCACTCGACCGCCCGTTCCATGTCACCACCGGTTTCCTTTAGCGCTTTCTTCGCCTTGGGTACATCGAAACCCATGGAGGTAAGCATCTCGATCTGCTCTGGGCTTGGTCCTGCGCCGGCACCTCCACCGCTGGAGGCACCCAGGCCCAATGGTGTATCGATGTCTGGGTCTTCCATATGCGCGAACAACCATTCCATGGCTGCGTTGGCGTCGCTGTTTCCTGTTGCGTGCAATGCTTTCTCGCAGCGCACACGCGGGAATCCCATCGCCTCCAGCTGGGCAAGACCTGCCTCGTTGGGCACAAATGCAGGAGCGCCCGCCGGGGCCTCTTCCTCAGGGAGAGATTCTTCGTCTGGTTGTTGGCCAGCAGAAAGATACTTGTCCAGTGTGAAGGGCTCGTCGGGGATGATTACAGGAACATCAACTTTCACCTCCACCCAGTTGATGATGGCCATCCTTCGCGCATTCACAGCAAGAATCTCCGGGAAGGTCTTGAAGAGTGTCCGCTTGTTATAGCCGTCCTTTGAGCCACAGGAAGAGCAGGTCAGCTCCACCACCTCGTCAACAGTGAAGTCGTCCAAGCATTGGGTAAGTGTCACGGGCTTCCATGGTGCAGGACCCTCATCGCCTTCTTTCTGAGGTTCCCTCTCCACGGGTAGGATGAGTGTGATATTCTCCTGCTCTGTCGTGGAGTATCGAACCTTCTTGCAACTGAGACATTGCAGACGCTGTTCGAGGACGAAGCGGAAAGGACGGGTAGGATCGGCGGCAGGCGATGGGTGTGGGGCTCGCGTAATCAACTTGAAGAGGTGTTGGAAGAGTTCAAACGCATCTTGTTGTCGCATGGTGGAGAACTCTGGATGCCCTCGACCGATGAGGTGCTTGAACATGGCTGGCGACAGACCCCTCTGGTGTACCTCTGTCGCGTTCTCGCCAGGCGCGGTAGCTGCATCGGGATCCGGCTTGGAATAGCGGCCCGACAGCAAACCATCTGCCAGCTTCCGCATTTGTGTCTCGAGATCCTGAGCGGGATCTTCGACGATGGGTAGGTCGTCGTTGGCTTCGAAATACCGCTTCTGGAAGGGGGCCAGGTCGAAGAGACATTGAAGTACACTGGCGAGGTAGCAGCTGTTTCCGAGGTTCTTCAGACCCGTTAACCCAGGACCGAACATGGGCTTCAGCTCCTGGCCGTCCTGTGTCGTCGTGAAGTCCCACTTCATATTCTGCTCGATTTGCATCTCCGTCAGGCTCTTCTCCGTCTTTTGTCGCTCGGCAATATTGATGCCCCAGTTCGCCAGATGTGTGGCCAAGTTCTCGTCGACGCGCTCGTCGTCGCAAGCATAACAGTATACGTCTGCGGTGCCTTCGGCACTAATGGAACCGAGTTTGACGGCAACACCATGGCCCGACTCTTTTGAATGCGCCAGGGCATGGGAGTGGCCGCCAACACCACCAAACTGGGCACGACCGCAGCCGAGAGCTCCGCACTGTAGACACAACCATAGATTTTCCTTGAGGTCACACCTTGCGCAGCTACCCAGGTCCTGAGAGGCGATCTTGCGCGGTTCGTCCTGCTGCATCAGCAGGATGTGTTCGCAGCTGATGAGCTCTTGTTCCCAGGCTTTGATCTCCTCTTTCCGTGAGAACGTATTAGACCTCATTATTCCGTCGACAACAGGAGAAATCTTTGGGTTTGCTGTGTCGACAACAACGTTGCACTCCAGGCACTTGACGTTGAGTACAGTGTCATACTTGTCCTCCTCTTTCTCAGCCGAGATGGCGAGCTTTGTGATCTTCTGAGGCGGCTCATCCCTAGTGACAGCCTTGCGTGTCCTCTTGATGTTCAGCACGAGGGGGTGAGACCGTAGTGCGCTGTGTAGGGCGGAGTGCTGTCGGTCACCGGCGCAACCGCCGTTGAAGCACTGGAGGCAGACATTGAGACCGTCGGTGTCATCCTGTCGGGAATGAAGTTAGGGTCGGGTCATATGACAAATCTGCGACCTTTCATGGGCGATGTAGCTCACAATAGAGTCGAAGCACTGGGTGCAGTCCTCACGATAGACCGACTGGGCAGGCGTTGGTGGCGAGATGTCTGCTCACGAGAGTCAGCTTAACAAGAACAGGACGCTCCTCTCCCTTTCCCCCGAACATTGCCTCACTGAGAGAGTCGACGTGTGGACACGCCATGTTGAGTGTCTCTGTTAAAAAGGAACGGCTGACCAGTATGGTAGAATCCAAAGTCAGGGTTCACGACTGGGATGTGAAGAAAAGTCCAGATGGGAGTTTGGCGTTTGGGATGTGAGAAGACGATTCTGGAATTACGTCGAGCTTCGCGCCGAAGGCCGCATGCACCGTTAGCTAACAGCTGCTGCAGCTCTAGGCTGCCGAGGGGCAAAATGGGACGCGCCTTCACCCCGCGTTTGGTGACCAGACCGCCCCGCTCAAGCCCTGCAGCTCAGCTTAGCACAGCGAACTGACAGAGCCGCGGCAGGCCCGCAACCATGCCTGCCTGTGCTGCAGTCCCAGGGAAGACCTGCTGGGATTGTTGTGGGGTGCAGGTGCCAGCGAAATGGTACTGTGTAGAAACAGCTTTTGTCATGATCCATTTGTCGATTGCCGGTTCGCTCGGTCGGCCGGTCATTCACTTACTTGCTTACAGTACAAAGCTGCTCCAGGCTTGCTCGACACAACACGAGATGCAAACGGTCATTACTTATTTGAGCATCTCCCTACATTGTTTTCCAATCGGAGTCTACTTGCTGCACACTGAGAATACGTAATACCGCCTTGCTTCATTCGTGGCTCGGGCAGTTTGTGACTTGCTGGCTAAGAAGAATTCGGCGTTACGGCTGACGCACCTCGGTCTCGGAAACCCATAAAAAAGAAGGTCGGAGATTCGACGGGCTTGTCTGCTTTGAGCACTGGGCGGGCTTCAATTCCAAATTAAAAGGCAGCGATTGATAAGATCCAGGCAGATAAGTCCAGTAACTGCCCCCGGCTGGCCCCACTCCCAAAGACCGATCCTCCGAGATCGCCGTGAAATCATTGTTACCTAAGCCGCTTCTGGTGCATCTGATTGGCTGATTCCTCCGTCCCCGACATCATTTTGCTGGGAACGGGGGGCGACTGCATGTCAAATATTCAGCGTCACAGACCCGTGCACCTGCACTTGACTTTCTTTCGAAGCTCCCGTCCCTTCTCACTCACACTCTCTTAACAAACCAACACCACACCCCGCCCAAAGACGCACCAACACCTAAACGCACACCTAAGGCATCACAAGAACGCAGCGAACACACTGCCGATTGATTCGCCCGCCATAAACCGCTCACCACCGAATAAAACCCGAATATCAAGATGTTTTCGCGAGGACTCAGAGTCGCCTCCAGGCGGGCGCTTGCCACACCTATCCGACCGGCTGTTGCCAGCGCCCCCAGGCAGCTCGCACCCGCCGTCTCGATCGGCGCAACGCGCTCTTACCACGAGAAGGTCATTGACCACTACTCCCGGCCGCGAAACGTTGGCTCATTGAGCAAGAATGATGTCGATGTTGGCACCGGTCTTGTCGGAGCACCAGCTTGCGGAGATGTCATGAAGATCCAGATGTAAGTCTGTCCACGTCACGCTGATATCATCCCCGGATCATTCCTAGGGCTGTTGCCTCGGTTTTGCGAAGAGGGTCGCAACTTGGTACTCAATATGGCAATTGGCTGACGATGCGATAGCCGCGTTGACCCCAACTCAAACACAATTTCCGACGTCAAGTTCAAGACCTTCGGCTGCGGGAGCGCCATCGCTTCATCATCCTACCTGACCGAGCTTGTCCGGGGAATGTCGCTCGACAAGGCCTCCCAGATCAAGAACACGGATATTGCTAAGGAACTCTGCCTGCCCCCTGTCAAGCTGCATTGCAGCATGCTTGCCGAGGACGGCATCAAGGCCGCCATCTCCGACTACTACACCAAGAACCCCAACGTGAAGCAGACGAACCTCGGCGGCACTGGCATGAAGATCCCTGAGGTCGAAGGTGCGGCTGCCCCGGCGGCAGCCACTGCTTAGATTGAGAACGGTCGGTGAATAGTAGGAAGAGAATGGTTACTCAAAATCTTTATGCATTCGAGTGCAGCAATGGCTTCCGATGGCGTTTTTGGGGGGGTTTTCGGGCTGGAGTTTTCTCGACACACATACCAAATGATAGGGAAGATGGGAGATCGTTTGCTCAGGGCATGTATCGTCATTGATCGATCATAAGAAGTTGTTGCAGGTTTAAACGTTGCACTAGCAGTTTGACAGACTTGGGTTACTGTGTGAGACAGGCGTGCCTATCCCGACGGACCGAGCCTCAGTCAACGATCCTTTTTACATAGGCAGTCAAGTTCATTCGCTTGATGTGTTGAATTTGTAAAGTAGTGTTTGAAGTAGACAGCTGAACGACTACTATCACGTTGCCTTGCCCATCAAGCTGCCTCCAAGTCCTAGTGACCAGCCGGAATACAGCAGGTACGCCCTCATACACTATACCCTGCAGCAACCATGGATCACCCATCCATGTGCTAAGCACTGGCAAAATTCAAGCTCGATCGTGGACGCATGTTTGCTGCGAGCAGCTGACTCGGATCATCCGCGGATGTTGAGGATATGTCAGAGCCTTCATTCCAGCATCCGAGATGCTGCTGACCGGGCCGACGACCTCTGATAACCCTCCCCCAGCAACCCCCACACCCTCTGATGCCCCCTGACTCGCACGTGCAGGAAAAAGCAACCTGGCGTATAGTACAGCATATTCACCTTTTAAGTAGCTGGGTAGCTGTCAAATACGATTTGGGCTCTTGTACGCCCCATTATCTATGTATTGTGTGCTATGCAAGTATCCCTCTGTACACGGATCCAACCGCGTGGGTATTTATCCTATAACAATCAACCCTCCACAAATTTCAATGCTATGACCTTCCATCGCTCGACTGTAAAGCCTTGTTAGGCAAAAGTGCAGTAGTCACCACGCAGCCCAGCGTGACACCCCCGGCAAGGTACAAGACCGAATTCACATCGCCTGTCCCGCCACCGCCCTGGCTGCTCCCGTAGAGATGCTGCGCGATGAGCGGGCTGACGATGCCGAACAGGCGGCCCCAGAAGCTGGCGAGCCCGCAGGCGGTGCCGCGGACGGGGGCCGGGAAGGCCTCGGGCGTCCAGCCGTAGAGCACGGCGTTGAACATGCTCTGGAAGAAGTACTCCATGGTGAACATGCCCAGGTTCTTGGGCACCGTGTCGACGATGCTAAATAGCAGGATCGAGGCGCCCATCAGCCCCGACGAGATGGTCATGGTCCACTTGCGCCCGAAGGAGGGGACCCGGTACATCAGGGAGCCGAGCACCACGCCGACCGCGCCGGGGGCGTACGTGTAGATGTACGAGGCGTAGGTGAAGGAGAGGGAGTTGCCCTCTGATGCGGCGCCGTTCTTGATGGCTAGGATACGGGGGAGGTAGAAGCCTTGTTCGCCCGGTCAATATCAGCCGCCATGGATACAGGTGAGGGAGGGCATCGGTGTGCTTACCAGCCACAGTGAATCCCCAGAAGTCAAAGATATAAGTCAGCCAGACCAATATCGTCAGCCTCGCCATGGTGAAGTTCGAGAACAGCATCATGTACCGGTTCTTCTGGTCCGCGACCTTCTTCCGGCTCGGCTTCATCCGCTTGATAGTCGTCACAGTCCCGCTGACCGTCCGACCGAGGGTGCTGCTCATACGCGTCCTGAGCCCAGGACGGCCACCGCTGCCGCTGTTGGCCTGCGTCCTCCTCGGGTTCGCCTCACCGTTGCTGAGAGCCTCGAAGTGCTCCAGGCTCAGGCGGCAGACGGTGCCGTTTGTGTTGGCGATATGGTGAACGACCTTGATCGCCTCGCCGTCCTGGCCCTTGTAGACCAGGAACTTGGGGCTCTCGCGGAAGCGGAACACGAAGCAGCGCAGGAAGAAAACGGCCAGGGTGATGGCGCCTAAAGTGAACAGGAGATACCGCCATCCCATGTTGTTGTCGCGCCCGCAGCAGGGTGCGCCGGCTTCCAAGGTCGGGTCGTTGCAGCTCGGAAGCGGGTTAGCCTCAGAGAAGTTTGGCGAGCACGACATGGTCGGGATGAAGCCAAAGGCGATGGCGCTGCAGAGCACCACGCCGATGGGCTGGAAGATGGAGAGCGTGGCCAGGAGGAACCGCTTGTTCTGCGGGATGAACTCGAGCGTAATGGTGGTGTCGATGGGGATATTGCCGCCGACGCCGAAGCCCACGAAGGCCGTCAGGACCAGGAACGTCGTGTAGTTGTTCGAGGCGCCGAGACACAGGCCAAAGACCGAAGAGAAGAGGCATGTCAGGTTGAAGGCCCACTTGCGACCTATAACCTCACACAGTCATCAGCACCGCTTCGGGAGTTTCTTGGTTCAGGCACAAATTTGTTGCTGTCGTCCCGAACACAAGACTGGACTGGAGATGGGAGAGGTGCCGGGACGGCGAGCCAAACATACCAACCACGTCACTCAGCGCGCCCCAGAAGAAGGCCCCCGCTGTGAGCCCGGCACTGAAGGCCGTCGAGATGTTGCCCGACTGGTCATTCCCAAAACCCAGTTCCTGCTGCAGCGGGCTGAGTGCGAGCCCAAAGGCCTGTGCCCACAGGAGGTCCAGCAGATACCCGAAACCGCAGAGGCCCCAGATCATCCACTGGTACTTGCCCATCCCCATGGCGTCTATCTCGCGGTTGATCAGCACGCATTTCTTGTCGTACAGGCTCAGGCCTTCGAGGTCCGGGTCGGACGAGAGGACGTGCGAGGGGCACTGGGCGTCCACCGGCGGCGGTTTGCAGGCCTCCTGTTACCCTCGACGTCGTACTCCTCGTCCTCATCCTCCTCCGGGTCGTACTGGTCATGACCGGACTTGCGGTCAAAGGTGCCGCTTGTGCGTGGGGGTCGTTCTCCATGTCGAGTAAAGGGGCGGCGGCCTCGTCGCCAGGGGACCAAGGTAGAGAAGCCACTTTGGCGGTTTGATAGGAGACCAGGGGGAAGAGAGGAATGTGGGAGATAATCAAGTAAGGGAAAAAACTATAAATGTTTTCTTTCCTTTTGCAGCCAAGAATGAGCACGGTTGTGTGCCAACCAACCTTCCTATACCGGCGAGTGAGCTCGGGGCCGGGAACCTGGAGGAGGAGGGGCAGGGTATGTGGCGGTTGAGGGGGCGGAAAGCATCGAGACTGGACGGTGAGGCGAGATAGGAGGTAACGCTCCTCGGCTACCGCAATCGTGGTCGATGATCCTGCCACGGGACTGGCGAGTAGTGTGGCGTCCCCGGCGGTTGTGTAGAATAGTCGAGTAACGGCTCTTGGAGGGCTGGGAGGCTATTACGCCGTGTGTATGATCCAATGCTCTAGGTTCGGGCTAGCGCAGATGTCAACCACTATCTGCCCGTCCATATAGATTGCCTGTAAGAACTGCTATGTGCCAATGATATCTCTTTGTCAATGACGTGGACGGTTACACAACATAATCGCCCAGGTGTTCTGCACGATGTTCTGTGTGTATGCCTTCAAGTGTGGAGGTGCACATGGCCCCGGCCGTCAGGTGCAGCATTAGGGGAAAGCGGTGCCGCTCGCTAGGGTCGATTTCGCACGTCATGGACTCTGGACAGGACGCTTGTCACTGGCAACAAGCGGTGCACGGCCAGCCGTTTCTGGTGGGCTTTCTGTTGTTGTTTGCCGCTGCATGCATGTATGCTCAGGGGCAGGGGCTCGAGCCTGGTTCTTTGTGGAGGTTGGGGCCGCAGTGCTGAGGCTCAGAACCTACAGAGTCCATCCCGGCCGATCATCACGGAAGGGCTACCCGGTCATGGGAGGTCACCTCGAGCATATTCATTACATGTAAATGATCCGGTGACTTTCATTGTGCAAGTGCACTTCACAAGCACGCCCACATGGCGACCGTTGAATTCTGGAATGTAATGATCTCGTTGCGAGAGGAAGACAATGCTCGCCTGGACAGATCTCGCAACTTGGGCAGTGGAGGACGAACTATGATATCACATAGTAGCAACTCTGAACTTACAAGCCCAGTCCAGCCTTCAAGGGCGTGATACCTAGCTTCTGCCACAACTCCCTCGTGTCGTAGCAGCGGCCCAGAGCCTCCATAGACCGCGGCAGGGCCCGCACGCCGTCCTCTTGCATCAGCTCGTACACCCACTTGGCCTGCTTGATGGGCTTTGAGTCGTCTTCACCGTTGCTCGCCCATGAGGCGAACAGACTCCACCAGTCGTAGACAAATCCATCTGTCACCATCCACCTCTGACCCCGTCCCAAGCTGCCCCACTCACTGTCCTTGCCTCCTGCTGCCGCGTCCGTTTCCCCTGCCTGAATCACACCAGCAATGACACGTGCAACGTCGACTCCATGCACCATGTGGACGCTCGTCTTCCCCTTCACAGCCTCCTTGGTCGTAGCAACCCGGTCAACCCAATGCCTAATGTCCCTCTCGCCGCCCCACAGCCCGGCAAGGTTCAGCACGCAGCCCCCGAGCCCGAGCAGCTCGTCCTCGGCCACGGCGCGCTGGTCGTCGGCCTTATAGGGGCTCCGCCTGTCCAGCCACGGCGCCTGCTCCGGGTCGTGCTGCCAGATCCCCGTGCTGCCGAGCTGGATGAACCGGAACGTCCCGGCCTCGGCCCCGCCGTGCGTCTCCTTGTACGCGCTCGTCAGCAGCGCGCTCTGGCCCTTGCCCTTGAGGGGAAAGGTGATCAGGACGTGACGCGCGCGCGGGAGCAGGCTGAAGGCCTTGGCCTGGTCTGCTTCTGGCGCAGTGGGGTCGAAGCGCCATTTCAGGGTCGGGCTGCCTGCGACGTGGCGCCCGTCGCTGGTGGTTGCTGCGAAGGCGATGTTGCGCTCGCGGAGGAGCGGGATCAGGAAGGTGGCGGTCCAGCCTGCGCCGAGGATGAGAATGTCCAACTCCTGCTCCATCTTCACTGGTGATTCAGGCTGGTCGAAAACCTTGAGAACCATTGTGGAAGGGTTGCGGCCGGTCCGGATCCAGAATGTTGGATTGAAGAGGTTCGTTCATCTCAGACATGCCTCGGAACGCCAGGAAGTGCTGAGGGTCAAACTTTATAGAACCCCCACCCCACCAGCGCCAGGGACTTCCAACGTTCAGACCAGGCAAAGGTAAGACATCTCCTGCAACTTTTTTGTAGATTTTTTGATTCGCGATGTCGGCCATTCTGAGCTTTCATTTTATCGGTGACTGGCATTTCCACACAATTTGCCAAGGTAGAACCTGTATGCACATGCCCAGGTGTGTTGACCTTAACTACAACATTGAATGCAGGCGAGTAAAGCCTTGATACCGGTTGGTGTCCTTGATCATACCCTAATTCTATGCCAAACAAGGCGGAAATGCCCCTTGACTACACAGATACCTTTCATATAGTCATACCAATCATTCGGTATTTTTCTTTTGCTGTGTGGTCAATCCTGCCAAGTCATAACCCATCTCTAGCCAAGCCATCCTTGGGTGGGCCAGACAATGTCTCACTCCATGTTGGGTGGAGAGACATAAGTCTCTCAGCCTCTTTTGGCACTACGTTGGACGAGACCTAGGCAAGAATTGGGCGGCCGTGAGTCAAAATAATCGAGCTGCATACGCACTCTGCAACGATGCGCAGGAGAGCCTCCTCAGAGGGCTTCATCTGTGTTCAAAGAGCCTTGTTCCGAAACTTTGCATACCTTATGTTATGGTACTGTATGTACATGAGATCGATGCTAATTTTGCTCCCAGAGCTTCAAATAAATACAACATTCTCAATCTTCATGGAGCTCAATACCATCTACACTGACTTCGAAATCTGATATAATCACGTTAGCGAAATTGAGACCAAGGAAGTATTTAGAGCGGTATCCAGCTTACTCTTATCTCCATGGGCTCCAAAGCGGATCGTGTTCGTATCACCTTCTCGCAATTTTAGCTGAACAGGAACAGCTCCGTGTTTCCCAGCACGGGAATTGAGGGCTGACAGGTTCGTCGGAATGGCATCATCATTAATCAAGATTTGGGCTTCGCCTGCTGCAGGATCGTTGACGTCGTAGTGGAATGTGTACCACTCGAGAGAGCCCGTGCCAGTGACATTGTTGAAGACGACCTCGCTCCCGGGCGAGACTAATACGCGTTCATTTCAGTTAGTTGCCAACAAACAACATTCATGGAGTGACAGTGTAGTCCCTACCATTGTGGACTCTGCGCTTCGTGATGCAATGCTCGCAAGAGACGACGGCTGATGAGCATGCACATTAGCTACCAATCAGAAAGACTTGAGAATTTGGAGGGAAGATGTGGAAATATTGACGCGGATTGTAGGTCCTCCCACTTACCAGCTCTGCCGGACAAGTCTGCTTCCTCGGCCTCATAACGCTTCTTCGTGCTGGGATAAGACACGACACCAGTATTGACATCCACCTTCCACATGCTGTGGTACTGCAGTGTCACGGTGTGCGCGTTAGAGTCCACGGACATAGGGAGCCAGATATAGTTGGAGCTCGTGCCCCCCTTGGAATCCCAGGCGTCGCCCATGTAGATGTACGTCGTGGCCTGAGACCCCTTGATCGTGAGCTCAAAGGTGTTCTGCGAGCCGTACGTGTTCTCAGCCGCGGGCGCCACGTCGGTGCCGCCACTCCACGTGCCGCCGAGCGAGGTCGCCCAGAAGACCTTGTTTGGGTTCGCACGCCACCCTGTCTTACCCGAGACGATCAGGTAGTACACGCCATTAACCTTGAACAATCCCGGAGCCTCGTATGCTCCCTTCGCGAAGGATGTGACTCTGTCACCGACTGCTCCGTCAGAGTTGATCCGGTTGATCTGCACGATATTGTGGTCCGCGCTCGTGAGGAGGTACCATGTCTGGTCATCGTCCAGGAACATGCCCGTGTCGGAGTAGCTGTAGTCGCTCGGTGGGAGGTGTACCTTGGCAACCTGCGTGTAGCCCCCGACCATTTGTGTGGACCGAAGCGACAGTGCATAACGGTCTTGTTGCCCATACAGCCAGAAAGACCCGTTCGGTTTGGCGATCTTGGGACGCCACATGCCCGTGATGGACGAGGCCTGCTTGCCCAGATTGTCCCAGTTGAGCAGATCCTTGGACGAGTACATCAGAGGTGTCTCCGAATTCGCCGCGCTCTGTCCGACCCAGTAGAATGTGTCGCCTCGTTTGACGATATTTCCGCCATGAGCGTCGATCTTATTGCCTGCTGTGTCGTACCAGACGGCTCCTGGCGCAATCCATGAGTTTGCGGCGACGGCAACATTAGCTGCAGCCGCACACAGAATCGCGATCACTTTGCCCGAGTGCATCTTGACGTTTGAGTCTTCCCTTTATCAAATGCAAAGACGGATTCAACGCAGCAGAGGGAAACCAGCCGAGAGTCCGTGAGCAGACGAGACTTGTCTCCGATGTGTCTATTTATACTATCGTATTCAACATGACCGGAGGATAAATACACTTCCAATGTCTCCATACAAGCTCGAAAGCAAGTTCTGGTTGGCTGAAAGCATCTCGCTACCTACTTACATGGTCCAGCATGCCGTTACGGTGTAATATCACCCGACCCGAGCTCCCCGAACCGCGTTCCGCACTTCCCGTTTTGGAAGTGACCCCAGAATTGTCAGCGTGCGATACAACCATAATGTCGGCGAGTTCCCTTCCTTGGCCTCTAGAGAGAAGGTAGTGCCAAGCGAGAACCAATTGCCGAGTATTTGACAGAAGCTTATTTATTTGAAACCCTGTCCAGCTAGCTTGGTTGAGGTTAGAAATAAGAGGGGAAGAGATACTGAAGGAAGGCATTCCAACATCCGTTATTGGAGAGTCGTTCTTCTGTAGTCATGCGGAGCAATTCACAATACGAGCGAATTTACAGAGTCCAGCTTCCCATACCCTCGTTTGCTTTTGTGCCGAGCATCTGAAAACTAAACGCACTGATCGGGACAAGAGCTAAGACCACACCCATCAACCCCATGCAGCACCAGGGACTGGAATCGCTACAGTGTGTCAACCAGTCATGCTTAACAAACTCAAGTTCCGCTTTGCATCAGGCTTTTCTGATTGAACGAGGGCCTCCCCTCGGGAGCGGGCTCGGTGATTCTTACCCCGCCAACATGACAACTCGCGACCAGCCTATGGGCCCGAGATATGCGTGCTTCTGTCTAATTTTCCGTCTGCAGTTATGCTGAAAAAGACAAATGTAGAGGTTTAGTCCCAAAGGATCAAATAAATTGACACCTCATGACGCCCACGCTTAAATTGTGTTGTAGATAGTGACGACCCAGCACTTTCCACGGCATTTGGAAACAAGGCCAAGTGACTGATCCTGCAACCAAGGGATCGTCTAAGTTAAGTTCTTGGTCTGCGCTGTTGTATTTGCTCCGACAACTAGGTCGCTATAAGAAGGAAGGTCCCTACCTGGGCAGCACCTGGGCAGCGATCAAGTTTGCGAACGAGCAACATAGACATAGCTTGCATATGCACTGAATATGGGAATCAATTTTGTATGTAAGAAAATTTTTCTTTACGATGTAGCTCCCTGCAATTTTATCATACCTCAAGACAAAAACTTTCGAAATCAATATCTCTGACTATTTTTACATCAGCGAAAAGACCACGGCTAGATAACTTAACTCGCTAGGAACATATTAGGTGCGCTCAGTTTGGAGACAAGGAAGCTTAAATGGGAAATGCGATTCGAGCGGCTACGTAGAACCCTGCGATGATGTTATCACCGTAGAACTTGACAGCTCGTGCCGCCAAGAATTCCCCTAATTGTCGACATTGTTCGGACTTAAGCTCTTCGGCGAGGTAGAAACACACCCTGATAACAGAAAAGAGAATTGAAAGAAAGAACTCCTCTACGGAGCCAAAGACTGCACGAAAGATCCAAATAGTGATCAAGAGCATGATTATGTTGCTGAAGAAACCGGCCATGGTGAAAATGAAAAGATGAGATATTTAACACATCCAAGTTTTCGATCTTCGATTGGAACTTTTTATGTGACGGTTGGAAGTGCTTGTGTACTGGCTTGGGTATCAATGCAGTTTCGGTCGGTGTGTGCTGAAGGCTTGGGCTGATTTGCTTAAAACACCAGGAATATCGCTGTGATAGTTGCTAGAGGTCCCCATAATAATACTTGCTGACCGCCAGGGGTCTAAAAGCGCGTTGTCGGGCGGCTTTTGTGACATAACAAAGCCGTTTCATGTTCATTACACGAATAGATAATGTGCCAATGAATTGCATTGGCAACCCTGGCCAGTCCTAGTCTAGGCCCTGGAATTTCGCTACTGCCGTCATTTTTGAGAGAAACTTGACAAAGAGATTCAGCCTTTCTTGCCAAATTGGTCCGAAGCGCGCAGAGGCTCGTGGGACGGGAACACATGGGAGGTGGAGAATGTAGGTACGTGAAATGCAAGTTCTTTGTACTGCTAGGGGAAAACTATTATTAGCATCACTGGCATGAATGGCAGAGATTCTCATAGCGGCAAGGCTGTTTGAAGGGTACTCTTGTCATCACCATTCTGGTATGCAAGCCCAGCGGGTCAAGAGGCAGAAGAAAGCATCAGGGTAGCGGCCTGTATACAGTTAGACCTCTCCACCAATGACTGATCATTCGGATTGACATGCTAATACAGATTACTCAGTAGAGGAAGCACTGCGTAAAGGCACATTATAGTGTCCAGCAGCCTGGCTGCTGCTACAAACCGAGCGGTGTGAGGGTACCTCAAGCCAGTTAATGCGGCCGGGTCTAGGTGCATTTTTCTTTATGGGCTTACTTACCGGAAAATGTACCTTAAACTTGCTCGAAAGCTCTTGGTAGTGCAAATGCGGTGGGCATATGGAACTCGGTAAATGTCCGAACCAGACCCGGTGACCCACCTGTGCTTGAAGATCGTAGTGTGGCTGTTCTAGCAGTGCCACAAGCCCGCGGCGCAGCTTTTAGAGCATCATCAGACCAGTCTTTCTATCCGCCTCCGTAGAGTGCCCCAATTTCAAGCAAATACTTCGAAACGACCTGCAAACACTTCACTTCCAGATGGCACAGGTCGCACCGCTCGCCACTCCTCAGCCTCCAGTTGTGATGCTGGAGGGCTACACTAGTACGAGGGAGACATCCTTCACGGTGGAGTGCCACGACAGCGTCTTCAACCTAGTGACGACCAAGCTAGACACACTACCCAGCGAGCCGCTCTTCCGCGTCGAGTCAAAGCTCGGCACGTCCTGGAGCTGGCGGCGCAAGGTGTACGACCAGACCTCTGACGCCGAGGGGGTCGAGGGCGGTGCTGTCACCCAGAAGCACATCTTCGACTTCCGGCACGCAAGTATAGATCTCAAGAACCGCTGGCTGGTCGAAGCCGCCGACGACAAGCGGCAGCTGGCCGAACTGGTGCACAAGAAACAGCTCACAAGCATGGGCCACTCGGACATCGACGCCACAGTGCGGACCACTGCGGGCGAGGACGTCGTGGTGAACATGCGCCGTTCGGGGTCGGCTGGCGTCGAGTTTGAAGACATGTCTCTAACTGTTGGGGACACGATGTTTGCGCATATTCAGAAGGTTGCTTATACCCCACCGGTCGGGCTGATGGGCAAGATGGTTGGGGAGGACGTCAAGAGCCCTTCGAGCGTGTGGAGAGCAACTGTTGCCGAGGGGTGGACATGAGCTTGGTCATGGTCATGGTGCTGTGTCGGGCGGAGATGTGTCATGTGTGGAAAAAGTGAGCCTGGCTGCGGTGCGGATGTCTACATGCTAGGAAATGGCAGAGCCACGACCCAAGGCTTAGTCCCGTTGTTGCCATCAGGGAGTCGTATGACTCAACGTATACTAGTATTGTAGGTCAATTAAGCCATGTGAAATATCATTACACAGGGCATCTACGAGGCATCCCTTTTCTGGCGTTCCCAAGTAATATGGCTCAAGTCATCCGCACTCCAATAGCCTCGTCCACCATCTTCAGAAATGATAGTCCTCTGCCGCCACGAACTTTCCATCTGGTCTCGGCCTTTCTCGACCTCATTGTGATCGGCAACGGCTTGGCGGCGGGCAGCATGGAGACGGCTGTGCACTTCGTTCCTTTCAAATACCCTTGGATAATCCCACATCACGTACCCGTAGCGTCTAAGGAGGGAGTTCTCGTCCCGGGATACAGTGTTGTGTACAAAGGAATGCCTATGTACATACCACCATATGTCGAATGGGCCTGAGTTGAGGTCATCAGGGCCGTCCGTGCCCCTGGATCGGAGGTTTGAATCGATCTCCGCCCTGGTCCATCTGCGGCGTACCCCCAGAGTGTACATTCCCGGGGGGCAACAGCCGCATATGTCTTGAGGAGGGGCGTAAGGAAGGCTGGCAGCTAAGAAGTTAGAAGTGTGGGGCAGGCCTTTGGATTTCAGGAGTTGCAATCGCTGTTCATAGCCCTCAGCACGGTCGAGCTGAACGAGGAAGTGCAATCCAAACGAAAGCTGGTTCATGCATGAGGTGTCAGTGGCAAGTTTTGTGCTACGCAAGAGCTTGACACCGCTCGTGGCTTACATAGGCCTGCTTATGCTTGTTTGCTTTCCCTTGTGACAACCAGTCCACTAACTTAGCGCCCCATTCTACATCATGCGCTGCGACCTCATCAAATGCTAATGGAGCATCAGCGTGATGATGATATGACTGGATTGCAGAACGTGGTTCACAGACCTTTAGAGAGTTGTCGTTCGAGGTAGTCGTGCATGCAGGCGAGCTGCTCATTTACCCAGGGCGAAAAGGAACGGAAGTGATAGGATTTTTGGCATTCTTTGAGTGCCGAGGACCATCCCTGAGTGAGGTCCTCGCCTGGGTCGGTGTCATGATCGTCGCGGAACCCCAGGTTGCAGTAGATTTGAAATCGGTAGAGGGCCCTTTGGGCGCGGAACATCTCATCCGCTGACGCCTCCGCGGATGCGAAGCGAGCGGGCCCGAAAACCTTCGGCGCGAGAGGCAGGGTGTCGGCAAGAAATCCGCGGACGAAGTGCTGGACGATAGAGTGCGTGCTGCTTAGCTGAGCGGCGAGGTCGGGCCCGCCGGAGTTTTTCTCGACCCTATACTTCAGAAACCGCTCCTGGAGAGTTCCAGCGCGCCTTTCACGGTGGGCAAACGAGTCAACTACAAGTTTGTTCAGTGATTTCTCGTCGTCGCGATTAACATAACGCGCGTCGCACGCGACGACTGCATATCGCATGAGACCTGGTGGAATCTGGTTTCGGATGATCGACTTGAGTATGGTATTTTTGTCGTCCTGGTACGCTGCGTATAGCAGCCGATGGCTCTTGATGGCCGATCCCAGCGAGCGCATGTCATCGAGCCGCGACAGGATTAGAGTCAGAAGATGTAAAGGCATCCGGAGGAATGGGTGCTCCATGGCGACGGAAGACATCGAGCACGGCCTTAATTGCGCAGAGCCTAGTTGAGTCTGCAGTTAGTGATGACAAGGAAGAATAGGTAGTTTTAGGCAGGCGTTCCATGGGGAAGCGATGTGGAGCTCCACACACAACATGGTGGTGACTCAGCAGTTCTACCGGTGGCGCAGGCCCTACATCGAAGTTCTTCGTCGGCGGTGGCATACTTTCGTCCGAGTCGTTGTCCGGATTCTCGAGGTGCTGTGTTATCAGCAGCACCGGGAACTCGCGCGCAAGCATTAACTTGTTCGGTGGGTCTGGAAGTGGCTCAGATACATTCAAGCTCCCAGTGCAAGATCAAGCACACCACCCAAATTAGTATATAGGTATATACCATCATATTAGCCCTGCTGCCATCAAAGCCCATTATCTTCATCACGTATGCACCTAAATATAAAAATATAATTTAGTGTGGATTGCTCAAATTAGTGATGTTTTGCTACGTTTCTAATATGTCATTTTTATTTCTTCGTCTTGGAATCATCGACTTCTCTTTCTCGATCAAGCTTCCTGCTTGACCTGTGGCTGTTTCATGGTCATCTCTCTCTTCCACCTAGCCTGATTCTGCGTCTGCAGACACAGTTTCAACCACCCCTTGGGCGTGGCTGCCTCATGCACGGTGGACGGAACTCTTATCACCGTCTCCTTATAGAGGCAGTCGTTCTCGAACCTCCAGCTGCACAGCACCGCGCGCACCATGCCGCCCTCTCGGCCGCAGAGGAGCGCCACGGTGGGCGGCCGCTCGGCAGAGAAGACGGAGACGCTCAGGTCGCCCATGTCGACGAGCGTGAAGAGGCGGTGCCCCTCGGGGACCACGTTGTGGAGGTAGTCCTGGGCCGTTTCGGGGTGCGATATCCAGTGCGGCTCCTGGCCCCTCCTCTCGCGGGGGTGGCGGGCAAAGGGAAGCGCGCAGAGTGGCGTGGACGACGGGGCGTATGTCAGGCGGCCGTTTTCGTTGCCAAAGACGATCTTCTCCAACTCGCCGATGGGCATGACGCCCTCGAAAGCGACCAGGTTCGGGCTGCTCTTCTCCACCTTGCCGCCGAACAACCTCCTGACGGAGATCGGCGCCGCCGCCGAGAGCAGGACCGCGACTAGGAGGAAGCCGCTGCAGAGCCAGGCGAGGTTGGCGATCTGGACGTCCTTGCCGGCCCAGCTCGCCCAGAAGGGAAGCCACTGGACGACGAGCTGGAGGCCCAATACCAGCCACCACAGCCCAGCTGCGACGAAGAAGGCGGCGGTGATCTTCTTCATGCCTTTGCGCCGCTCCACCACGGGCCTGGGAAATCGCTTCCATCGAATATGAATGGCCTTGCAGTTGTCGATGACGACTGTCTTGTCCGCGTGTGCGACGCCAACCACGTCGCAGAGAGGCGTGATCCCGTGGAGGCGCGTCCCAAACTGATCCGGGAAAGCGAGTGCCCGGAAGAGGTCGCTGTCGTCTAGGACCCGGCCGGGGAGGTAGGTGTGGGCCTGAAGCTCCTGGGGCAAGATCGAGACCATCCGCTCGATGATCTGGTCCGAGTCGTTGCTCAGCGAGAGCCGGGCTAGGTTCTGGAAGAGCGTGTCCTCCGGGTTACGCTCGAGGCGGTAATGGAGGAAACCCATCACCGCGTAGGCCAGGTCTGAGTGGCCCTCCTGCTTGTTCGTCCAGCCCTTTGCCGCCAGCGCGTTGATGATGGACGGCAGGAGCTCCAGCCGGCTCAGAGTCAGGAGGCCTGAGTAGTGCTCCGCGAGGTTGCGGATTGGCGAGCCGCCCTCATACAGATGCTCGTCGGGCTCTCCCCAGAATGTGGAAGTCATCTCGATCTTGTGGACCTCGTCGTGGTGAAGAGTCCCTGGGGAAATCTCGTGGCACCAGACGACGCTATCCCCAGGCGCCAACATCCCTTCGGGCAGAGTCCACAGGCGAGAGCCCCAGTTGACCCGCGCCTGTTCCGTGTCTTCGTTGAGCAGAATGGTGACCAAGGCGGAGCTTCGCACGATGTCGCACATGGTGTAGACGTCGTGGTCCTTGTCGAGTCCATTTTCCGGGGTGATGCACTGGATGTCCAACCAGTATGCCTTATAACCCTTGTCCGTTGCGATCTGTCTGGCCATCCGCAGAATCTTTTCCTGGTCTGCCTCGCCGTCCGGGCCAGTTTGGAACTGCTTCCACTGGTAGCTGATGAATACGTACCGGATAGAGGGGTACTGTTTCGCGTCAACAAGGACCCACTCGTCCCCTTTCTTAACAACGATTCTGTGAGGTCGCATGGACCTCCTCCGCACGTCCACCTCGTGTTCGCCTTGACGTCTGGGTTTTCCGTCTGGCCCGGGAGCCTCATCGAGAACGTTGATGGAGTATTTCGGCCAGTCCCCTAGATGTGCATCAGAATGTTGTTTCCCTTTCCACTTGAGACAGAGTAGGCTTTTCAGGTAGCCAGGGACCATCAAGACTCACAGTGAAACCCTTGGAACTCGGTGTAGGTGTATGCCATCTCGCTGTCTGATTCCCAATCCGAGAAAGGCAGGGCGAGCATGAGCTGCAATGGGACAGAGACGACGACCATGCGCAGGGCAGCGTGGATCTTATCCCACCACCTCCCAGAATCGAGAGGCCTGAGGGCCCACTCCGAGACCTTGAGCACGGTCGGGACGCTTCCCTTGACGTTGGTGCGTATCCAGTCGCCCGTGTCGTCACCGCCTTCGACACGCGCCAACACCAGTCCCGTTGCTTGTACAACCAGACGTCGTGGCAGGGCACGCGTCGGCGAGAGGTAGACGGCCGTGTCCCTGAACTTGCCCCGGATCTGGTGGAACCCATTTCGATACTCATATTTGCCGTCGTCCGTCTTGACCACCTCACCCTTGGGGTCCTCCCAGGAATGTGCCTCTTCGAAATCGGTCGCCTGTCTGCGGATGATGGTCTCTGGGTCGGTGTCGACCTGGTGCCGGGGCCAGAGGACCCTACGCATGTGGTAAAAGCTCCATCTGTTCTGGAATCGCTTTTCGAGGTTGCGCTGGACTTTCTCATGTGTGGTTCTGCCTGTCCTTGGCGTCCAACCTGGGGTTCTTTCGTGACTGGGGTTGGTGGCGTATGTGGCTTCGTAAACTCCGACTTTTGTCCCAGACTGGGCTGCTCGTGTTGGTTGACGGAATTCTTCGTGTCCATCTTGTGGCATCTCATAGGGGTCAAACTCTTCGTGGTCAACAGACTGCAAAGACATCTGGCTGTTGTCATGGTGCGGGTCATGACCTCTTCTGGTCACACCAATGCTCGCCATGATCTACCCCAAAAGTAAAAAAAAACCACGAGAAAGTTGAAAGGATGCACAGGTCAAAGTACAGAGAATTTCGCTGAAGAATGGGAGATGTGCCCGAGTGGCCACCCATGGTGACGACGGCGGGCGTGGGTTTTCATACTTGGGTAAATTGTTTGCATCAAGTGCAAGATTGATTTGTTGCCGTGAAGGCATACAGCCTTGTTGCATCCACCATGCTATCTGTTGGTAGAATCTCAAAGGTCCCGCTGGTTTATTTTTGTAGACAAAATGGGGACCATTCCTAGAACGGCGTCCTGCCGATGCAGTGAGCTTCCTTCCGTGCCAATCAATCTCCACCAGATGCCACAGGACCACCCCATAGCACAGCACAGCACATCCACCCAAGCTTTTCGCAGCTCAAACCTCAGCCCAGCTCACGGAAACCCATCAGAATCTGGCTAATCATTTATCGCCGCCTCGACTGATTAGAGAGCCCCATGATTCAGCTTTGAAGTGGGCTAAGAGAGGTCCAGCATTCAGGTGCTTCCATTTGCACTGCCAAGACTGCGATTGTAATATTTTATCCACACCAAAGAGCCAACAGTCCAGCACTTACCTCACTCAAAGTGGCCGTCATAATTCTGGCCTACACATGCGAGCCCACATACATTCTCTTGTCCCACTACTTCAAAGCTATTTTCTAAAGTAAAGTTGACTTTGAAGCAGGCTCAGTCTTCAAGTGCTGTGCATGGGAATTGCACCAGTAACTCTAGGCATTACTCGCTACAAAGACGACATGTGAAACCAAATTTACCTCACACAGCTTGACCCTGTTTTGCCTTGAAGACATCATTACCAAGATTCGCCTAGCTATAGGCCTGGTCCAGAAGTCCAGAGCCCGAGGGCTGAAAGCAATTCAATCTTCTCTGAAAAAGATCGCACAACTACCTGGTGGGTACGAATACTCTGTGAGCGAAACAGCCGTAGAGTTTGTTTGGGATGTGTAATACACTGGAAATTTCATCAACAAATGTCGCATAGTATCAATATGTATGAAATGGATGGCCAAGTAGGTCAGATCTTCCAAGGTTATCGTAGAGATGGGTGATAAGGAAAGAAAGCTGAAAGACGGAAACATGTGCATGTAAAAGGTGAGCGCGAACAAAAAAGAACGCGAATACTAAGTCGAAGTACACAACTCCGATACGGGGAATCGAACCCCGGGCGCCGCGGATTTCTCATCTTGAAAACGCGGAATGTTGGCCACTACACCATATCGGAAAAGCACAGGCTTAGTAATACAATTGTGTAAATTATATAGGAAGATGGGAGGAGAAACAAAACGCGAAAACCCCTGCAGAAAAGAAAGTCAAGACAAGCTGCAATAATAATGTAGTGCAAATTATAATATGTCTTGCTTCACTCCTCGATACCTAGCTCAGTAGTCAAGTACCTGAGTAATGTTATGTACACCCTGAGCGTTATTTGTTGTCATAATCTGTCCAGTGACATCCCAGGAGTAATGCAATCACATGTTCAGAGCAAACACGCTGGCTACCAACACATCATCATGGAATAGGAAAGAGCATCTCAGGGGGCTAACGGCTTTAATATGATTAGTTAATTAAGCAATTTACTCCTAAGTTACAGCCCACAGTGGCGAAGAATTTGATGCCCCTGCCAGCCCTTTCCTGAACCGGGCTTGTTGTGCCGTCGAGGCCGCGGAACGAGTTCTGACCGCCAGCTTGCTCTAAGGCAAGTTGCCCGGCAGGTGTTTCCGGGCCATTAGGCGCACCGATATTATACTCCAAGTGGCAGTAAGGTATGAGGTTCAAAGACCCTTCTGCGCTTGCTGAGGCAGGATCAGCAATATAAAATCCCAACTGGTCCCCCTGCGCAACCGTTGCGTTTGTGGGTACGCTCATGGCCTTGAAGGACGTTCCAATTTCACTCGCGTTGAACGTTGCAGAGCCGAGTTCTTCGAATTTGTAACTGCGAGTGAATTGGCGTCAGTTTTGGCTTATCCAACATGGGAAGGACCTGTTGCGAGACAGATAGCATGGTATGGGTTGGTACTCACGATGGCGCCTGAAGGTCGGTCACGTTGCTGAATCTGAACACCTTGACCATGATTCCAGTAGATTGTCCGCCGGCAGCGAGGTTGACCGAAACCGAATTTAGTGTCCCAGCCTTCGAATTTGTCCAGGTCTGAATCACACTCTGAAATTTATCTGTGTCGCAGACAGGACTATAATCCGCGAAACGGGGCGACATATCCGTAGCAGTCGTCAATGCTCCGGTGTCAGGCTCTCCAGCCCCGAGGGCCAGAGGGACCGTGAATTGTGCGCCGGCAGTGCAGTCCAGATCCTGCACACTTCCATCATCGTTAAATCGCATCGGCTGGAAGAAGTGGCCAGAAAAGCTGACCCGAGGTCCACCAGGGACTGAAGTCCCATGCCAGACGAAGGTTGTCTCGTTCGTGGCAGGGTCTGTCAGTTGGAGCACCCCTTCGACCTGAGACCCACAACTGAACGCCGAGACGATATCGCGTTCCCAAGGACCGTCGAGGGAAGGCGAGCGGTAGACGACGCCTATGCTGCCAGCGCAGAAGCCGCATGTGTTGCTTGCCACAATGTAGTAGATTCCGTTGCGAACGAAAAGGTCGGGCGACTCGGCTTCCTGGTCGACAAGGTCGAAACCGGCAGATGTCACATTTGTGCTGGTCTGTGTCGTATTGAAAAAATCGGCCGTAAGAGGCGACACGTGCAGCGTCTGGAAAAGTGGTGGCCAAAGGCTTCCCGCTCGAGGATCCCTGAAGTTGAGCGCCGACCATATGAGGTAGCCCTGGTCACCAATGGAGGTGACCGAGAAGTCCGCAGGCTGCAGACCGGTGAACTGGGGGTCTAGTGCCGCAAGGCCTTTGTCCGTAGAGAATGGTGAATTAGGCGCGGATGAAGTAGCGACCTCGTAGCCTGCCGCTGGGTTGGACCACAGGACATACTCCTGGCTGGTTGGGTTGAATAATATATGGGGCCGCCCCCCAGTGATCTCTGAGAGGACTCCCTCTGACTTCCAATTGACGAGATCAACAGAGGACCAAGAGACCAGAGGTCTGTCAAGCCCTGACCCTGAGGTGAAGTCGAGACCGTAGGCATAGTACCTGTCCTCAAAATTATAAATTTTGAGTGCATAAGCACTGATGTGATTTCCGTCGACGTCGAACAAGTACCGATTGTCGTTATTGAATGTGACGTTGCCCGGAGAAGCTGCCCCCACAACCCGGCCAACTGAGGCGAGTAGGAGGCAGTTTTGCAGTCTTTTCAACATCCCTTTGGCCATTGTGAAAACAAATTGTTGTCCTTCATCCTATCTTCTCTTTCATCACCGTCTATTTCGTTCATTATGTGTATATTTGAGCATCCCACTTCGTGAGAAGCCCGGCTATTCCACTGGCACCCTCGGCTTTTCCGGCGCGGCGGCACCAGGTGATCACGAGTTTCTTCCCCGTGGGGCGCTATTTGCCCTGATCCCTGGAAGGTAGTGTGAATCCAACCGTGATAGCGGGTAAAAGCGCTGGATGGTACGGGGAACATGCGGGGATTTTAAGCTAGATTTTTATCAATCTGGGGAACAGTCAATCTCGGTTCGCGGAGCGCAAACTCGAAGAGGTCATCGTTCACACTTGGATCCATTCCGGCGGGACAACTAGGCGCCCATATACCTAAAATCCATGACATAATACCGCATCCACGCAAGCAAGTGAACCAAACCATCGGTGCCAAGCCGGCCTTTTTTCTTCGAAGACCTGCGGGTCGCCTTGCTTAGTCCGCCTCATATGCCTGAGCGGTTATTCTGACTTCCGTCCTCAAGTTTCAAGTGATGAGAATTAGGAATTCGGAAGAAGGAAATAATGTAAGCCCGAGACGTCATTCTCCATTTTGGTTTGGTGCATTATTAGCTGTCTTCACGCCACCCATCGAGCGATATATGTCCAAGTAGGTCGCACAACTTGAAGGTCTTATTGTACACGTCACGGGCCAAAATTCTTCCAGAACTCTGCACGCGTTCGTGACCTTATCGTGGTATTCAGGTAGTTTGGAGTGTAGGAGTCTCATTCCACGGATTGATATAAAAGTCTACACTGTATCAAAGCCTCGTTGGACCGTGACATGAGCTGAGGTCGTCGAACTAACCAGATCTGCGCGTCCTAATCAAGGAGCTTCACAGAGTCCCGACTAGATCGTTTCTTGGTGACTCGGGTGAATACTAACAATGCTGAGCCAGAGAAGCATCCATTGCTATCAGTTGCCCAACTCCAGCGTATGCTCAAGAAGCAGGAGCACTGTCCCATTGAAATGAGGCGCCCAAGTCACGTTCGCGTGATCAGGGTGATATCTAGCCCCTAGACAACAAGTTCAAATGTTGGCAAAGTCTGCCCAATCCAGTATGGGTAGCCGCTTGTCAATCTTAGTCTCGATCAGTCAGTCTTATGTTAGTTGACGTGGACACAGAATTCGCTCAAAGTGCCAAGAGCATTGTATGCGTGGCCAAACACCGGAATTCCCATCGAGTAGCATCGCATGTGGAAAACGCCGACGGCCAAGACACAAGAGCACTGGCCTTGTGAGATACCGATGATACCTGATTCCTGGCAGTAAGTTTTGTTGCTGGAACAGAACCCAATTCAACGTGCTTATGTCTCACTGGCTCGCTTTACTGGCCCTGTCAAGCATGCCCAAATGTCGAGCCCAAATTTCCAGCGAATCAACTAGGGCTCTCGGCAAAGCGGGAAGTCGGTTGGGGCTGTCAGCTCAACCGCTGTGGGACTCTTCAATCCAATGCCTACCAGTGCTTAGCTCGCAAGCCCTATAAACAACATTTGAAATGAGTTGGGTTCTGTTCATTTTGCATGCATGGCTACGACGCCTCGGGAATGTGTTGGCTCGCTGCAGACGCGGGATCTAGGGTCTATGACTGCCACGGCGGCAAATCCTCTTGCTCGTGGATACCACAAGTCACGCTGGAAGTGATGCAGGTTGATAGCTGGCAAGCTGTTCCCAGCGGCAACGCACCAAGTTGCACCTATCACGAAACAGTAAATCGGATTAGCTCGGTTGCTACCTGAGTACATCAGAGTCACCATTGACCATTGTAGCTGAGTATTGGCTACGTTACACGTCACCAAATGGAATACGGGCGAGATTTGTTCCCTCGCCTCGTGGGATGGATGGCTAAAAGTACCTAGACTGACAACTTCTATTGCCTCACTGTAGACATCGGCCACAGAATGCTTTTGCATATTGGTCAGCGGATGTTGGGCAACGTGTCGTGCGCCAACATCAGGCACTGGCAGCACCTTGGTCATACCTGACTGTGTCCTGAGGCCAACAGTCAAAACAAAGCCATAAAGGAGACAGACAGGGCATGAAAGAAGATTTCTAGAAGATAAAGACGCAAAGTTACATTCCCTGCAGGCAACTCGTGATAATACGGCGGCTCAGTTTGTGCCAATCTGATTTCATCAGCGCCCTCGTCTCGTCAACAACCCGAAGTTCTCTCGTCAACAACCCGAAGTTCGCAAGTTCATTTTCCATTCGACCAGTCTTGATCTTACAACGAGTACCTACCTAGGTATTGAGCATGTCGCTACTGCACAACACGCAGCAGACTCCTCCCCAATCACCACGGCCTTCCTCTCGGTCCGCAATGCCTGCGGAGGAGGATTCAAACCGGGCTGTGGATGCTTTCGTCGGCGCGATCCGCAATCTGGCTTCCGATGACAATTACAAGATGATTGCGGACATGTTCAGGGATGCGCAGAAACTGAAGACAGAAAATGCACGTCTGGCGTCCTCATCTCGTGATGTTCTTGAAGAGTACCGCAAGTTTCGGAATGAGTTGGAAGCCAAAGAGACGAAACTATTGGAACAACAATCTCAACTACAGCAAGACAACATCGAAAAGGATACACGCATTCAAGAGCTTGAGAACAGGAATACCAAACTTGATGCCAAGTTTCAGAAGAGCCGGCGCAAGTTGGATGAGGAAAGCCAGAAATGTCTCGAGCTCGCCGAGAAACGAAGTGAGCTAGAAAGGGCTACCAGCGACCTGAAGGCATCGCTTGATGAGAAGAACGAACTCGCCAGTGCCTTCGAAGGTAACATGTCAAAGATGGACGATGGGCTTGCTGAGGCCAGAAGAGGCCTTGAAGTGAGGATTGCCGAACTTGCCAGTCTCGAAGCAGCCAAGAAAGAAGTGGAAGAACAGCTTGGAGAAGCTAGGGCATCTTCAGACGCGAAGACCAAGCAGCTTGCAGCGGTGGAGGCAGCAAAAGCCGCGGTCGATGCCGAACTCGCTGCAGCGAACCTCAAGCTGGGGGAGAAAGCAGAGGAAACGGAGAAGCTCGCCACAACCAAGGATGAACTTACAGCAGAGCTGTCCAGAGTCAATGAGGAGCTTCTCGACAAGTCCAAAGCGTTCGAAGATCTTGCAGTGCTGAAATCATCCCTGGACGCCCAAGTTTCCGAGCTCATCACCAAGAATGAAGGTCAGGCACTCGAGCTGAATGACCTCTCTCAGGCCAAGACAAGACTGGACTCTGCTATGGCGGAGGTCAACGCAGCGCTCGAAGACAAGACCATGGAGACAGAGGAGCTCGCATTACAACTGGCAGAGTCAAGAGTCAACTACGACAACAAAGCTGCACAAGTCCAGAGCCTGACAGTCCAGCTCGCTGATATCGACGGAAAGCTGGAAGCTAAATCTCAGGAGCTACAGGAGCTCTTCGAAATCAAGGCGGAAATTGACTCCCAGTTGGCAGAGGCAAAAGCCCGAGTGGATGCTGAGCGTGAATCGAATGTGGCTGCGCAGCAAAGGTTGGAAGCAAGCACGGAGGGTCTTCAGAAGGAGGCCGAGAGGACAGCCATTCTGCTGGACGAGGTCAACCATCTTCGACAAACTATCTCAACCCGGAACGAAGAGGTCGAGAAGTTGAAGGGTGAGATAACCAAGGGCAATGACGACCTCTCTCAGACGCAGTCGAGCCTGACGAGGCTTGAAAACACCATCCAAGAGCTTGAGCAAGACCTACAGAGCAAGACAAACACGCTCGACAAGACCTATGATTACCAGGTGCATCTGAAGCACGAGCCGGAGGAGATATGGTGAGTGGTAATTCCCCATGTCAATAGAAGTCCCCTATTCCGCCCCAGCAAACAGCTAACACGCAATCCATTGCCCCCAAACAGCGTCGAGATCCTTGATACAATCTGGGTCTCCATCCTTAATCTATGCGAGCACCACTTCAGCCAGGACCTCGATCCCTCTGTGCTACGCGACCCCTCATGCTGGGCCAATCTTCGCTCCGCAGACCACCTCAGGACCCACGCAGTGCGCATCCCGCTCCCGCGGTCTAATACGCCTGCTGCGAAGCAGATGCGCATAGCCGCGGTACTGGCGGCGCTGACACGCTCGATGGCAAAGCACATCTTCCGACCCGTCTGGTGGACTGCAGCAGCCGATATCAACTTAGACGCTGCTGATGGCGCGCTTGGGGGTTTCCTGCGCAGGGTTGAGGCTATCAGCTCAGAACAGGAGATGCATCTGCGTGGGACGCTGCTTGCGGCTGCGGACGTGGTGCAACAGCACCCAGTCAGAAACGGAGAGGGCAAGAAAGAGGATCAGGGAGTTCAGGAGCAACCACCTCATCACGGCGAGCCGCACGCTATAGCTGTCCCAGCCAGACGTCGCGCTGCGGCCGTCGTTCGCGAGGTCACCTTCCTCGTGCAGCACCTGCTGTCGGCGCTGCAGTACGAAGCGTTTCGCAAGGGCCTCGAGGAGTGCGTGGCGCTTGCGTGCGAGCAGTGGGCGAGGGTGCAGGGCACCGCCATGAAGATCGAGCCGTACTTTGGCCCTCCCTACGATGACTTCGACTGGCAGGTCCTGATGCTACCCGAGGGTCTCGAGGACAACGGACGTATCGTCGGTGGCAGTGGGGGCTCGACGCTCGGCCTCGATGCTGGGAGCGGGACGAGTGGGGGAAGTCCTCGTGATGTTCCTGCCGCTGCTGTTAACGGTGCTGTGGCTTCTTCATCATCACCTGAGAATACCGCCGTTCGGGACGCCAACGACGATACGTCTACTATCGCAGAGTCGATCCGGTCCGTCATCGACCCGGCCGACATCATGATGGTCCTCTGGCCGACCATGTGTGCCGTCGAGGGCGGAGAGCTCGTCTCCATCACCCAGGGCTTGGTCATGGCCAAGGAGCAGGCTGCTGCCGCCTTCGAGGAGGAGGGTCGCCGACGGGCCCCCAAACACAACGGCAAGAGGGCGAGGTCGATGTCGCAGTCGAGGAATGGTGCGACTGGGAAACCTCACTCCGGCAAGGCCGTCTTGGCACAGATGAAGAGAGAGCGCGACGATGGTAGTGCAGCCACAAACTCTCGCAATGCCTCTCGAAACGGTTCTCTGAATGCCGTTGATTGACGGTCTCGGTTTTCCTTCGGCTTCCTTGGGACGGCCAAGACTTTCCACTCCTCGACTTTCGAGGGCCTCATAATGCTCATCCTCTGTTACTTATCCCTTTTTGTCGCTGCATGTTTCAAGGTTCTATTCTTGTTGGTAGTCCAACTTAGCGATTGGTTGGCTCATGGTCCACGACTAGGAGGGTAATTAGCAAGGTAAAGTGGGTCCGGCTGAGGATTTATCACCAACAGGTCAACTTCGGACGAGGATAGCAAGGCAAGGCGTGTCCCCTGGCGAATCACGAGTTTATATATAACGTCTTGGCATCGGCTATGATTTGAGGGGAACGTGAATATAGAATTTGTTTTGCAGCTTGAAACGATCTGCATGCGGTGCTAAATATTTCTCAATGTTGTCCAAAACCTTCATGCGGTACAATATCAAGGTTTTGCGTGCAGCCCGTGGATTCAGGGAGTGTGCATGCCGGCTGGAAACCCGGCCTCGCCCCGGCTGCGGCGCAGATGCACATGTCGGTCATCTCCTGAGCCAAAACGCCGGGAGGCTGGATCCATGCCCTACTGGACAGGCAGGCCGTCTTCTGGACGGTTGGGAGTGTACAGGCAGAAGGCGGCCTAGTGAAGTTGCATTCGCAGGGTAACATCCGGGTCCTGTGCGGAAGGATTTCATATCAAGAAGGCGAGTGGGCAATTTTGCAGCCTGATTGCTCGAGTGCCGCCGACTGTCCTCCGTTAGTATGTATAAAGAATGTGGGGAGTGGCTAATTGCCGTGGCCCCCAAGGTAATCCTCCCGGCAATGAGCCGGATTTTCGACTGCTGCCAAGTCGACAAGCTCCTGTCAGTCCTTGGCCAAGGCGATATTTATTGGGGGATTTGAGGTCTGTGAGAGATAGATAGGGCATTGAATCACAGCAAGCTAGACCGTGCCAACTGTCACGAGAGCATCCGGAAGCGGCCAGAGTTGTATCGCGTACGTGACAGACCGGCCGGGCATGTCCTGCGGTTTCTGGTAGCTCTTATCCCTGCCGCAGTCTGCTTATTTCTGTAGGCCAGAGGTCTGGTATGCGCGCTAGTAGTGCGAATGGCATATGTGAGCTTGTGTTATATCTCTCTACCCCAGGTGCATGCTGCCCAGGTGTCTCGGTCACGCCTTTTGGGTTTGGGCACTGTATTTAGTTAGTGCTGTCGCCTTTTTTAAGCACCAATGGGCATTTTGTAGGCAGGTCTATCTATATCTAAGGTTTCCAATGAGACGGCCTACCGCACCTAGAGCCAAAATGGAGTGAAACAATTCCCCATCGCACCGGGCAGCATTGGCTCGACTTTGACCTTCCCGTGCTGGTTCAGATCGTCCACAAGATCGGCCCGGGCGCACCGCCCTGGGACACTGATTGCTGCAGTCATTCCCGGTGACGACGCACAAAACGAGACGTCCAACGACTCCCTATCGACTGGTGCGCACGGAGATCGGTGCGACGTGCGGTCTCTCTTTCGGGTTATACCGCCTGTCTTATTAAGTCGTCGTGTGCGCGTGTCGCACGAGAAAGCCCCGCCCCGCCAATGGCGACATCCCAAGGCCTAATAAGTTTCCGGCAAGCTGAGAGTCTGAGACCTCCTTTGGAAAGAAAGATGATGCTTGCTTCGCGGTTCGGGAGGGCCCTGCTGAGCTACCTACCTCAAGTGCTAGGTAGGCAGTAAGTCGGGTGCCACACTACATTCGTCAAGGGTGTGTAGTAGATTGGGAGAAGCCTAGATAAGCTGACACCAGGCCAAAAGCGTCGTCTCTATTTCAACGAGTCTATCCCTCCTTGGGGCTACCATGTATGAGGACCAGCTGGGGTTTGGTTAGTGGCCGGCCCTTGAGCCGGTACTACCATCTTTACTAGCTCGCCTCACGTTGACGACGACTGGGAACGCGTCATCAATCTGCGGCATCAAAGGAAGCCAGCCAACGGAGATTTGGCCGGGATTCAGAAAATTGTTTGATCTTCATAGCTGTGCGTTTCTATCACTTGCCTATATCTGCGGCACGCATTCTGAGTCGCGCACCCAGGCCAACGGGACCACCTGCCTGGGATACCTTTCCCGGGAACGTGGGGCAAGTCGAGACTAATTGTGTTGGACGGGAACACTTTTGGTCGATCGGGATTGCGCAATGGAAGAATTACTCGGTTTCCGGTGCCTGGACGGACTTTCACGTGTTCTCAGGGTCCCTCCCCGACTGGGCGCGTGTCTCCTCAAGGAGGAAGATATGCAGTCCTGACAATTACACACAAGGTTTAACGACCTGGGGCCAGCTGGCCCATCATTTGCCCCTCTGGGCTTCCGTCCGGTCTGCCGACTCAGAAGCCCAAGAGTGTCACATATGCGGGCATGATAACGAGCCTGGGGTTGGGGTGGTTTTTGGAGGTAGAGCGCGGCAGCGCGGGTGCTACGAATCAGTCGCCCACGACTGCTTGGTTCTTGGCGTCTGTGCCTTGGTTTTCGAATCGACTCTTATTTTCGGAGGGGCATTGAGGGGCCACGACAGGCCCTTGAATCAGATCTTAGAGTTTTTCCCATTCGACAATATACTCCGGCCGAGTGATCAGCCCCAGAAGCCGACCCTTTCGGAGAAGACCTTCGTTTGATACGTGTATACAAAGCTTTGGGTCTTTTAGCTCTCTGCCTTTCAAGAGTTGCATGTCGGCCGCTACAGCTTTTGCCATGGCCGGAAGTCCGAGCCTTGGGGGCTTGGCTACCACGATGGTGAAAGAATTGCCCAGCAAGGCCAAATTGACATTTTCCGAAGCCGGCCGAGTCCATTTGGTGCGATGCAACTCTGTGCTGGGAGACACGACTGGGCCATACTTGGCTCGAAGAAGCCTGGCCCTGTCCGACATCCGAACATCTCTTTGTGGGAGAATATGACAATGCATTCGCCCGTTATGTGGCGTGTGGCTTGTATTTTTGGATCATCTCAAGTTATATTTGCGGCACTGATACTGTCTAGGACAGACGCCATCCTGCATGTTAGTCAAGTAGACGGGGAAGGAAAGGGCGATGGGCTTGTCATCTCAACGTGGGCGGCTGGACCATGCATGCATTGCATGAATGGCCATTGTCAACGAATCTCTGTCTCCCTGTGGTCGGTCAGCCCACAGACGTGACCGAGGGCGACAAGTGCTGCCAGCGCTGCCAATGTGTTCCTCGAACAGACCGGACGACACAGAGATAAGTCAGGGATACACAGGTGATTTCATCGGGCGGGTTATGCCAAGGAGATCGTCGGTCCATAATCCACGTTACTGTGGATCACGGCACCTGGGAGGCTACTTCTCCCAGATTACACGCTGCGAGGTTCCCCTTTCTCGCTTCTCGAGGTCGCCCGGTGCCGATGATTACGGTGCCCACCCACACACAGGCTTTCCGATCGTATTCCTCCTGCCCTGCCCTTGGTGAACCCGATGGAGGTCGTGATGCGATGTTACCCGAGATGACCAATGTCAACGGGGTATATGTTCGGTTGGATGGCAGTTCGGCCGCGTGGGCTTGGGCCCTGGGGCGAACCCTGGGCTGCCCATTGTGGTCGGCCCAGGGTCGCCAGCAGAGCGGGCCTGAGTGGCTGCGACACTGCCGTCCTTCCCGACCAACCGGCCCTTGGCGTGTGATTTGCCCGTCGATCGAGGCTCTGCGCGCTTCAGCCCCGTAGATCCTACCCTGTGCCTGTGCCTTTTGCTGATGCTTGAGGCGACTATGCCAGTGCAGCCCGGCTGGTACAGGTGATTATAGGCTTGTCAGGCCTGTCAGCTGCCTGTGTATTCCTCGCTCGAGGTCACTTGGTTCACGATGGGGTGAATCTCTTGGCTTCCACTGCCGGCAGCAGGATCGGTCAATGCCGACGGTACTGGGCAATCCTTCGGCTGGCAAAGAGAACAACCGGTTTCCTGCACCAGATTGTATCGTACAAACGAAGTAATCTAATCCCTTTGCGGGCACTGCAGGGTCCAGCACACACTGGAAGGAGGCGTACGGACGTATTGAAGATACCTCCTGGCTCCTGCAGCACTGCACAATGACAGCAGCAAGAGCCTGCGAGCGGATTTGGCACAGTCAGAGTTGTCAAACAATGGAGGGTGGCCCGCAGGAGATGCCAAGGAGGCCACAGTAAAATCAGCTGCCCCATTCGGGGCGAAAGTTGGTCTTGGCGCCCAGTTGCGTCAGTTTGCGTGACCGCCTGAAGACGGGTCTGCCGGCGGCCAACTGCCAATGGGCGCCCGAGGATGGGCGACCTGGGCGGGATGTTTCAAGAGGCCACCAGCGGGTTGGCTGGGTTGACAGGAGACCAGCCAGGCGGGCAGGCCGCGTCGTCCGTTTTTATTCCCATCAATGGCGTCGAGGGCCACTGTATTCGAGACTGGCGCCGAGGGAGGGTACTAGAGCCTCAGGCGTGAGCTTCTGGAAGACCTGAAAGACCTGCCTTGCCCGCACTGGGCAAGAATAGCGGGCCTGGATGCTTCTGCTGCTTTGAGCTGGGTGCCTCTGCGACACATTTACGGGGCACCCGCCAGCTTGGCAAGCCCTCAGAAACGTAAAGCATGATGGGTAACCTTGAAATGCAAAAGGTTAACCTTAACAACGGGACAGCGAGCCAGAGCCAACCACAGCACGCGGACCGGCAGTCGGCACATCCACAGAAGCAGCGGGCATGGGAGAGATAGATGATGGCTGGGCTTGCTGGGGCCACAGTGCAGCAGGTGGCTAGGTCCACGTATGAATGGATGCTGCAGCCGGTGGTCGGGCTGGCACAGACTGGGTCGGCAGGCCAGTCCTGTGACTTGGGAGGGCACGGAGACGGTCTCCATCAGCCATCCTCTGCGGTGATCAAGCCTCTGTCGCGGTTGTCCGTGGCTCTGTGGATATTTGTGGTCACCGAGGCCTGCAGGAATGATGATGAGACTGCCCTTTACATGACATGACATGACAACCTGAATTTGACAGATTGACTGACAGCTGCTGAGCGACATGATGTGTGGGCGAGGGCAGGAGAGTCGAGTAGCACAATGTTTTGACGAGTGTGGGCGTCCACGTCCGCATCCCGCGTGCCGCAAGCAGGAGTGGAGTGGAGATTGTTTCCCTTTCCCTGTCCTGTTACTGCCCAGCTGCAGACTGTGACCCAAGCCGTTGCCGTCGTGCAGAGGGATTGTTTGTTGTCTGCTGGTGTTGGGTTCGCGCATGGCCGATCATGATACATGCTGTGCCGTTCGTATGTATGATGTGCTGTGAGGGCTCAGTGGACCTTGGTCGTGGCAGTGAACTGCTGCGAGCCTGTTGGGCCTGTGGCAGTTGATTAAAACGGGCCAGGGGCTGCTCAGGGCCTTGGGCCCTGAGAGGCCCGGAGGAGACGGAGAGTGCTACTGTAGAGGGGCCCTAATGCCCTGTGGCCCTGCAGGCCTACCACGGCTTGTACAGTACTGTGGTTGGAGGCGTAATTATTACCCCCATGCTTTGTACTCATGGTCTGTGCTCCTTGCAGCAGGCTTATTCAGCAAGTACCTTTCCTCTCTCAATTGTGACTGGCAATACAGCGGGCCCACTTCGGTACGTACCTTTTCGCTCCACTCTTGCTCCACTTCGACTTGGTAGGGAGGCTTTATTTCCTGGGTATACCACAGTAAGGGCCTGGAGGACCCGTTGTCGATCCACATCTTTTGTCTTGGCCAGCAGCGGGTCGCCGTTCCCAGTTCCCTCTCGCCCGGGGGTCCCCTCCCCTCCGCTTGTCCCTCCTCCCCCCAATTCCCCAGTCCCCAGTCCCTGTAGCTTGCACCTTCCCTGCGCACGCCCCTGCCCACCCTGGATCACAGTACGTATGCGTTCCTTCTCCCACTTCGCCTCTGCCTCCGTAGTCTGTGGGAAGAGACTGTGCGTCGTCTGCCGGCACATGGAAGACTCACGGTACACAGGCTAGACCACTCTGCCACTCTGCCATGTCCAGCAGATCGCGGATCCATGCATTGTCTGCGGTACGTACCTTTCAATACCGGCTGCCGCAGAGAGGTACTTGGGTCCCGTCCCACACCGTCCAGTGCAGTGTCCATCCCGAAAAGGGGAGGACCACAGAGGGCAACACCCAAACCCTGCCTCCTGCTTCTATTCAAGAATAGCTCACATCCCCGACCACACCTCACCACCTTGCCCACCTCGCGTGCGTACTCGTGTGTGTACTACTAAAACAATCTCATCCTCGTCTTTTCGTCCTGGTCGAGTTCACATTTCGTCCTATTTGGTCCTGTCCTGTCCTGTCCTTGTCTGCCGGCTTGCGTTCTGGATTCCCTCATTGCGATTTGGTCTTCGGTCTCTTGTCTCTCTCACTCTTCGATTTTATTGACTGGTTGCTCGCACCCGAACAGCGACAGACCTGTATCACCACCAAACAACAACAACAACAACTCCTTGAACAACTCCGGCAGAGGCCTCATTTTATTCTCACGGCTCGCTACTTTTCGGTTGTTTCCCGCTCCGCACGAATCAGTGTCATCAGACGGCATCCAATAACGACGTCGCTCTTTCTACCCAAACCACAACCAACCGTAGCCATCTCGTCATCGACTGCCCCATAGCGCACACCAACCGATGCCCACGGGATTTTTTTAGGCCCTTCTCTTTTCACACCTTGAGGCCTCAGTCTTGAGCTGGTCATCGCAGTCAAATTTTTGAAGGCGTGGCCAAACGTCACCCAACCACCAAAATGGCGGTAGGAAAAGAAGGAAATGTCAAATGGGTCGATGTGAGAATCCTGCTTTGCCCACTCACCCGCACTCCCCACAAGCCCTCCCCATACTGACTTTCCTAATCACAGGGCCTCCGTGGAATGGCCTCAACGCTGGTCGTGATTAAGCATATCACATGTGCTTTCTTCCCATACCTGCTATGGCCAGCCCCGAGCGAGGAGGAGGACCCCGTCCTGTTCGAGCGACCCTACCTCCGCGTCCTGATCCAGGGTCGCATCGGTGTTGCAATCTTCTCTTTTGTCACGGGTTACGTTTGTTGTCTTAAGCCAGTGAGGAACTTCAGGGCCGGTAACCAGAACTCCTCCTTCAACTCCATTAGCAGATCCGCCCTCCGCCGTGTTCCTCGCCTGGTATTGCCCGTCCTCATCATCCTCACCGCGAGCTGCTTCGCCACTCAACTAGGTGCATTCGAGACTGCAAAGCACTGTGACGGAGCAGGCCTTCCCGAGACTAGCCCTACAAGGCGCGACAGCTGGATCGAAGCAATCGTCGCTCTCCTTACGGACATGGTTAGGGTTTGGTCCCACGGTCAGAGCGAGTATGGAGCTGAGTTGTGGACCATGATGCCCATCCTTAAGGGTGCCTTCTGGGTCTTCATCTATCTTATTGCAACCGCACACGTTCAGACCAGATATCGGATGATGATCGCCCTGGGCCTCACTTGGTTCCGCGCCGCCTCCAACGACCCCTTCTTCGGCATGCAATTCTTCTTCGGTGCCTTCATGGCAGATTTGCAGCAGCTGCCTGAGGGTTCCGGCCCAGCCTGGACCTCCTTCCTCTCACAGAAGTCCGGTCTGGCTGGCGTGCGCATGCTGCTCTCCGCCTTCTTCCTCGTCACCGGCCTCTTCATTGCATCTCTGCCCGACGCCCACTTCGAATGGCAGCCCTGGTCGCAGTCCCTCGTCGACTTTATGTTGTCCATCCTCCCACGCGACCCAGATCTCCCGCGATTCTCCTCCGGCCTCGGTCTCGACCTTATTATCATGTCCATCCACTTCTCTCCGACCGTCCGAACTCTCCTCGCGACCAAACCGTTCTTGTTTTTCGGCAAGATCTCCTTCGCTGTCTATCTCCTGCACAACCAGTTCCTCCGATCTGTGCTCTGCTGGATGGTTTACGGCTTCTCTATTCCCGAGCCCGTGCAGGACCCTGCTACGGGCGAGTGGATGCCTGGCCCGCTGCTCGAGTTCCCTGGAGCTGCTAGGCTGTTCGCAGTCTTGCCAATCTATTTTGCCCTCATCTATGGTGCGGGCTATCTCTGGATCGAGTATGTGGACTCTTGGTGCGCACGAGTTACGGAGCGCATCTGTGGTTCGATCAAGGAGGAGACAGACGAGAAGTCTGGACCATCATTGCTGCCGGTTGCCAACAACGAGCAGCAGCGTCAGTGAGGGGTGAATCAGTAAGGGGGTAAGGATACAAATAAAGCAATCATGCTGTTTCAGGGCAGACGGAAGATCGTCTGCGGGCCTGAATAATTCACGACTCGAGCCCGGTGTCTGGCCGATTTGAGCGCGCAGATGACGCGTTCTGGCCACGCCAGGTCAAGTGTCAGCCTAAATGGCTCGACCCAGGGAGAGGAAGGCATCCTCAAAGGAGCCGCTCCGGCCGTATTGGCCAAGTCTATTGGAGTTTGGGGGTACAAAGGGGATAACTGGGCCAGAAGTGGCAAGACACGGGTTGCTGTTCACATTGGCCATAATGCCAGCCAGCTAGCCGAGCTGAGTCTCCAAGCTCAAGCTGTACTTCATATATTACAATACATCATCTCAAGCAAATAAGCAACGTGCCCGTGTAAGCTTTGATCGTTTGACTGCTCAGGGCTTCTGGAAGGTGGGACCGACTGCATGTCTTGCAGCTTCGAGCTAGGGCAATTCGACTGCTACTGTGGTGCTTCGTGGATCTTGAGACATGTACAACATTCGTATAATTGCTCGCACAGAGTCTCAGACTATTTAGAGCCTGGATTGTTGCCTGCTCATTATACATGTTCACATGTCCGCTGGCAACTCGGCCGAGCCGGGAGATGTGCGATCGCGACCTTCCTGCAGGATGGGTGTGTGAGATCTCTATTCTGCCAAGCCGGCACTCGCAACTCCTTCAGGTCAACCGTGCAAGCAAAGCTGTCGTCGAGCCCGTCACCGACAAAAACTTGGCCAACAACTTAACCAGCCAACCTTTTGTTACCAACAGGTTGGATGGACATTCCAAATTTTTTAGCGACGCTGAAAGCTCCGGTGTAACCTGACCCAACCTTGAAATCCCGCGTGCAGTGGCGGCTCAAGAAAAAAAGACCACCAACCGCCAAGGTGTCCGCAAAGAGACATTTGCCCCTAGCCTGGCCCGGGGCTAGATGCAACGCGATGACGAACACATGCGTGGCGGCTAAGAACGACGACGGCAAGGCGACATGGCTCGCCCTGTCCGCTGGCTGGGGTTGTTGGGTTGCACTTGTATTGCAGGAATGGCACAAATTTTATCACGGCCCCCCCCCTGCCCATATTAATCTTTTCCTCTGTCTTTGTTGTCCTCTCGGGCTTCCTACCGTAGAGATTAAATCCGAGGTGTTCGGCGCTGGCGTGGGATTAAGGGTCGTCCATGGCAAGAGAGCCAGAACCCCCAAAATTGAGGATTGAACACCAAAATTAAGGAATCAAAAAGAAATGCCTGTCCACGCTGCTCACCGACACCGCCTAACCTATATGGCATGGCGGCGCTAGGATGAGCAGCACGGGTGGAAGGAAACGAAATCACCTTCCCATCTAACTCCAGATTGCAACGGGCAAGCCACCACCGTAGAATCATCACAGCAGAGCCCGTTGCAATCTTCCATGCCAAATGTGTACTGCGTACGGGGATGCAATCACGCAATCCAAAAACACCGGGAAATCGGCACAGTTGCCCAGACCGGCCTGGGAATGAGGCGCGGTGCCAAGACAACATCCCTAATAAGGAGAGAATCGGAGTCCTCACGTCGCCCGCTTGCGTCCGCCCAGAAGTACCATTTCCTTTTTCCAAGTACCGCCTTTTTGTTCATCTGATGCCCCTGTCGTGTCGAGTAATACGTGCCCAAGAAGTCCAAGAAATTGAAAAACACAAAAGAAGCAATTCGACGTCCGCACCGCCTCCCGTGTTTCGCGCCGCCAAGCCGGCTCGCGGCAAAGCACAGTCGTCGGACTTGCTCCCTGACGCTGGCGCAGCTTTTTGGGGCGAGGGGGCCGGAGGCACCCCCTGCATCTGCTAGCCGAGCGCCTGGGCGATAAGTAGGGGGGAGAGGGCTCGATCGCCCTTGCCAGTGTGGGGAAGGGATCAGCCGCGGGAAAAGGAGGTATTGGTGGTCTTTTCTCTTTTGGCTTTTTGCTTTGATGCTGAGGGGGCCCGACGGATGGGGTGCGAGGCACGCATGTCAGCTGATGGACAGACACGCGTATCACGCAGGCTAAATATTGAGCGTGTGGGCGAAGGATGCGCGGGCTCTGTGATAGCCGGAGCACACGGGGCCATTCTCTTCTCTTAAGGATAAGCACCGAGCTGGAGGAGGGATCTTGCCTGTCGGGCCCCTGCAAGCGTTCGATATTATCCGTACCTTCCCAACGGGGCTTGGGAGCAGCAGTCGTGCTTTAGCTTGTTGCTTGTAGGGGGATCTGGGGGAGCGTGGGCCGCTCCGAACTTCTAGACTTGCCTAGACTCGTTCCTTGTTAGCGTTCACGTCTCTCGGATATCGGACGACCCCTGAAGTTTCGACGGCACTCGCTTCGCTGAACGATCCGAACAGCTGATATAAAACGCTGCCCTGTATATGGTGTTGTTTGCCCGCCCGTTGGCCGTCGGCCTAGGCCGAGTCTCGTCTGATGTTACCACGACGCCCATTACCGGCTCGGCAGATGTTGGCATCCTGTTGGTATCCGGGGCGGCGGGGCCGGGGGAGGCAGGTATGCAACAATTGAGGGCTTGTCGTTGTGTCACATTCAGTGCCTGGAAGGGTTATTGGTGACACCGTCTCGTGAGGCATTCAGACTATAGAGATATTGGGTGGCGACCCTAGGGCACAGGTCTGATTCTGTAGGTTTAGTCCATGGACTTGGGCATGGTGAGAATATTCGGGCGTACCCGTGGATCAACGGTGCGTCTAGCACGTGGTTGACTTGTCTCACCCCTAGCCCGGCGCAAGGACGAGCCGTCCAGATGTCGTGAGTTTCTATTCGGTATCCCTTGCATTCTGCGTTATGTTATAGGATACTGGTGTGTTATTTTGGACCGTGATTCAATACATGTTCCGTGCGTATCGTCCTCTCCCTGCTGCACTTGGCCCCTTTCGAGACTGTCTCAAATCAACAATAGGTATCAATGAGGTTTGATAGTCACATTAAATTCTGGCTACTTTGTAAGTCCCGGAATAGCTTCCACTTCAAACTGAAGACGGGCCTTCCTGGACCCGACTTGATTCCTTCAAGGATGCAAGTGAGGCAGCAGCCGTTCGATACTAGAAGCACGTCTGCCTTGTGAAATAGATATGTCGACATACCTGTCCGTGCGTGAACGATCTCAGACTGTCTTAAAAAAAAACCAGGAGTCAAAGAAGCCGGGTGAAAGGGTGCGTATATCTATAAATTTGTGGGACAGTGTCTCAAGCTGGGATTCCTATGTTGATCAGTTGGACAACATTGAAGTTTCTTAACTTTATTGCGAACAACGCACAACATTTCGGGAGACATTAGGGTAGCATATGGCTCACTGGGAGAAAGACATTATTTTCTACCCAAGCTAACATGCGTGGGACATTGTGAGACACACACGATGTGACAGACCAGCAGAACCTTTCTGTGGGCGTGCGGCTTCATGAAGCGCTCCCGGAATGACCGCGGTCACCTTCGCAGGCTCCCGTAATATCTTGGATGTTCTTTCTGTCAATTCTCTGCAACATGTTCTCAGTGGTTTCTGGAAGGCTGTTACTTACTCATCAACCGGAATTTACATATGATAGTCATGTCAATTGCTAAACGTAGTGTGTGGCCCTGAACGGACTTTAACCCTGGACTTCCGAAGTTGAACAGTTGGATGCTCCGTACCTTGTTACAATTTCATTTTCTGCTAAACGTGCAGATTGTACTTGATAAAGCTGCGAGCTGCTGTTTCTCATCATGTTCCTATGGCTACCCTCATGAAAACAAGCTCGCCGTTGGGCTATATTATGGTCAAGCCAATTGAATCAAGACGGTGACTTCGTCCCTCCTGGCTGCTTCTTCACTCGTAATCTGTTTCTTGTGTCACAGCCCTACAAGAACACAGACACAAGTCCATCTTCTCACCGCGACAAATTAGCCCCCCCGCCCCGCCCCATATTGATCGGGTGTAGTAGCCATTGATACATCTAGTTTTCATTCATCCTTCCTGAGAGAAATGGCTTTCTAAAATGACTATCAAAGCTGTGATGTCACTTGCCCCATCAACGCCATATTTGCGCAATCTCCTTCACCCATGACTTTGATGGACAGCCAATAATTTTGTTCTCGGAAGAAACCGGGTCGGGCAGTAGCCTCCATTTACAGAGCAAGGCACTTTATCACCTCTACACAGTGAGCACTTTTGATCTGCATGAGTCACATAAATCGTGATCTCAATGATGCAACATTGTTTGAAGCGCTCTCTGCCCGTCCATAACGTTGTGAAGGGAGACAACTTGTAGTCATTGGATGCAACTGAGCCTCAAAGGACTACGACGCTTTGGGAGAAAGCCAGCACAGACTTGCGAAGTCCAATTGACAAACAAACATTTCTTAGATCCCCGTCGTTCACTTCTACAGGGCGGGAAGGTTTGCAATGGCTTTTGTAGCTCATGAGGATGATCAATACCTCTTCTGAAGAATAAAAAGGCCAGGAATAGCTAGTCATGTCAAATGGTAAAGTTTGAGGCTCCTCCGTACACCATTTTGTAAATATTGATAGACTGGTACGGACTCATCGAGAAAAGATTTCATGGGAAAGCCAGGTAGACCGAACATGAGTCACATCCAACACTGACCCGTGGACGGAAGTTTTAATAGATCAGCTCACATTTGGATCCCCGACAAGGGTTAAGTGTCTTTGGTAAGTTTGTTTCCAAATTCAGAATGTAGAGACCTGTGCCGGTGTCTTCCAATCGGAGGACGTTACGACAAACTTTAGCAACGCGACCTCGCCACTGGTTACAGTTCACTTAACACGTTGGTATGCCAAACTTCGAACTATCCTGTCAAGCTTCTCCATTAGCTTGTTTCGATTTGAACTCTTCTCGGCTGCAGTCGCTACTACCTGGGTATTGACTATGCAAGGTTGCCATCGTGACACAGACATCAATTTGTTAGCCATTCAAGGAATGGCAAGGTTCTAATTCAGGGTTTTGGTCAACGATGAATGCCAAAATTGAATTTGAGCTCACCACTAGAAAGGCGTTATGGGACATTTGGTGACTGGCCGCTCCCGTTTTAGAGGAATGCCAATCCGGTCAAGTTTTCTCATTTCTTTCTGCAAGCAGCTTCTTCAAATAATTCAGGTCCATAATGACTCTGAAAGTCAGGGATGAAATATCGAGTTGGGTCAAAGAGCATTAGTTTCCGCGTTTCCACTGCCCACTTGCTCACATATATGTATGCACAATGATAGCGAGAAAACCCGCAAGAAGTCCCAATATGGCTTGAATCCAATTCAATTCATGCGAAAATATCCAATGAGTGATAGGAATCAGAGCGCCACTCCCATGCCCATCTGATTTGTCGTGCACTAATCGTGCAAAGCTAATAAGGTTTAGTTTCATGGAGAATGCAGGGTGTAGGACAGACTGCGAGGGACCCCTTACTCCTTGAGGACATGGAGCACACCGAGTTTCCATGGTCTCATTTGGTAGTGCATACTTGCCAATCTGAAGAAATATAAACCAGAACTTCGAACCTCTTCCGAGTCTGCATCACACTGTGCACTGGTGAATCGCAGCTCCAGCTGATTTTTGACTCCCGAAGAGCATTGATAATTCTACTGGTTCCGTTTCTAACTTGAGTCTGTCCATTCACCATGGAACTTCTCGGATTCGCACTGCTCGTCACTGCAATGGCATGCACGGCTGCTGCTACAGGCGATCTTGGCTTGCGGGTCACAAAACCCCTCGCTAGGCGGGCCAGCAGCGGCCATTCCACGAGCTCCAATGTCCTCAAGTTGAGGAAAGGAGCAAAGGCGGCCAAGTCCTCATCCTATCTAAAAACCTTGAGGGCGGCTTCCGCCTCGAGCCACGGTAGGCATGATGGTGATGGGATAATACCTGTAGACGACCTCCTGTCTGTGGAATATGTCACAGAAATCAACTGGAACGGTATTCCTGTGAATGTCATCATTGATACTGGATCAAGCGATACGTGGCTGGTCCAGGATGGCTTCACGTGCGTGGACCTACAAAACAAAACGCAACCGGTAGGGTGTACCAGATGAAGTATTTTGATAGCTTGCTTCTACTGATAGTAGCCTCCTCTAGCAATCCAGTTGCATGTTCGGCCCACCTTTCCAGGGCACATTCGACGGCGGGGCCATCTCAAACCAGCACTTCAATCTCATGTACGCCGATCTGGAGTTCATGACCGGTGCAATGGGATATGAAACAGTGACTGTTGCTGGGATTACTGTTGAACAACAAGAGGTAGCCCTCGTCAACTACACGTACTGGTTTGGTGACAACGTGACAAGTGGTCTAATGGGGCTAGCATATCCTCGTTTAACAAGCGCATTTGTTGGGACGAATTCGTCGGCGAACGACCTAAATGAGCAGGTGCCTTACGACCCGATAATGACTTCGATGATCAGACGAGGGTTGATAGAGCCAGTGTACAGCCTTGTATTAGAAAGGGACTCGAACCAGGGATTCCTAGCTCTCGGTGGTCTGCCCTCGATCAACCAGACTGGTCCCTTTGCAAGGACCCCAATTTTAATGGTAAGGTTTTTTTTCCCAGGTTTCATACAAGATATCTGACACGGATCAGGTTGATCTCATGAACGATCCCAAAGCGACGGTCGAATACAGCTTCTATACCATCATTGCTGATGCCTACGTGTATATGGGGTCGCACGAGACTACGGCAAATACTGGGGCTTGGGGCCAGCTTCTACAGAACATAACTGTCAACACAACTCAGTTTCCCGTCATTGTTGATTCAGGCACGACTTTGATGTATCTACCTACTGGTGAGTTGATTTGTAAGGGCAGGGACCTTCACAAGGGAACGTCTGCTGACATTTCTGGCGATCAAGAAATATATGAAGATATCACAGCATTATACGACCCACCCGCATTCTTTTCCGAAACATTTTCTTCAGCAGTCACATCTTGCAATGCTAGTGTGCCAGATTTCGGGATCAGCATTGGTGGTCAGGTGTTCACGATCAGCCAGGCCGATATGCTGATACAGTCCTCAGTCGATCCCGTCACGGGTCTGTGTGCTGTCGGTGTCATGGACGGAGGCACTGGCCCCTTTGTTTTGGGGGACACCTTCATGAACAACGTCGTATCGGTTTTCGACATTGGAGCAGCGGAAATGCGTTTCGCTGCACACAAATACTAAGCCAATGCCTGATTTGAGGCTGCTGCCCCTTTTGATTGTATTGCCTGAACCTAGGTAGAGGCACGTGTAAATCGCAATTCCCATTTTGAGCCACAATTGCAGTAGAATGTCACATTCATCTCAGGGGCTCCGACTATTCTCGAAGAATTTGGTATAACAATATTCTGCTGCTTCCTATGATACCTCAGAGAACTTGAAATCCTTTGAGCGCACACGACAAAGACTGGGAGTGGTTCGGGATCCTGTTCCGGCGGCGGTCATCTTCCAAGGAGAAAAGCTGAACAAAGGAATCAGGAAAAAAATTCGCACTGGTGATATTGATCCATATTGTCTCCTTAGCCCCGAATAAACTCGCTCTTTCACGTCTGTGTCTCGACCAACCACGACATGCAAAAATCGTAGGACGGCCACATAACAGCGAGTATCGAATGAGATACAGCGGGTTAGAAGGTATGAAATGGCTACTGCTCCAGCACAATCTTCAAGACGGGTCCAGGCACAGCGCAGGTATAGCGTGGACCCCGGGGTGGACGCCTACTGGAGAGCCTTTAGGAGGCGCAGATTGGTGACAAACAACTACTTCGCATACCATCGAGCGGGCCGTACAGCTGCGCTGTCAGCAATCGCACCATGGGACAGAGTGAACGAACAGCCAAATCTACGGCTCGTAGATGAAGGAACGAAACAACTTCCACAAAGCTGGGACGAAATATATGCAGACCTCAACATACCGGCCCTACAAAATTCGCAGAGACGAAACAGACTGCGGGTGGGACAAGAAAGGGGGCCACCAAGCGCGCAACAACAGCTAAGTAATCGTGAGTGGCTGGAATCTCATTTCTGCTCGAAAGAATCGAACTCTTAGCATGTGTCTGCAAATTATTCCTAGGCATCTGCTAACTCGGATCTGTCTCAGGACAAAGCGCCCTCACAATGAGAAGTCTCCTTCGGAGCATGGGATGCAACGTTCGACTCCTGCGCGTCCTCGGCGAAGGTAGCAACGGAGTCGCGACGTTATTTGATATTTTCGATCAAAGAACTGGAACGCGCAAGAGATTTGTTGTCAAAGGAGCGATACCGCCGGCCACTTTGACAAACGAGAAGGCCGTTCACGATGTATGTTCGGCCCCGAGTACAGCCCCAAAGTAGCAAGTCTCAGTACGGGTGCAACTTTCTGACAGCTCTATCTTTTCTAGTATCTGCTACGAGCGCAGCACATTGTTCGCAGGTATCGGCTCTGTGGAGAGCTACTGCCACCCACGACCAACGCTGGCTTGCAGAGGTTGACGCGGTTGGATCAGGACCCCGGTATATTGTTCATGGAGTTTATGCAGCACGGCGATATGTGGTCGCTCATCGCCAAATGTGTGAGGGAAAGAGTCCAGGTCCCTAATCGTCAGCTGCTCAGAATCTTCAACTGTCTCGTAAGGGCGTGTATCGCGATGGAATTTCCACCCAGGCGTAGATTTGGGTTCCGAGGTCGTGAGGACTGGACCATAAGCGAGGCTGAGTCCAGGATATATCTCGAGGAAACCATCCCACGGGCACCGGACGATACTCGCGGATTCGGTCTAGTCCACTTCGATCTGGATCCCCAGAATGTTTTCGTTGGTGATTTTGATGATTGGGGGAAACATCGATACGGACCTTATTTTAAAGTTGGTGATTTTGGTCTTGCGACACGTAATTCAAGTAATGTCTTTCAAGATCCCCCAGAAGCCGTCTGGCGACGCAGGTTCGGCAAATTGTTGTACCATCTGCCTGAGCAATTCCACAGTAAGTTGTCCCTACGCAAAATCATCCAATTTGGCCTTGAATGTCTGACAGGGGCGAATAGAGGAGTGGGACTATGTAGACGTCCTTCCTCAGCAGGAGAACCCCAGACCCAGGATCGCGGGGAACTATGGCCCGGCAAGCAATGTGTGGCAGATAGGGATGGTAAGTTACCTTGAGCGGCCTAATGATTAGCACGAGACCAGTATGACACTATATTTATGTAGACTGACCTCTCTGAAGTGTCTGCATGATATGATCACACACCATCTTCCTCCATACCCACCCGGAGCTGTCGGGCCCCTTAATCATCCTGACATGGACAACGGCGTGGGCTTCTATTTTACACAAGATACTCCTTGGGTCACAGACGCGTGGAACAACAGGGTTAGGCCGTTTTATACCCACGGTTCCCGTTTGTTATCCCAAGAGATCAATATTGTACTGAAGGCAATCATTGTCCGCTGCCTCGCGGACCAGCCAGCCGATCGGCCGACACTTGCTGAACTCCAAAGGTACGTGGACCGGTTCGAAAGGCTCCCACAGATGGGTAACCCTGATGACTGGTTCCGGAATGCGTACGCTACACCTGTGGACGTAAGTCTAAATCTCCCGTAAAAGAAACCAAGAAAGCCGCACTTATAAGAGCTGGTGAAGTCGTGTACACAATTCACTGATACATATCGAACAGCCGTCAGCTCATCCATTTGACCCGGACGTAGACCCCAATCTAGCCGCGCAAGCGCAGGGAGTCGGATCTTTCCGAAATGTCGTCGGCACTGCCCCCGCGGATCCTATCGCGACTGAAGATCCTCTTCGACCAGACCCAAATATGTTGGCTCTCAGTTTGACCGCGGTGAATCCAGCAGCTCCTGTGGACTTTGATCCTACACAGCCAGTAGGAAATGCTAGTTTCTTCGCCCGTTTGGCTGCCAGGATGAATTCTCTTGCGGGAAGTATATCTCAGTCGCTCCAGAGCGTGGCTTTAATGAGCCGGGCATCGCAATCTGTGCAAGGGACCCGTCTTCCAACCGAGCTGCTACTCAGCAACCATAATCCAGCAGGTGATGTAGATGTAGGACTCGGGGGCGACCAGATAACAACGAGCCAGCCAGACGTAATGATAGGATCAGCATTGACGGGGTCGCTAAGAAACCTGAGCTTGAGTGTGGGTGGGAGAACTAGTCCATCAATAGTGTCGTACATTGGAAGCTCTGCGTCCGGTCCATTTGATCCTAACAGCCAACCCGGAGGCATGCCTCTTGGATCTCGTTTTATCGAGGCATACCCTCTCGTTTACTCAATAAATGGTATCGCACCACCTCCCCCCGGCTTTGTTCCGGGGCGAATGAGCCCGGATCCGCTCCCACTGCGTAAGTACCAGCCATCTACATCGCATCTCGATACCTTTACTTGCTTCAAAAAGAACTGTATTGCGGCCGTTAACACGAGCTGACATTAATTTAAGCACCTGGGATGATGTATCCCGCCGGGCTCTTTCCCATCCGGGTTACAGATGTCGATGAAAGCCAAGGCGAAGTTCCCAACTGTTACTACAGACGCATCGCGAATTTGGATGAGCATAGTTAGAGCAGCGAGGAGCACATCCTCGCGATAATTGTAGTAGATAAGACTGTAATGTTTTCACGCGAAGATTGCCAACATCGTCAATCTGCCCTGGAGTGAGGAATCTCAGCGATGTCAAAAGGCCAAAATAGTTGCTCGACAATGCACCTTATCGAATTGACTGGAACTGATTCTGTGAACCTTCAGTCGTCTAGGCTGCGAAATGGTGCAGCTCGCTAGGGCCTGATATGGGAAGCCACCGTGTCATGGATCTAATGCGGAGCTCTAAGCAAATCTCTTCGATAAAAAATGAGATCAACAGTTGATTTGAAATTCACAGGAGAAATGTTCCGCTACACAATGCGAAAGAGTACCTATCTCTAAGTTGACGTGGGGCCGGCTACCAGTTGACATCACAAGGCGCAAATTCCAAGTCTGTGCTATCGCCATGTCAGACGTGTAGATTTTGAAGATAATACTAAAACTGAAGAAATCATGATAAATTCCTGTAGAATTAACGAGATTTCAATTCGAAAGAAAGCCGGCAGGTGTGAAGGAGATGGCTCGGCAAAGCGGAGCTTCTGGATGAGGCATGCCTGGGTAATGTCAACGCCACGAGCAGTGTCAAGAATGATTTAATAGAGAAATCGAACCGATCTCAATGGACGTAGTTATTCAAAAGCATTTTATTCGTCAAAAGTGTATGATGACGTGGATTTCATTGTAGTGCATGCCAACTTTTGTCCCATGTCATTGAAGAAGATGACAATGTTGACTTCCAGACGGAGCCTTTCGAAGTTCAAAGAGCAAGTTCAGGAAGCACTTTGACAGTACCTTGGGTCGAACCAATACTAATTATATAAATAAAGGCTTCCCATAAGTGTTTCTAGGCGTTGTTTTGATAATCAACAATAAATCTGCAGAACAAATCACGGAAGATTCAATAATAGCATTATCTCATCATGGCGGCCCCTCTCAACTACCAAGCTATATTCGACCAGACAACAAACAATTTCGGACGATCGACGGCTAAAATCAATGCAAAGTTGAATAAAGTCGAGTACTATAATATGAACATCAAGGTGTACCATGTAAAAGAGAAGCAGGTCACGCAGATCGCAAATAATTTTACTGATGCACTAGACTACACCTCAACTGATGCGCTGAACAACGTAGGCAGATCTACGAATCTCAGCTTCAAGGTAGAGGACATAGTCAGCGAGCGAGACAGGCTGTCAGAGCAACGAAAAGTTATTCTCGAGAGTGTGGACCAAGAACTTCGAGGTTTGGAGGAACAGAGAGATGTTGCGAACGGTCTTACAAACGATCTTGCAACACAACTAGTAATGCCCGGTGTCAATGCCTTGTACGAGTTGTACGAGGCTGGGCTCATTGCAGTCGCAAGATGGAGTGAGGATCTCGATTCTTTGCAGAACAGGCGAGACCTACTCGGGCAGAATATCTGATCATGGGGTACTTAGGTATCTAAAATCAGATTGCGGTGTCTAGCATTTGACCAAAAACACAATCCGTCTCGTCATCCCCTTTGCACTTTTTGGTCGACAGTCTAGGCTCTGGCGAAAGCTTCTTCGTTAAGCTTTGGATTTAATTATAAACACCCACAGCTTTCGTTCCCAATCTGGTTCCTAATGTGAATATTATACTCAGCTGCTTCTGTTGGATCCAGTCAGGTATTCACCCCATAGAGGGGCGAAAGGAACGCAGCTCGGCGGGTATCCGTTTTCTCTCCGTACATATGTAGTTCAAGTGCTTCCCGTATTCCACGGGCGACACCGGTTCGCAGCACAGAATCCATTGCAGCAACTTCCCACGTACTGCCCAGTGGTTGAATTGTAACACTCCCCTTTGTATTGAGCCTCCGTCAGCGAAAAATTGCATAAAGACCCCGCCGCGGGGTGATTGATGAAATACTCACCATAAACAGTGACGCATGTCCCACTGCAGGTGACAGATATGACTTTCTGCGGAGGCCCGACTGCAATCTGGTTGACAGGCCAAAAGTCTCCGGGCCGCTGTGTCAGTGACGGTGCGAAGGTGACCTCATCGCTTGCAGTTTTGAAGGTGCAGAGATGATAGGCATCAAAGTCCCGGGCAGTTATCAAGTTAACGTTGAGGTCATTATCTATATGACATGTTAGAATGTGAACAGGCGCCAAGGGCCTCCAAATTCTGAATGAGTCTATCTATTCGAGCCTTTCTTTAACGTACTGGTGAAATGTTCCTGCCCGTCTGCGACAAAGTTCAAGTCATAAGAAACGGGCCCAGCTTGGAAGTTCAAGGCCACGGGCTGGAAGTCTCTACTGTGAAGAGCCTGGGTGTCTGCTAGAGAGATGGCGTGTGCGGAGGCAAGTGCCGCTAGAGCAGGAGCGATGATAGCCTTCATGGTTTGAGCGACTCAGTTTGCTGTCAGGTGGAAGTTGCCAGTTTTTCTTGTTGGAACAGGAAGTTCTCGTGGAATACTTCAACTTGACGGGAATTCGAACGAATTTATGAGCTCAATGACCGCCTTATTTCTGAAGTGTACGGCTTGACGTCTTTTCTTTTCGAGATAGGTAGTGAATTTGGATGAAAGAAATGGTGCTCGTATTTGCGGTCTGCTGATCAGCAAACACTTCGTAATTATCTTGGGCTTTTGTGATACGAAGCATCACATGATATCATGGGGGTACGAAAGTGAGCTAAAGAAGCAGCGGTGTGCTCGAACAGGTACTTGTGGCGTACTGTTGTGTCTTCAGCCTCAGCAACCCCGCCTTGGCACACCTATATCACTAACAGACAAGATGGCGACAACATGGAAGCAAGACAAATTCGTATTCAGACCTCCCATTTTCAAGGATATCATAAAATATCCTCTCTTTCAGCCACAGATGAGCAGTAGTTGTGCAGTTCAGACCTAAGCTACTGGTGCGTCGATTCTCAGCCCTCTCGCAATGGTGCCAATGGGGTTCGCCGTTGGCACCCTCTGAGTAGCATTTCCATGATCCACGGCGGAGGGTCGTAGCTCAAGATCGTCGCGGTCATCTGAGCTAGAGATCGGTGTGCCGATCGTAGCCCTGTCCCCTCGACGGACAAAGGATTTAAGCCTTGACGTAAGACTCCCAAGAGCAGGATGATGAAAGGCTTGTTGGATGTCTTCTAGCGAGCGGCCCCGAGTCTCAGGCATGCAAGCTCCGAGCACTGCCACTGTGAACAATGCCAGACCGCCGAAGAGGAAATACGCGCTGAACGCTGACTTGTCGAGTAGGATGGGAGTGATCATGGCGACGAACCAATTGGTGAACTGAGTGATTTAGGTCAGTGTAGGCCTGAAGGAAAATTTATCCCAAGGAGTCGAACATACAAATCCAAGCCCTTGAGCCACACAGTTTGCAGCAGCCCTAACGTGTGTCGGCTGTATCTCGGTTGCATAGATCTTCCCGACAATACCCCAGGTTGCGCAGTAGATGAGGCCGAATAGGAAGACGGAAACAATGACTACCCATCTAGCAATGCCGAATGGGTGCACGGCATCCGCGGCATACAGTGAGCCGATCAAAAACATGATGGCAGAAAGGCCAATGCCGCCTGTAATGGCGGACGTTCGTCGTCCCCACTTGTCGGCCAGCAAGAAAGCAGGGATGGAAATCGCCAGCATGAGTATTGCAGATACTCCTGATGCGAGGAATGATGCGGTGTTCGAAGAGAGTCCAGCTTGTGAGAACAACAAGGGTGCATACTGTGACGTCGTCAGCAATCTCCGTGTGTACGAGGAACATGTACATATAAATGGCTGAGCACTCACGTAAAGCACACCATCAATTCCGGAGAGTTGGACCATACCCAGCACGAATAGCGCAAGCATGGTTCTGGTCCGGTATCCCCTTCGAAACAAAATTGCGATACTCTGCCAAAGAGTCAAGCTAACTCTTTGCTCGGCGGTGGCGCCAGCGCCCATAAAGGTCCTTTCGGCCTCCGCCATCGAGAAGTCAAGTCTGCGCAGTGCATCCAGGGCAGCTGGCTGGTCACCACGGCTCATGGACCACCTTGGAGATTCGGGAAGCTTGGTGCAGCATCCGATCAGGACCACAGACATGAGAACCATGATGATGAACGGCAGCCTCCACGCCATGCTGGACTCGCGTATATAGACACTCCCGTAGCACGTGAAATAGCCGATGCAGATACCGGCCGTGGACATGAACTGCGGCAAGCCGGCCAGGATACCCCGGCTCTTTGTGGGCGATATTTCCGATATGTATACGGCCATATTGCTCAGATAGACGCCTTCGCCGAGCCCAGCAATGGTCCTCCCGACCAGGAACTGCGGGAGGCCATACGCGGTCCCCTGAAGCAGCGCTCCGAGGGAGAATGTCACAGTGCCCAGTAAGATAGTCTTGAGCCGGCCGTGGTGGTCCGCCAGCCAGCCGGCAAACACGGAAGGCACCGCACCAGCCAACATTATCAGTGATACCGTAAAGCCGACGAGGGTCGGGGAAAGTACTCCGATTGTATCTTCGAATTGCGACATTGAAATCACGGCGCCGATCGATCCGGTGTCATAGCCGTTGACGAGGCCGCCCAGGGATATGGCCAGTGATGCGAGCACATATCCGGGTAGTGACTTGGGGGCCATGGCTGCTATTGAAGGTGCTTCGATTTTTGTCGATGGTGTTGACGGTTCTTGTGGCTGGTGAAAGGCGGCACCTGGGGGAAACAGGGGAAACGGGCAAGACGAACGAAATGGACAGGAACATAAATCACAAACTGGGCCGGCCTACGTGCCCTGCTATGAGAAGGGCGCGGAAGAGGTCGACAGTCAGCCACTCCTACTCCAAGTTGCGTCATGACCACCCGCGTCGCCGTTGCTCGTTGGTGCTGGCTAGCATTCGACGTTGGCTGCAAGCGGCTGGATCGGCGTATTATTTACTGTTTGGAGCAGAATCGTCGATCAATGCGTGGGGAAGAGATATCGGACATGCATGGAAGTTGTTTGTTTTTATTTGACTGGTCGCGGGCTGAGATAACCATACATGGCCTACCTAAGTATCTAGCTTCCTATGCCAAGTGGTTGCACCGAAGCCCAGAGCCTCTTCATTGACATCCCAATGTGACTTCATGATGCACCATGACCTCGGGACCTTCCACCCAGATGCTTAGCATTTCTCTTCCATGGGACATGTGCATGACCGTAATTGATTGCGGTCGTCTGGATCTTTCGAGTCCGTGATGTTTCTTTCTTCTGCCAGCACACTCAGCCTGTTAGATACGGACGAAGGTCTGGTTCTCAAGCCTCCGATGTAAGGCCGCAGCCAACCACGATTGGCTTTGTTGCGATCAGGAACAGGATCTGGCGTGGTGTCCAACTGTCGTCAGCGGCTAGAATACAACATGCAATGGTCAGCAAAGGCCTGCTCCGCTTCCGATCTTGCGGATGGTCGGATATAATAGTGCTTACCATGTGTGGCATCCTTGGGCCACAGAGTCGGATGAATGCGCATCCAATTGTGACCCGACATGCACCTATTATTCGGGGCAACGAGCCATTACTGCCTTGTGGTGTTGTGCAGCATCTAGTTGCCACCCATTGTCCGCCGAAAACGGACACTTTCTACAACGTCTGGGGGCTAGGGAAAAGCAAGCTACGCCATGATCAGATACATTAATCGCAACAAAGTCGGGAGGGGGCTGGATGGCTGTGCTTACCTGCCCGCATCCGGGAGGCCCAGCGTGGCTTGGCGCATGGTCAAGTGCTGAGGGGCTCTTTTGCTGAGGGCGTATGGATTTCCCCTCACGCGAGTCGAGTCTCTCTGTAAGCTCGGTTGAAGGAGCCCCCAAGGGCCATCACATCATCAGTCTGGCCCATGTGTCTTCGTCCTCTTCGGTCAATTCTTCTCTCCGGTCGTAAGCAGTGCCGTTCGGCTTGCCCTGCCAGGTGCTCGTGGCATGCTGGCGGTGGCCGGGGTAGTGCATGTCCTTCTTCTCGGTCGTGTCCAGCGCCGTGTTACTGTCGTGTCCGTAGGATGTCATTGTGGTAGCGCCAGCTGAGGTGTACGAAGGTCGTGTCCAGCCTGATGACGATGCACCCGAAGTCTGTGTAGACTCGTATGAGGACAGGTATGTTGAGCCGTCTCTAGTGCGCCTCATGCCTCCGACTTGAAACTGGGCTATGTGCTTCGCCTGCTGTTGGAACGTTGTAGGGGCCGGCGAGGTGCTGGTTGTGGCATCCTCATGCAACTGAGGCGGAGACCGGTAAGCTGGTGGTTGCACTGCTGCGGCGTGGTGGTATGACGGTGTTGCGGTCGAGGGTCGACGGCTGGTATCGGATGAGGTATCAATCGAAGAAGCGTTGCTCGAGGCCGGCTCGAGGTTTTTGGGCCGGGAGAAGACCTTCTTGACCCTGGCGAATATTCTGGCCATTTTTGCGACGAGGACGGTGACGGGTGTAGTCTGCGTGTCTTGTTTCTTCCGCCTGACGAGCATATAATGCGTTATGACTTGGAAGGAATGCTGGACTGGGAATGCTGGATTGGTGGCTGATGTGTATATATGAGAGTTGAAAGGCGAGCCCAAAATGTAGTGTGGTAAAGTCCTGGCTGGTATGGCCAATTCCGTGGCAGTGGCTATGCAATGATGGCAAGACTAATGATGTATTGACAAGAGGCTGGGCCACACGGTATGAGGGGAATGATGGCTTGTCCCAGTGTTGGCGTGTTGGCGTCCTTGGCTCCAAAACTCTTTGATGGATGCTAGGTTGAGAACGGTGAGCTGCAGACAAAGACGAGAATGATGGCAAGCGGACGTCGAGGTTTTAATGTACGGGAATGATGTAAGACATGAGGTCGACGACTGGCATTCTATGTCTCCAGCTTTGTCCATTTCACGACAATATTCGTGCAGTGTACTTGGCTGAGGATTGCAACGCAAATTCCAATGTAACCCTCTCGGCGGCTTAGCGCTGCTGCGGGAAGGATTGTGGGGTCCAAGAGGAGCATGTTGATAGGTCAGACAGCAAAAATAGGTCCAACTTTAGGTGCCTGCTAGAGGTGCCTGCTAGGTACCGAGTAGTCTTCATGTACGTGCATCCTCTTGGCCGGAAGTGGAATGTGCAGGTGGCTGACGGTCAGGAGGATGCCAGGAGCGTCTATCCGGAACAGAAACTCAGCATCCACGTGGGCAACGGGTCGTCCTCGGTTTCTGCTGAGGCCTTTTGGCCGTCTGACGGACTCGAGCCTGGGAGTGAGTGAGTGCCTCGACCTCTTGAATCCAAGACCCGTGGCCCGACACCTGATTCCGCGATGACGTGAGAACTGCCCTGAACATGAACCATTGAACCCCCTTGCCTCGGATGAACTCGTCTCAGCGTCTGCACCCGCGTAATCCGCTAAAATATACTGCTTTCGATTCCGCACCGCATGCAAATACCCGTGGCGCTGCCGGACTTAAACTAACACTGATTTACAATGTACCACAAGTGGCCGGGGTATCGGCTCTTTCGTGACACTGGTAGTGGGTGTGTCCAGGGCTGAAGTGGGCGCTGTGCATGCCTTCAAAAACCATTTTAGAACTTCACCCCACAATTCCTTCCTGCCACCCGGAAGAGGCTAGTTCGCGGCATCTTCGCTTCGATGTTGGTTGTGCAGGCATCCGACTGGTCATATTTCCTGTTAGATATGTGGAGCACAATCAAGACCAAGTAAGTAGACGCGTAACGGCGAGAGCTTCGCAAACTCCTTTCATGGTGTTCAACGCAAGATCCGAGCAGTTCCGATGGAATCCAAGCGTTATTGTTCGCCGAGCCTCAAAGCCTTGTAAGATCCTTACGTTGTAGACATCGCGATCCACCAAATTGTCTGAGATCATCGAGAGAAATCATTATGGCATTTACCTACTAAGCAACGCATACGAGCAGCACAACTACATACGGCCACATGATGATTTCGTGATGGAAGTCTGTCTCTATTGGATGATTGTCTGTACGTTTTGGACACCCCATGCCAACGCCAGAGACTCAACTCAGGCCTCTTTGGAGTCAAGACGAGGTAGCTGGCAAAACCTGCGCTTCAGCATCTTCCAAAAAAGTAGTACAACAAAGCGACGCATGAGACGGCAGAATGAGGTATTTGTGACATTAATTTAGATGAAAATACCTGTTATTCATTGTCGACCTGGTGATGTTCTGACACAAGAAAGTGGGCACTATTCAGTCTCACCTCAGACTCGGCCCTGAGAAAGGAATGCTAATTTTCCTTCGCCCATGCAGGTTCAACTTGGTGCCTGAGATCCCCTCACACGTGTGCTTCCTTTTGAGAGAAGGATTGGCCATTTCGACAAATGCTGACGTTGCTCACCTTTCGACAGGAGGGGCTACTTGACCAAGGGCTCGATCGCCCATAGTTTCTAACCGACAGCGTTGTCCTTCCGCCGACATCCTAACGCGGAGAGAAAGTCCGTGGACTGCTCATCCCGAATTACTCAGTATGAGCAATGAGACCACGCTTGTTCAACAGTTTCAGGATGTCATATCCCAAGTCAAGGCCTCGGATGACCCCTTCGATCCCCTCCTTGTTGAGAAGTTCAAGATGCTTGCAGAGGACGTTAAGGATCGCCTCTCTGATCTTGCCGTCATCACTTCCATCCTTTCGAAGGATAGAGGCCACCTCCTTTGCTGCACTAATGAACCCATCCGAGGACCAGTGCTCTTCCACATCAGCCTCGAACTTGAGCAGTGAAAGCGCCTGCAACGAGTCGATGCCAAGCGCCTTGGAGAGAAGGTACACCGTTGCGTGGAAGGCTATAGTATGCTCCTTGCTGTCGGGCGTAGGCGACCTCGGTGGCGTATGTGCCGATCCGTTGACGACTACCGGCGGCTGGACGAGAGACGCACCCTCCTCCCGGTCGCCGCCAACCGAGTCCGGCAACATGATGACTTCTGTCATCGTGCCAGGTGGGTCAACTGGCCCTCGGGTCATGGATTTCCTACGAGCCCTTTTCTTGCGCTGCTTTGTGGCATTCTTGGACACCGAGATGGGGAGGAAGTCGTCGAGTGATGATGCTGGTTCCTCAGCTTTGAGAGCGGCGGCGCTTTCATCCTGGGTCTGATGTCCATTGAGACCATCAGCCGTGAACCCTGCCTGGGTGTCGTCTTCAGGCGGCAGCAAGGCTGGCTCAGAAGGGTAATCGAGATGATAGAAGAAATGGATGACGGCGTCAAGAGCCTTCGGGTCAGCTTCGAGGAGTTCGATCACCCCATTATTGGTCGATTGCTATGTTACCGAACTGTGTCAGAAAAAGCTTATGAACAAAGAGTGGATAGGCGGAGTACCTCTGGAGGAGACCTTAGGCATTCGTTCTTCAGAAACCGAGACCGAGGGCACACGATCGCTTTGTGTACGTGATGAGTCCTCCCGAGGCTTAGGATGGTGAGATCTGAGAACTCATGAGTAGAATAAAGCCTTGTAAGGGTTAGTTTTACTGAAGTTTGTCATGGGGTTACGCCGTACTTCTCATTGGACTTTAGCAACTCTGTCACTGCAGGGTTATCCATATTCCAGTGTCTCTCTGGATAAATACACCAATCTCAAGTGGCGTGTGAGAGCTAGAGAGGAGCAGTAATAGAATAGCAACATGGTCATGTCCCAGTGAAGAACTCTGTCGGATATATGCCCATCAGGACAGAACTTTCCATGACCGATTGATACCGAGAACTGAGGCTCTCGAGCGGCACGGCGCCATTACAGCCCAACGGCATGTTGTGCAACCGCCACACACGGCAGCGAAGCATCGGTGCCGTGCTTGATATCGACCACCGATCGAGTCAACAGCCTCGACCATGCTGAGGCTCTGCTTGGCCATCGTGCCCAGCCCAAGGTATGGGAAAGGAAAGTGCAAAAAGTGTACCCGATATCCCTAAAGAGTTGGGCACTCCCCCGGCACACCTGACATCTCAGGCAGCGCTCAAACGTGGAGAGCCGGGTCCATTGGCTGTGATGAAGCCTGGTCTCGCCCTGGAACTCTTGCTGGGCCAATCGCTTCAGGTATATCAAATCTGCAATACGCTGCTGCAATGCATGCTGTGCGGAGTTGGCAATGCATAGGGCCAGTCAAATGAGCAGCCTCGTATGGTCTCCACCCGCATCCGCACGTCATGTGGTCATCCGCACTCATTTTCGTCGCCTTCACACAGCCGCGACAACAACAACAGCACTCCGAGTATCTCAACATGGGACGATGGATGATTTTGCCCAGCCACTTGTGTACTTGATTGGTAGGATACTCTGCACTTTAAGGTTTGTGGATGGCGTTCAAGTTAGCTGACCCCAACACGCGGAAGAACGCCCCAAATCCCGGGCTAGTCTTGAATGGGATATATGTAACCTGAGGTCAGGTTTGTGGCGTTGTGAATTGGCTGCCCGCATGACACTACTATGTCCATCGAGGCCTAGCTTTACCCCACGCAGACATCCCATTGCGAAGGAACGTCGGTAGTTGGGGTGCTGAGCAAACCTCAGCACCCTGAGGCCGTGATAATTAAGCGGACTGGGTTCAGATGACACCGTCAACGGCTGCTGCGACATAGTCCGGTTTGGGAAGAAGGTCCGACGAGCAAGATAGCCTTCACCTAATGTTTCAGCCTCCACACCAGGAGCGTGTCGAGGGTTGCGGTTGATACCCCTGACTTCCGCGGGTGAGGTTTGACTAGTATGGCTGATGAAACCCCCTGCGGCCAATCGAAAGACACGCCCAGTCTGGCGAGCCATTCAGGTGGGACATGACAGCGGAAACATCTGCCGGGTGACAGCGGGGCTCGCAGTGGTTAAATTCCCCGGCGGGTGATAGCAGTGAAGGCCGGGGTAAAATGATCTGGACCTGCCCAGGGAGGAGTTTGATGCTTCCAAGCCGTTGAGTACTACCGTGACGTAGCAACGGCAGTCGCAAGGAGGTGATGTGAAAAAGCTCTTTAGCCGCAGACTCGGGCGCACGCTTCAGGGCACGCTGGAAATCCCTTCAATTTTCGCCGAGTAGTGGCAATGCAAAATTCATTCGTGACTGGGTCATACCAGATGGCTGTGTGTCATGAAGTTTTGCTCGAATCGGCGATCTTACAGAACCGATACGGACTATAGATTGAGGCAAATCCACGGGGCTGTGAAATTCCAGATCTTGCTTTGAGTTCACCCAAAGTCCGACGAGAATCTGCTGAGCTCAGAAAAGCACGTCTGTTCTTGTAAAACATTTCCGGGCCGCCCACTTTCCTTACTCGGGTGTTCCTTACAATTTGACTTCATAGAGTCGAAGTTAGAGATCAAACTTTGCGATCAAGATGAGGCCTCAAGCTTGGGAATCGAACTTTCCATCCTTCTATATCACGGCGCACTACAACGCCGGGGTTGTACCCGTTGTTCCAGATCCACCAGCAGTTCTCGCGTAGAAGACTACCTGGCTTGGAGAAAGTAGTACTTTCATCCGTTGTAAATCGCTGCCCAGGCTGCCCAGGCTTCCCCTTGAGCACATCCGATCACATAATCGCACGGGCATTTTATCCTAGCGTGAACGCCACGGGAAACTCTATTTCGACCCATCTTCCTCGCTCCCTCAGGCCAAACCCGGCCCAGGAGCAGCCGAAGAACATCCATGCCATGGATTGCATGTACTACAACCTTTGCCTGGCAGTTTGATTCGAGTATCAACAACGCCACCCTTACCTGAACGGGACGACTACTCCGTGTATGCAGGGCCCGTGTCCGGCTACTCGGGCAAACTGTCCCTGAGTGATGGGACACCCGTATATGAGTCCCCAATGGCCCCACAACGGGCCCGGGGGTTCATCTTGATCAGCACAAACTACCTATGCCAAAAGAAACCTACGACATACTATCCACAACACGATGACCGACTAGTCGCCCGAGGCAGCTTGGGCCATGGGATTGTTTGTGTTCTGAGGGTACCCGTATCATGAGGTCCATGATGTTCTGGCGATTCCTACTCCCCTTTGTCGTCGTCCTCGGCCAGCTGGGCTCGGTCTCCGGACAATCATCGCCTGCCCAACTCATAGCAGCCTTACCAAGTTGTGCTGTATGTTCCAATGAATAATTTATCCAATTCGCGGGGTTCCTCAGCAAGCTGACATTCTCAAGTCGTCCTGTTTCATAAGCTCCCTTCCAGTGACGCAGTGCGCTCTCACGAATGCGACATGCCTATGTACCGACACGAATTACTCGAGTACCGTTGAGGCGTGTATCCTAGGCAACTGTACTATCAGGGAAGCTCTATGTAAGCCACACTTAGGCCTACTCTTACGTAGGGACGATGCATCTGACGGAGTCCCATAGTTACGAAGAACCAGACTCAGGCTTCATGTGGAGTTCCGCCCCGGGACAGAAGCCATGAGTTATATATCTTGGCAACCACGCTAGGCGTGATTTCAGCCGCTGTGGTCTTGCTGAGACTCGCCTTCAGAGTCTTCATTTCCCGAATGGGCATGTACGCCGATGACTGGGCAATACTGCTGGCACTTTGTCTCGGTGTGCCGGGGACTATTGTTCTGTGCGAGCGTAGCGTTCCCAACGGCTCAGGAAAAGACGTGTGGACAGTGCCATTCTATCAGATCGACGAGTTCGGCAAATGGTTCCTGTTCATGGCAGTTCAGTACTTCTTGGACCTAGCGGCACTCAAGCTGAGCTTGCTGCTCTTCTACCTGCGCATATTCACCTCTCCGACGATGAAACGCCTGCTCTGGGCCACCGTGGTGTTTGATGTTATATATGGCATCGTCTTTGCTCTCGTGGCCCTGTTACAGTGTCGGCCTATCAGCTACTTCTGGCTCCAGTGGGACCGTGAACATCAGGGTACGTGCCTCAATATCAACGCTGTGGGTTGGGCGAACGCTGGAATTAGTATTGCTATGGACTTCTGGATGCTGGCACTACCTCTGTCGCAATTGCAAGGGTTACAGCTCCATTGGAGGAAGAAAATCGGAGTCGCTCTGATGTTCTTTGTGGGCACATTGTGAGTCGTACTTTGTGGGCGAAGTCAAATTTTCTTTTACTGACATGCTTCGCAGTGTCACTATTGTCAGCATCCTACGTTTGCACGCCCTAGTTAATTTCGCGACCTCCGACAACCAGACATTCGACAATTTCGATGTGATGCTCTGGTCTACGACGGAAATCAACGTCGGGCTCATTTGTGCTTGCATGCCAGCACTGCGACAGATCCTTGCGCGAATCTGGCCTAACGTATTCGGCGGGGAGCAATCCCGACAAAGATACTACCGCTATGGCAATGGAAAGGATGTTGGTCACGTGCCAACCATTGGATCAAAGGACGTCGTGCCCGTCAAGAAGGGAATGACGGAGTGGTGGCAAGGTATCAGTCTCAGCCGAGCCAGCATGTTCGTGTCTCAGCGGATGAACCCCAACATCGCCAGAGCCTTCCGAGAGAGCTCACCCATCCAGGAGTTTCCAAACAAAGGCATCCAGGTTCACCGCTCATTCCAGGTTGAGGACGATTTGCCCATCTCTGTGCCGATGCAAAATCTGAGGCCATACGTTCCATCAAGGCCACCGAGGAATGAGATCAAAAGCAGCTTCGTCGCATAGCCATCTCGGCATTATTTATCAACACATGATTTGTACGAGTATGGTGTAAGCGAACCATGGAGCGGAGGACGGGTCACAGTGCGAAGCAAAATTGTACCACAACCTGTCAAACTATCCAGACTTTTGAGGGAAGACGTGAACTGCAATACCATCTAAGAATAATTAAATAAACAATAAGATTTAATTTAAACAACCTGGAATATCGGAGCAAAATCGTTGAAACCGTCCCCCCTGGCACGGGATGAGCACCGATGTAATTCTTCGATCTCGGATGCTGTAATCACGCCCTTGGCTTGGGTGCTCGCTCCGCCGCCACAGTACCTCTCGCCTCCTATTGGGAACCCTTCTATGGAATGCCCTCCGGAACAATGTTCCATAGAGGAGCCTCCTACACAAGGTGACAACATGGGTAGGAAGTAATTCAACTACAAGAACTCTGCCATCACGTATTGTTATGGACTAGGGTGTTGTGGTTCGTCAAGATTATGAGTAGGACTATGTGACACGCCGAATGTTGAATTTCTCGGGTTCCTGGATTGAAACGTGTACGGAGTCTTGCGCCGATGTAACAATCAGGACAGCTCCGTTACATTTCGAGATGCTCAAACCTGAACGTGACATTACAGTTATGTTATGTAAGATAATTCGAAGCCGGCTACACATGCCTCAAATTGCATTTTGGCCCGGATGTGACATAATACCCTAAGTCGGATCCAGCTTACTATAGTACCTGCGAGAGCTTATCAGATCCGAACTGCCGACGGGTCTGGCCCATTAGCACGTGGGCTTCCAATTGAGGGTGGGTCGCGGACCCCATAGAAATTTCGAGTCGAGCAAACACTGCCAACTTTATTGAGGCAGTGGGTAAGTTTTTAACCCCCGAAATTGCGAGAAGAAGCGACAATTCCGAGATCGGTGTGCGCGCAGAGACAAAATCGATTGACCATAAGCCTGCAGTGACGTCCCGCCGTTCTGATCCGAGAGACTTGAAAGACGGACCGATTCCGCTGTATCGCGGGCATGCCCGACGCCATGTATTCAATCTATACGCGACACCTGGGCACATCTCGACCATGGCCATCTGTGGATGAGGCCAGTGACGTCGACTGCCACCGTCACAGACTGTATGCGTTGGATTTTTCCCGATGCTGTCAAGATTTCGGAGCGTTTATGCAGCAAGGATACGCCTTGTCTAAATGGCCAAGGCAATGCCGATCTCCAACAATAAGGTGGACCCGCCTGCTTGTTGGTAGCAGACCGAGTCGGTTCCAACATGACGGACGGCATGCTGACTGGACGTATTCTTAGTTTCATACAATATTTCAGTGTTCCAAAGAGCTGGCAGTGAGGTGCATGCAGTTCATTCCTATGGTGCGTGACACAAGCAACAATGAAAACTGCCGAGTGTGTATTTGAGGGATTCCCCAACACCCAGATATTCTCCTCCCGCCCGATTCTGCCCATTTCGAGAGTCGGCCAGTCCGTGAATCAGACCTGGCTATCCTGGCCAAGAAAACAACACGTGAAGCACCCGGCGAGATGGTTAGTATCCACAGGGCTCCACTACGGATCATGTCACAAATCATTATTGTACTCTCACACAGCTCTTACCGCGTCTGTGCCTGATCCGATCGGTTTTACGGATCTGAGTCTGATATGCGATGGCTTGAAATTCACCTGCACAACATGTTCACGACACGCTTGTTTCTACACGTGACATATGAGATGGAATGAATCTACGAAGTCGATCGGTATTGGGACTTCATAGCAAGTCTCGGTCATGAATACCTCCGCAGCCAGATATACTTCTTGGGCTGTCATCCCCACAGCCGCTACATGACGCTGGGATGGCCGAGTAACTTGGAAAGGGGCGGGCGGAGTTGGAAGCATCCTGGGATTTGTCAGGAAAATGGATCCATCACAAATCCAGTGATCTTTTCGAATCGGGATACCGATCTACGCATGTCCTCGTCTTTCCCCAGCCATGTCTGCGTTTGGTATAAGACATTGCCAATTCCCTGCCGTGGTACTTCTTAGGCAGCGTTGTAGTTCATAAACACCTGCCAAAAAGAGGACATAGTCAACATGCGGGCCTCACTCACTAGAACACTGGCAGCTTCGGCCGCCTTCTGCGGGGCGACAGCAACCTGCACGAAGTCTCGGGCCGCAAACTCGTCTACTGGCAATGCCACATACGACTGTATGTACACACTGGCCATTCTCGATTCCTCATAATACCCCTAATCCTACCCCTATAGCATCGTGCTGGAGTCCCCAAGCTAACAGATGAAGATATTGTCGTCGGTGGCGGGCCATCGGGGATCATTGCTGCGACCCGACTTGCTCAGTCCTCCAGCAAGAGCGTCCTTCTCCTCTCCCGTGGCCAAGGCCCTACCGTCGATACCGGTGCCGTGGGCACAGTGGATTTTAACAACACCTTGACACCTATCGACGTCCCTGGCCTCTCGACTGCTGTCACCTCCTACAACGTGGGAGACCAGCCGCTCTTCAATGCCTACCTCTGCACTGATGTCGACGCTTTCGCATCTTGCGTATTCGGCGGTGGTGCTTCCATCAACTACATGGTTTTCCCGCACCCTCCTGAGCGCGACTTTGACGACAAGTGGCCAGTTGGGTGGAAATGGGACGATGTATCGGCTGCTGCTAACCGCGTGTGGGACGTGAACCCGGGAACCATGCTGCCCAGCATGGATGGCAAGCGATACGACCAAGGCATGTTCGAGACGGTCTCCAAGTTTCTCGACGCCCAGGGCTGGTCCGAGGTTGACCAGGTCGCTGAGCCCAACAGCAAGAACAAGGTATACAGCTACCCCAATTGGGATATCGGCGTCTCTGATGGCCTCCCAAAGCGAGTTGGACCTGTGAGAACTTACTTGCCTTTGGCTGAGGAGCGCGAAAACTTCTCCTATCGCCTCAACTCCACGGTCCATCGCGTTATCCGCAATGGTGGACAAGTGACTGGTGTTGAGGTTGAGACGGAGTCAGGTGTTGAGACTGTTGGTCTCGCTGCTGGCGGTAAGGTCGTCTTGGCCGCTGGTCCTTGGGGAACTCCTCGCATCTTGTTCAACTCTGGAATCGGCCCGGCCGAGCAGATCCAGACTGTTGCGGACGGCACCACAGGCATCCCCGTCCCACCAAAGGAGGACTGGATTGACCTTCCTGTTGGCCAGGCCATCAAGGACCACCCGATCTTCAGCATCTATGTTCAGACGCCTGACAACTGGACCTCATTCAATACAAGCACCGTTGTTGAGGGGATCAACGTCGATGATATCGAGCTGTACACGGAGCAAGGCTCAGGTGTTTTGGCTCAAGGCTATCACCGCATGATCTTCTGGACTTCCAACGTTGCATCTGACAACGTCACCCGGTACTACCAAGGCAGTGTCAGTCCTCAGGGCCAAGGCCTTTTTCTGATCAAGGCCTACTTGACGCACGGCGCTACCTCTACCGGAAAGATGGGAATCCAGGCCAATGGCACAGTTGGCTTCACCCAGATGCCCTATCTCCAAGCCCATGGCGACCAGGAAGGCGCGAGGATGTTCGTGGAGGAGATTCTGGAGAGCGTCTCTTCCTATGGCTGGGAACTCACGAAGGGCACCACGAACGCCTCTTCGATTCTTTCGGCTTACAGCCAAGGCGACCACTACATCGGCACCGCAAACATCGGAACTGACCCCAAGACCTCCGTGGTTGACACAGACGTCAAGGTCTGGGGCACTGATAACCTGTACATTGTCGATTCCAGCATCCACGCTGATCTCCCAACCGGCAACACCCAGGCTATCACCATGGTCGTGGCTGAGGCTGCGGTGGAGAAGATCATTGCTGCCGACTCGGCTCCTCAGCTCAAGACGCGTCAACATTGAGCAGGAGCTTCCACAAAATGTAACAAGATATGTGATGGTTGTGGTGGAAGTTGTGATTGAGTCATCTTGTTCGTGTAAATAAATTCGTGCCGCGACTAGATAGTACCTGATTAAAAGTGTATGATTTGATGCTTAAAATGTGGGTATCTTGTTTGTACTATTCTTGTTATTCGTAATAATATTCAACGGGCTATCTTGTCAAATTGGGGATGGCCGGAAGTCCTCAATCGTCGGTGCTGTTTGTGTTGACGACGATGAAGTGGACGAACGTGAGATTGGCCTTAATTGAGACTGGCTCCTCGCCACAGACCGCTTTTTCCAGTGGCCCATTTGCCCCAATGCCCCTGATTCTCTTTGAGAGGTCTCTGCAGTCGGCAGTGGTGATCTGGGAACATCTGTCTCTGTAGCTCGCTCGCTGCCATTCTTGCCGCCATCGTGTTCCGCCGGCATACTCCCAGGTAACTCTGCCACGAAATGGGGCACCTCCATCTCCGTGGCAGCTATGTGCAGCGGTGGCATCTCGACAGCATCTCTATCCACGGGCGCTTCACTGAGGGCTGTCGTGCTAGCCCTCGCCCTCGAATCCAGTTCGGCCTTGTTATCCGGGGCGAATCCACCCCCACTTGTAGGCGATGGCTTGGAATCGCCAAAGCCAGATATCATGGACTCTGTGCGCGTGCCGATGGCCGTAGCCTCGCGCTTTTTCTTGCGGTGCCGCCATATGAAGAAACCCACCGCGCTTACAGCGAAGGCGACAACCATCCCTCCTACACCAATGACTATTCCAATTATAGTGCCAGACGGTAATCCAGCATCGGACCCCGAGCCGGGATTGTCGTTCTGGGCGTTCGTGGTTCCGGAAGACGAAGACGGCGTCGGGGCGTCGGTATTACTTCCCGTGCTCCCGGGCGTTGCTGTGGCAGTCGCAGAGTACGTCGATCCGGGAACGGTCGGGTCTGTCGCGAGGATGCTGAGGTCGGACTCTTGCCAGCGAACCTGGAGGGCGAAGGCTAGCTCTGACGAGTCGGTGGTGTGTACGCATTTGCTGTACGAATAGGGGTCGTCGGTGAGGCACGTATATCCGGTCGGACAGCAGACCTGGACTGTCTCGCTTTGGAGGACTTGCCCTCCAAAGTATACCATGCCCCCCTCGTCTGTCCTTGCTCGATCGTATGGAAACTCGCATCCTTTGGTCCAACTCTTAGGGCAAATGCCTGGACTATAGAAACCGAAGGAATAAGCGTATAGCGAGTGAAATTTTGGCGGCATGCATACCAAGCTCGAGAGCGGTGGTGTGACGGTGTCTGTCCAGTATAGACTCTAAGGGTGACGTCAGTGGATGCGTTCCCATTCCACGGACTCCTTTTCAGGGGGACTAACTCACCGCGCAAAAGTCCGGAGTGGTAAAGACAGTGGTGAGAGGGCCCGCGCCGTGGAAGCCAATGGCGTACGACGCGGGCTGGCCCAGGTAGTCCAGCGTTGTAGTTGTGGTCATGACGCCGTATTGCAGTCGCGGCTTAGCGAGCCATTGCTCCGGGGAAGAGTTGTCATGGAGGAAGAAACGGTTTCCGGAGGCGCAGAACCAAGAATGGCTTGATAGCGTGAAGTTGAACTACGATCGGGCTCGCTACCAATGCCCCAACACAGCCGACACGGAAGGTGGGTTCTTGGGTAAGCGAACACGAGTCAGATATCCAAGCTGGCATTTGATTGCTTTTGGCTGTGGTCGCGTCGATCAAACCACACACTAGCTAGGATCACTGGCCCAAGGGAGCCAATGATTTGTAGAATGGAGTGGATTTTGTTTACCAACTTTGCCATTTTCTTCAAGATCGTACCGCCATTTTTCCGCTTGTCCTCATGCTATCTGTTTCGCGGTACATACGCGCTGGCTCCAGGAAGCCATAATCATCATCATCGGAGAGGCGGAACAATCACCCAAGGCCGCCGTCACAGCCGAAAGTTCCGGGCACTGGTATGAGCGGGTCTAGGCGCAGATCTTCTACACCGAGGCCTCCGAATCTGACCGGTGTCTTCTGCCCGATTTCCAGTGCGGTTCTGGCTCCGGCTCCACGAGAGACCGTAACTTGCCGTCGTCGCGCTGCCGAACCAATTCCAACGAAAGACGACGCTGGCGCTATCATGAGGAGGACGGGGACTTGAGTCAGGACACCTGGCCCCTGAAACCCTTGCCCTCCCCAAGGAGTCAGAACGGTGTTTCCTCGTGCCGGAATGAAACTTGGGTTATGTCTGGGTCTCGAGAATAGTTGGCTTTTGACACTCATTGTGGACATTGCGTAAGCCACATGACACATTTCCTTGCTGAAGACTTTGTCGGTTGCTATTATTGCGCTTATAAAAGTATCGCTGGTAATAAACGCCCGTGGGCATCTGATTGACGCGAGTGATAGGGCTGAATGTGCCCAATTGAGTGCAACAGCCACGTAGTTATATTTCATGCGTGTTGGCGACATGTTTTAGTACATGCATATATACAAATATCTTTGCATTCGTATTTATTGCGGACCGAGCCCGTGCCTATGCCGGCCTGGCCATATTCTGCAACCTGGGCACTCAGTCTTACAGATTGATTCTCAGACTAAGATGATTGTCGAAGGTCACTGTACCCCAGTCTGTTATATGTCAGTCATATGCTATCCAAACTTCCAAATTTTGAAGGACGAGCATCAGTGAAGGGCAAGGTGAAGAAGAAACTTACATGGTTCCATCCCACCATTTCCTACGTTGACGTACGTGTCCGTGCCAAAAATGCCCTGTTCAGACATAGCCAAAAGCCAGTCCTTGATATCGCCAGTGAAGTTGCCCTGGTACATATCGTTCTGGGGCACCAGCAATGACGACACAGTAATCCCTGTGTCTGTGTTCTTGCCTTGGTACAACTTCCAGCCATCTTTACCGAACAGGCTGATTGTGGCAACGGGCCCCTCTGCCCACCCAATGGGGACCTGTCCGCCCTCGTACTGAAGCCACAGCATGAGTTCTTGCGCGTTGGCTGATGTGGAGTCTCCCTTGGTATCGGACGTCATGAAGTCATAGACCACGTTTCCTGAAGGCCAGCGTTAGCAACGGATGTGGAGATGCGTCTTAGCGTGCAGTTGATATCCAACCTTTGTACGCGGTCGTGTTACTAATAGTCCATTCGTAGGTACTAGGGATAGAAGAAATGGCACTGAGCTGAGTCTCCAGATTTTGTGTCAACCCAATGAACGAATAGCCTTTGACGACATTGGTCGAAACAGCCTCGTCGATGTCCCAAACGCTGGACCAGTGGATCATCTGGTCGTCCCCTGACCCGGTGAAGTCGAAGTACTCCGTGCAGCAGGATCCCGAGATATCCTGGTAGTTATAGTTCATCGAATACACGATCCAAGGAGTGCCTGAGATAACCTGGTAATCGTTCGGGGCCCCGCAGAACTTGGCAGTGGCAGCCGAGGAGGCCCGCTCGACAGCGGCAGCAGCCGTGCCTGTTACAGCTGTGGCCGCAACGAAAAGCGCAGGGAGAGAACGAAATGCCATCTTGTGGTTGAAAGAGTGTAGGCCGGCCAAATGAGTGAAAGAAGGGGCTGCTGCTGTGACGGTTGCAAAAGAGCAATTTTGTCTATGAGATGCGTGAAAGAGTGCAGCCTCAATCTTTAATATCATTCTGAATTCAGTCTTCATGTTGATGACATACTATGCCGCGTTGTCATTGGTGGGTCGTGTTTCCACCTCCAAGAAAGGAGTTGTTGCAATTAGAATTGCCCTACCGGATGTTTCATTTCAATGAAACAGTAGCGGGAGACTCCTATTCAACATCACCCAACCCTAATCAAATCCCGAAGTTCTGGACCTACACAAAGGTCTTTTTGATTCATTAACCCCAGGATCCTTGTGGCTCATTAATCTTTTATCACATCAACTTTAATCAACTCCCTCCAAACTCCCAACCCAGGCGCTTCCGAGCTAACTGGACGCCTGGCCCGAGCCCAATGGCTCCACACATACGACCTCGGGGTCTAGGATTTCTCAAAGAACTGATTTTTTGGCCGTGGCAGACCGAGATGTTCGCGTAGTGTCGTCCCTTCATAATCTTGGCGGAAGATGCCCCGGCGTTGAAGTTCTGGAACCAACCGCTCGACAACATCATCAAGGCCCTGTGGAAGGAACGGGAAAGTCACAGTAAATCCATCAGATGCTTCCTCAGCAAGCCATCGGCCCATCTCGTCCGCAATACTCTCTGGGGTCCCTACGAACGACAGCCCCGCGTACCCGCCAAATCGCTGTGCCAGCTGCTTGACAGTCAGTCCCTCGTCTTTAGCAAGCTTGACTGCGCCCTCCCGTGCCGTCTTGCTCGCGTTTGTCTCGGGGAGATTTTCCGGTAGCGGGCCATCTGGGTCGAAACCGGATGCATCGGTCCCCAGCATAACGGACAGGGATGCTATGGCGCTATCATAGTGCACCAGGCTGTCCAGCTTGAGCCGCTTCGCTCTGGCATCCTCGAGCGAGTCGCCGACAATGATCATGGCTGCGGGGAGAATTTTGAGGTGCTCGGGATTCCTGCCAGCTGCTGCCGCACGACCTTTGATGTCCTCGTACAGTGCCTTCCCGGACTCCAAGTCTCGTGGGGAACAGAAGACAAGCTCCGCTGTCTCCCCTGCGAGCTGTCTACCGGGGTCACTCTGGCCAGCCTGGACGATCACAGGCCAGCCTTGGACAGGGCGGGCGATGTTCAGCGGGCCACGGACGCTCAATTCGTCTCCCTTGTGGTTCAACGTGTGTATTTTCTCCGGGTCAACATAAATGCCGCTTTCCTGGTCGCGGATGAAGGCGTCGTCAGCGAAGCTGTCCCAAAGCCCGGTAACGATGTCGTAGAACTCTCTGGCTCGCTTGTATCGGTCACCGTGCTGCATGTGTTCATCCTGGCCAAAGTTCTTCGACGACTCCGGATTGCCGGTCGTGACGATGTTCCAAGCCGCTCGACCGTTGCTGAGGTGGTCTAGGGAGGCGAAACGGCGAGCGATGTGGTATGGCTCGTCGTATGTTGTCGATGCAGTTGCCGCCAGCCCAATCTTCTCTGTCACAACCGACAGAGCAGACAGCAGAGTGAAAGGCTCAAAAGACGTGACAGTGTGGCTGCGCTTGAGAGCCTCAACCGGCATGTTCAACACGGCGAGATGGTCAGCCATGAAGAATGCGTCAAATTTTGCAGCCTCGAGCTTTGTGATAAAAGACTTTAGATGCGCCAGGCTGAAGTTGGCATCAGGAAAGGAGCCCGGATACCGCCAAGCTCCTGTATGGAGACTCACGGGTCGCATAAATGCGGTTAGGTGTAGTTTCTTTGTCTCGGACATTTTTGAAGTCACTCTTCCGTAAGTCTATTGACGCCTGGGCTCTCTCGAATAGACACAGACAAGATCAAGTTTCAGCCTTCATATGGCAATGCCAGGCATGGACTTTTGAGCTTTCCAATTCGGCGCGGGTGCAGTTGTGCTCCGGGTGATGACAAATGGATTGCACCATCGCGATGGCGACATCGATGCATGTGGGAGGGGCAAGTGAGCGTCGACTAATCACAGAGACGATGAGTCGTACCTATGTCTGTCGAAATGCAACTTCCGGACGACGCTCAAATTCGTAAGCGATATCTGACTCCGGTCTTGCCGGATTCTCGTGGTAAAGTGAGATTATGGCCGACAAGGAAAAGCGGCGACTGCACAATCTTCTTGTAGGCAATTCCTTGGTACAGAAACGCACTCACTAACAAGATTTCGAATTTCGTGACGGGCCCCACCAACTGGATGACAAAGTTCCGGCCGACCAATCTTATTAGTGCATAGTCATTCAATTAGCGACTAGAGCATCAATGAGCAGAAGCTGACTTGAAGAATGTCTTCTCTGAAGTGTATTATATCAAGGTACAAAAGTGTATGGGGCCCGTGGACATATGACAAACTCAAGTGCAGCTATTCTATTGCACCAATCAAACATATCCAGTGGTACGCGTGCATGAGATTACTGAAGTAACACAGAAATTAGACTGACTCCAATCGAGGCCTCAAAAATTCAATATAGGATACCGAGCCTAGACCATGGTAGCATGTGATCGTGGTACAGGTTTCGCCATATTGGGTGTTTGTTATATCGCCTCTAAATCGTCGACTTAGTGCCAGTGTTCAAATAGGCCTGCTGAGCTCGATACGAATGGCTGGTCGGGTTGAACCACCTCATCACATGGCTGAAAATGAGGCTGTCCTGTGATCTCGTTGGACGTCAACCGAAGCGCCAGGATTATCATTGGTGCAACCCATCTATGCGACGCATGCCCAACGCAGCCCAAGATGAGTTCCTATCCTGTGGTTGCTCGACGCGAATTGTTGTCATTCGTCAATTGGTGGACCAGGGTGTACAAGATCTTCACCGGTGCACGTCTTGAGGGAGTCCACTGCATTTGCTAGTTTGCGAACAAAGAGCTAGGGACATCATAAATAACGTGTAACATGTTCCCCAGCAGCCTTCCCTACGGAGTTCGCGCTCTTTCACTTCAGCACCTATCACGGAAATTCAAAAATAGCGCTGAAGACATGGCAACATTGACTCTCAACGGTCTAGAAGGCGCACTGAGCGCCCTGCATCTAGATTCTCTCCCAGCCTTCGAGCGCACAAAGCCTCTTGACAAGCCACTTGACATAGCAAGGTGCTACCTAGCCAGTATAATCGAAAAGGTGGCAGACGTCGGACCCGATGCTGCATACAACGCTATTCAGTGGCCGAACAATGTGTACAATGGCGACTTAGTGGTGATTTTGCCCAAGCTCAGCCGAGGAGGCGATCCAGAAGAGTACGCATCACAGATCATTCCAAAGGTAATTTCAAGGAGCGAAGGCAGCCTTTCTATAAGAATATTACTAAATGGCTCGCTAGTTCCCACGCTGCCCTCTCTTCATTCTCCCATTCACAGATGGGGTCCACTTACGGATGCAATTCGATATCCGCCCTCTAGCGCGTTTACTACTCCCTTATATCCGCGACCGGGGTGAGTCGTACGGCTTTGACTCACTGTCGGACTTGAAGGACCTTGGAAAGGTCATGTCGGGGAAGAAGAGTGTTGTGATCGAGTTCTCTTCCCCAAATATTGGTGATAAATTCCACGGGAAGCATCTTCGAAGCACTATCCTCGGTTCGCACCTTGCACAGCTTCACCATTCCATGGGCTGGGACGTCCACACAATTAACTATCTCGGAGACTGGAGCAAGAAAACAGCCCTGGTTGGCGTGGGCTGGGAAGAACTGGGGCTTGGGAGTGACGAAAGGTTTGCTCGAGATCCCATTGGACACCTACTTGAGGTATACAACGAAGTCGATAGACAATTTGCCCCTGAACAAAGGCATGCCAAGGAAGTCAGAGACAAGAACTTGAAAGGAGTTGACGAGGTCAAGGGTGAGGACACGGCCACTATTGAGTCTCAGGGGCTCTTTGCCAAGAGGAACGATTTCTTCACACGCATGGAAAGTGGTGATTCGAAAGCTGTCGATCTTTGTGAAAAGTTCAGAGGAGTCAGCATCGAGCATTACAAGGCGCTATACAATCAACTCAACGTTGTCTTCGACGAGTACTCGGGAGAATCACAGATACACGTTGGTGCAATGAATGAGGTTGAGGACAGCCTGAGAGCTAAGAATTTGCTGGAGGAGCAGGAGGGCAGCTGGATGATCAACATGAAGAAGCATGGAGAAAAGGGTGGTGCGGCCATCATTCGCGACCGCACTGGCAGCCACACTTACCTCTTGCGGGACATCGCAGCTGCCATCGAGAGGCACAAAAAGTACCGCTTTGACAAGATGCTGTATGTCGTCGCTTCGGATCACGATATACACTTCCAGAGGGTGGTTAAGATCTTGGAGATGATGGACATGGGCGATCTTGCTGCCAAAATACAGCATGTGCACTTCAGTAAGAACTCTCAAGTTCCAGATGATATTGATCGAGGCGATGTTCTGGAGGGAATCTTGCTTCATAGCAAAACGGGAACCGAGGAGTTGCTCGCGGACGAATCCGACAAGTTGTCCATCCTGGAGAAAGCAGGGCACACCACAGATTCCTTGTGTGCAGCCAGCCTCCGGATTGACGGTCTCAGCGTGAAGAGGGCCACCGACCATACATTCGATCTTGGGCAGAACTCATCCGGGACTGAATATCTGTTTACCCTTGCCAAGATCAAGGACCTGACTGAGGGGCGAAGTGTCCCGGCTGTGTCAGCTCTCTCGGATGACGACCTGGCTTCGGTCGAAGAGGAGACATTCGCAGATCTATTACGGCTTCTGGCGCAATTTCCCGATGTCATTGCAGCAGCCTATAAATCATTCGAGCCTTCACTCGTCGTGTCCTTCCTGGCGTCGGTGTCCAGCCAGGTTTCGGAGATTTCGGAGGCTCTGGAGGACCTCGGGGATGAAAACGACGCCTTGGGCTCGCGGGTCGCTGTGGTTGATGCGGCGCGCCAGGTTCTTGAGAATGGTCTGAAGTTACTAGGCATTGTCACTTGAGAGCTTTGGGACACTGAGCTCTGATGGGGCAATGAGGTTGAACCCGCCAGCCCTGGAGTGCTGCTCACGGCCTGACGGCTCGGCCGGGAACTGGTATGGGGGCGCATCCATGCTGTGACTAGCGGTTCTAATGGAATGCCCCTGACACGCGAACTTTCAAGGTTATTCCATGTCCTAATTTTGGAGACTTTATGGCGGAAAAACAAATTGCATGCTTGCAAACTTTCGAGGCCGGCTCTTGATTGCCTGTGACCGTCCCCGATGCGTCCGCATTCCACAGTGAATCTTACAGACGTGCGACCCCGTTTCCCTGGCCAGATGACGAAACCAAATCCATACTAGGTGCCACGTCAAGTTGCAGTATCGACAGATTCAGAAGGCCTAACCAAGCCTGTCTGGCCAAGCAGAACTTCCCCGCGCCCGGTACACTGACTGCGATGTGAATGATGCTTTGCATCGTCAGTGAAATTAGCGACGACCCCGCAACGAGCCAAATATCCGAAGAGTGTAACGTTGGAGTGCAGGATGGCCTGCATGGCCTGCAGTCGTTCACTGCCCGTCTGCAACGATCTCAGATGGGATGAACCGTTGCAAATCAAGGTTTTGATTCAAGCCAAATAAATGCGTAGCTACCTCTCATCCTTCCCTCGACCATCTTGAGGGCACTGCGAAAATTGGAAGCGTTCTCAAACAAGATGCCGCGTTATTCTTGGTTCGTATTGCTGGCTCAGCTGCTTCTCGAGGGCAGTACTCCAGTACTTGGCCAGAATACGAGCACAGATATCTTTCAGTACATCAATCCACTGATTGGGACAACCAATGGAGGTCATGTCTTCCCTGGAGCTACTTTGCCATTCGGTATGGCCAAAGCCGTGCCGGACGTAAATAGTGACGAGAGGCAAGGAGGATACGCATCTGATGATGGCGAGAGTGAGAATTACCATGGCCCGAATCAGCAGCCAACAAGCTAACACAATCTCAGTCTCTGGCTTCTCGCACATGCACGACAGCGGCACAGGTGGAGTGAGTTGTCTCAAGAGCACTTGAACTGCTCAAAGATTAATGAGAACACTCAACTCACAAATTTGATTACACCATTCAGGGACAAGGCAAAGGCAATTTCCCAATATTTCCGCAGACGGGTTGCCCTAATGACGACATTTACCAGTGCGAGTTTCCGAAGGCGCTGCGAGCAGTCAAACGAGTCAACGACTCGGTTCAGGCCAGCCCGGGCTACTTTGCTCTTACACTCAACACCTCCATCCACGCGGAGATGACAGTGACCAACCGCACTGCCCTCTACCGCATTAACTTCCCAGGGCCATCATCTAATGCCTCAGCTCCGTCTCTGCCTTACAGCCCCCTCATCCTGATCGACCTCACAGACCTATCCGACAGCCGCAGCAACGGCAGCATAAGCGTCGACCCCGGTACCGGCCGTATAGTCGGCAACGGCACTTTCGGCCCATCCTTTGGCGACGGGAGTTACGATCTGCACTTCTGCGCGGACTTTCAGGGCGCATCCATCCGTGATACGGGCATCTTCCAGAACAATCGCCCCGGCCGCGAGCCAAAGTCGCTGCGCACGTACGGCACGGGTTCCACGAGCCCAATTCCTGGCGGCGCGTGGGTGCAATTTCACCCGCCGGACGAGGCCGACCAGATCCGGGTCAGGGTCGGGCTGAGCTACATCAGTGTGGACCGGGCGTGCCAGAATGCCGAGTCGGAAATCCCTGGGGACTTTGACTTTGATGGCACGAAAGCCGCCGCAGAGGCGGCGTGGAGATCGAAACTGGGTGTTGTATCTGTGGACCCGACCGGTGTCAACAGCACCTTCTTGACGACTTTCTGGTCCGGCCTGTACCGGACATTTATTTCACCGCAGGATGTGACAGGCGAGAATCCGCTATGGGAGAGCTCCGAGCCATGTGAGTACCTTGCATCACCACTCCTGCCAACGTGACCTATTCTGAACATGACAATGTAGACTATGACTCCTTTTACTGTATCTGGGATTCGTACCGCAGCATTCATCCTTTAATTACCCTCCTTGACCCCCTGAGCCAGACACTCATGATACGGAGTCTCATCGACATTTACCGCTTTGAAGGCTGGCTGCCTGACTGCCGAATGGACCTTTGCAAGGGTTTCACACAGGGCGGTTCCAACGCAGATGTTGTTCTAGCAGACACGTTTGTGAAGGGCTTCACGGACGGCATAGACTGGGAGACAGGGTATGAGGCTGTGGTGAAGGATGCAGAAGGTAAGTGATGACCCTACCATGGCCAAACAGCTCTAACAGGATGTCCAGTTGAGCCGCCCAAATGGTCCGTTGAAGGCCGCGGCGGCCTCGCCAGTTGGAAGAGTCTGAACTACATTCCTGCCGACGACTTCGACCCGTACGGTATTGGGCCATTCACGAGGTCCATTTCACGAACTGTCGAATATGCTTACAACGACTTTGTCATAGCTTTGATGGCCAAGGGGCTCAACAAGACAGCTGACGCGGAGAAGTACATTGAAAGCTCCGGATACTGGGCGAACCTGTACAAAGAAGACCAGACGTCTTTTCTCAACATTTCACAGGACCAGAGTCCTTGGGTCGATAGCGGCTACACCGGGTTTCTGATGCCAAAGTATTTGAACGGCACGTTTGGTTTCCAGGATCCGTCCCTCTGCTCCCTGCTGTACAATTTTACTTCGTGCTACCTAAAGTGGGTTCCTTCCTCTCAATTTGGAGTCGGCTTAGAGAGTACTGTGGACGCTGATGTTCTCTAACAGTGCCAACGGACACGAAACATACGAGGGCAGCTCATGGCTATACACATTCTACGTGCCCCAGGACATGGCTACCTTAGTTACCACTTTGGGAGGGCCCGAGACATTCGTCTCTCGGCTGCAGTACTTCCTTGAGACCCCAGGTCTGAACTATATCGGTGACGAGCAATCCTTCCTGCCCACGTACCTGTTCCATTATGCGGGCCGGCCGGGGCTGTCTTCGTACTATCGGCATTTCTACATCCCCAGCCAGTTCAACGAGTCTATCAACGGCATTCCCGGGAATGACGACAGCGGTGCCATGGGCAGTTTCATAGGCCTGACCATGATGGGTCTGTGGCCAGTCAGCGGGCAGGATGTCTATCTCATCACGCCGCCGTTCTTCCGGGAAGTCAACATCACGAACCCGATGACGGGCAACGTCGCGACGGTCCGCAACGTCAATTTTGATGGGGACAGCTACCAGAACATCTACGTGCAGAGCGCCACGTTGGATGGGCAGCCGTACACCAGAAACTGGATCTCACACTCTTTCTACAGGGACGGCGGCGTGTTGGAGCTGACGCTGGGTGCCAACGAGAGTAGCTGGGGCGTGAGCGACGAGGACCTGCCCCCAAGTATCTCCACAGGGTATTTCACTTGATGCAGAGCACGTATTCAGCGGAAATCAGAAATTTAAAGTATATACGTGCAGGTTCTACCCAAATATAAATAGTGTTCGGGCCCTGCGAATATGAAAGGATCTCTAAAAGTCTACAGCTCGTCCTTGCTATCAGCCTTGACGGCGTCTTGTCCCTCTTTCTCTATTGACGCGCCGGCCTTGGCACTCAAGACTTGGGCCTTGATAGTGAACTCCATAGTCCTCTCCGTTGTGCTCCGATCAGGAGTTGTGTAGCCAGTGGGCCATGCAACAACACCGCCGTCGACCAGCTTGGGCCCGTACTTGGTGAGGTCGATCAGGGTCCCTGACAATTGCGAAATGTCAGTAGAATGTTCTGATTCAGCAAATTTGAATACTGCAAGGATGGTCTCACCTTCACATTTGCTTCCCTCGGCAACCCACAGCGGTAGCGTCTCGTAGACTGCGCCAGGGGCGAAGATGACAGTCTTCTTCTCGTCCAGCGGCCTCAGCTTGTCCACCTTATCCGCGTCTGGCACCTTTGCGGTCTTCTTGACCGTCTCGCCCTCCGTGGGCTTCCGGTAGACCGCAAACAAGCCCTTACCGGGGCCCTCGCTCCTCTCCTGCTCCTCGATCCACTCCCGCACTTTGAGGGGGACGTCTGAGTACTCCATCTTGAGCAGGTTGCGCTCATACCGGTGCGCGTCGATGCCGTCCCACCCGCCTGGGTATGGACGGCCGCCAAAGAATTCCTTCAGGGCCTCACTGTACGGCCCCAGGCCCTTGGGCTCTTGCAGTTGCAGATCGTGAAGCTGGTACTCGAATGCCTTGAAAGTGCGCTGGCTCTCGCAGGCGGCGTCGAAGTTTGCGAGCTTGGGGGACGAGAAGGGGTCTGCCCATGTGAAGTTCTCAAGCTTTGTGGGCTCCAACTTGGGTGGGATGTTGGCGTCTGGTCCTGGCACGCCGCCTCCCAGGACGGCAGACAGCAACAGAGCGATGGAGAGGAGAGATGGAGTCTGCATTGTGGGGTTGGTTGTTGCGACAAGGCTTTGGCGACCTGTGGGATGGTCTTGCAAATGAACAACAAGATACAGATCTAATACGAATCTTAAGAACTTGCTTTCAGGTGCACGACACTGTTATATGGGCTGAGGAGTGGAAAACTGGTTCGCTGTCCTCATCGGAGGCGTCTTCCGCATTACCCTTTTCGTCTGCCCAGCCTGGGAGAGCCCTCGAGGGGATGCATGACATGAAGGCGCCACGCTCGAAACGAGAGATTCAGCCTCTGTGCGTGCAACATGTGATGTGAAGTTGTCATGCGATTTTCCACGCTCAACTTGTGCACCTTATGTGTTCACCGGAATCGCGTATCCACACGTGCCCAGCACACGGCTTCCTCCACTGTCCCGGGCGCGATCCAAGACAGCCCCATGTTGTGGGTGTGTTGGAATGCACCACCACAAACCCCACCCCACTTTGACCTGGCAGCCGCCTGGTGGGTCGACACCAACGAAATTTCCAGGCTCGCATCCCCCAATCTACCCCGACATCAACCCCAACGGCCTTACCCCGCGCCTCCACTGGCCATGGTGGACGGCCCTTTTGGTGGCAGAAGGCGTCGAATCTCTTGGTACGTTTGATGGCTGACCTCTAGTGCCATGGGCAGTACTTCTTTTACGAGTACAATGCGTAGAAAGAAACGAGTTACCTCATGGGTTTTCATGCCTAAGTATACCACTCCTGCCTAGCTTATTCTCCTTCGCGCAAGTAGTCTATCCTTTGGGAGTTCTCTGGGCAGGAGACTACACACTACCACATCTGATATCTACCACATACAACATTTGAATGTAGTGTAAAGATCTGCACGGGTGCACGCTGCCTATGTGGTTACAACCGACTCCGCAAGTGTGCGGTCTCTGCTACGACAGATACATCATTTGTTCACAAGCCTTATCCTGGTGGTTTTATTCCAACCATCTGGCTTGCCTACGACCACCAACAGTACTCATATGTCACGACGAATACGGAGGTCAACCAAGTGTTGCGCTCTTGACGGAACTTCAATTCAATGTGTCTTCGTCATGGTCATGACAAAAAGCAGATGACGGGTGGTTTGGGCCTAAGCTCATGGGGCTGCTCCACGAGCTCTCAAGTACTGAACCTCTAAGAGGATTATAAGTGAGGTTTTGAGGATGGCAAGACGGGTGCGACTAGAGAAGCTGATTCCGGCCATTTTCGTGCTTGGACTCTTGCAAAGGCTTACTACTGAATATTGGCTCCGTAGTTTCTGGTCATGTCACGTAACAGGTACTGTTAGCTTACATGGGTAGATCAAGACGCGCCGGTAGAATCATATGTAGACAACATTTGCTCATAGACGGCTACATTTCAGGTGAAGGTGAATGGGATGAGATCACGTCCAGATGGGTCCGAGCAAACATGCTGTATCATATACATGAACCATGATTGCAGGTACGCAGAACTTTCCATCTGTAGCCAGACAAGCAACACAACATTGAAAGGATCCCCAGAAGAGTCGATGGGTAAAACGGTGGTGAGGTTTCGCAACCACATCATCATCATGTGCAGGAAGACTGTCCTGGAACGATTGGCCTTGGACTTCGCATTTAGTTTCATTATGATATCGAGGGGTAGAAAGTTATCAACAATTCACCTGAAGTGCAACAACGACAGCAGGAACTGATAGAATATTCTGGAAAAAATCAATGGGTTCCTCATATCTCGGCGGTCATGATGGCAACGCTTCGAAACCTTTGTGACATTGTGCCGCATCCTTATGTGCTTAATTGCCAGAGTCTTTGAGTCACTGCTCGAAACCAGCTACCCTTCTCACAAGGTCGGGTCTCAATGAGACTGATTGGTTTCTTGACAGTTTCGGCAGTTAATGCTCTTGGCTACTCAGTGGTCCTTGTCAGAGTCATATACATGAGTCTGTTGGCCTACTGATTGCTCTCGACGGATCAATCCCGTTTTCTCCGATGCTTGACTAAGAGTCCTTTTCGATTCGTGCTGGTTGTCCGTCCTGAAGCTAAAACAAGTACTTGATTGAATATTCCCTGCCAGTTCTACATTGATTCATGTCTCCCTAGTGAGGAGAGATCACATGCTTGGACGATAAAAAGGGATAAACACAGATGTATTGATTGTCAACGCTATAATCACTGACTACATGGTCCCCGGCTGATACTAGTTTTTCCGCTTTCATGGTATATTCGTACGTAAAATCTCCCACTATATCCAGTCGTTCACATAGGAAATTGATTCTCGTGCATGGTGTGAAGTCTGTTTCCACCCGGCCCAGGCCCTCTAGACTACGTCAAAGCTCACTTCAGCCCTGCCCCCGGCCTTCCGGGTTACCGCCACCGTATCCTCGAAAAGTTCGAGGCAAGATTATCTCCACCATTTACATGGACTGCAGAAAGTGTCTCCTCCAGGGGTCAACGTAGCAAGTCCTGCACCTCCAGTCCGTCTTCGGCTTTACACCAATAACTCTTCTGGTCTGTGCGTCTTTGTTCATAAGCAGCCTACCAAACTCACGCAGACAGAAAGCATGTTGTTGAGGCACGAATGCGCATTGATCGTAACGCACGGGGTTATGAACCTGCTGTTCACGCGTCTGAGTCGATGGAAATGTACCCAAGGCAGGTGTCGCCGGCTCCCGCACCGCAGTCGAGAACGGCAGATTGCACACGATGCACCTAGCCGGCGGGTTCTCCAGATTCCGGTCGAGCTCCTCGGTCGTGACGTGTTTGGTGACGGGAAGCAGGTCTTTCACAATAGTGTGGAAGCTATCGCGCTCATCGACGTCTAGGTCGTGGAATGTCTGACGGAGGTCCTCCATGCGGTTGGCTATGGCGTTTGATATCGCGTTCAGATCTCTTCTGGACTCGTCATTACGTCTCTCCAATTGGCTGAAATGCTGTATCATATCGTGATAGGAAGTCCAAAATACGCCATCGGTGAGCCTCCTCGACCTAACCTCCGCTGTTTGCGGGTTGTTTGCCGAACCAAGTCTGTATGCAAACCTGTAACCCCTGCTCGAGAATGCTTTTCTCGGGTACAGCATAGGAAAGATGGTTCTCCCGATATGTACATCAAGCGCTTCTGGGACTCCCTGAGATACTTATGTCAGCCTAGCGTATCGTTGGCAAGGGAAGACGTTTGTCTCATCCTGCCCGGAACACCTGCGAGGCTACACATTGTCGCACAGAAGCCCATACCACGCAGCCACAATGGCTGGTGGCGCCTTTAGAGTGTGGGTTTACCTACTGAGTCAAATTTCACATACGACAAAATAATATTGATGGCACTCCATTGGACACGTCCGAGTTCATCACCCTGGTCGAAAGGAGTGGCTGGGCGATTTCGTTGATTCTGGAGGTTCTGGATAATCCCACCAATCCTTCTGTCCATCGAGACGGCTGCTTCGTGCGAGGGTGGCTCAACGTTGTAAAGCAAACTCCTCTGGTCCCCTTGACTGTTCTCGGCGGATAAATAACTGGTAGACTGGGTAGCTGCGTACTGAATTGCAGCTTCGCCGTATTGTTGCCTTAGTATCGGGAGCAGCTTTTGAGCCTCGGCAGTCCGGAATGCGCGCGATATATTGTACATTGGTCGATTTTGGCCTGACGGACAGGGGCAGACGGTCACGTCGTCGCCACACCTCGGGCACCGAAGCTCTCCTAGTGCGTCTTGGTTCAGCGTCTCGAAAGCACACCAGCCAACTTTGACCATACAATCCTGCTCCTTCTTTTGTGGCCCACACTCCATTGGAAGCGTGAAAAGGGATTAGATTACTCACTAGCAACTATTTCAGCAGTAAGTTGATTGGTGACAAAATCCATGGTCTTTGCTGTGGCAGTTACGTTCATGAAGACGGCTAAAAAGTCGAGAAGGCTATCTACATAACCGATGATATTGCGAGCGAGAGTTTCTGTATCTCCCGCAAGTATGAAAGTATCCTGCGTAGGCGCCCCACGCTGTTGATCGAACGTCGCCCAATCGTTAGACGAAGCATGCCGCTCGCATATACCAGGAAATGTGACATGCCGGGTTCCAAATCCCTCACCCGCGCATGCAATGGGGTTGGAGCATGGTATTCTGGACTCTAGTGCGTGTGCCCCTCCTGGGCACTGTTTCTGAAGTTTTAGTCACACATTTCTAGATTTCCAGTGCAATCTACTCTGCAGGTTCCTTCATAGCTTCTGAAAATTTATGTTGAGCGAACTTACATTATTGTAGCGTCTGATGTATTTAATACACATTTTGCAGTCTAAATCTTGTTTCGTTTCCGTGTGGCAGCACAACAGGCCCGAGTGATACACAAGGGGAGTTCGCCTTTGGCGATCAGAGCTGAGACTTATAGCCACCTTTGAAAGAATTCTAGCGTTCATCGACTGATCAATAGATGCAGACTTGTACTGCGCGCAACAATGAGAGAACTCCATCCTAAGTCACAACAGATGTCCGGAAGCGTCCATGGGTTGACGAGTATGACAAAGGCCGCCCTGTTTCGCTTTCAGCGTACGCATCGACAGACCTCAGAAGAAAAGCTCAAATCAGGAAACCTCGAGCTAGAATTATTTTCAGGCTCAGGACAAAGGAGTCTTCTGCCGTTGGCTATTACTATATCAGGCGTTGGTTGACAAGAAGGTTTGTTACACAACTAATTGTGCGTATTCTGCAGAACGGAAGGAAAATGGCTTCACACCTAGACACAAATTGCATTAATTCAGACTCCAGAAATATTGAAAAAGTGCAATGAGTACCCGCTTTCCTCGCTTGCACTTTCTGCATGCCCGTGGGGCGGCGAAATTGTCATTGGCTCATGCCCAGGAACTTTCTGAATGCCGCGTCCCTGATCATATTGGGAATCTGATTTTCTGACCTATTCTAAGGATATTTCAGTACACAGAAAAGCCCCGAAGCAAGTAAAGCCGTGGGTAGTTCATATGTGTATCGATGAGCACAGGGAGTGGGTTTGGAGAAGTCATGCTCTGACACAGCAAGCTTTTGGCGGACGAAACTCTAGGATTGGGCAACCAAGACTCCCGGTTTTCCACCGTGAAGTGTATATCGGGCATGCATAGTCTAATGGGAGCGCGGAAACGAGTCGCCGGCGTGAGAGTATTTGCGAAGAATGCATGACTGCGACTGATGGTTGCGCCATGTTCTACCCTTGACTGAGACAAACATCACACATCCCGCCACGGTCACGCCACAGCACCCCCTGCTCTTGTCCGGGCAACTTTATGAGATTTATATGCAATTCAGAGCAGTCGTAGCCACACGACTGCGATGTTTCTCACATTGCGATGAAACATGCAATTGTCATATCATGACTGTATTGCGGAATGCGCTTCCTGCGAGCGGGTTCCATTCATTCTTGCCGTTGCCACTCCGCTGCATATTACTCGAGGAATCTTAGCTAATTGTGAAAAGGACGTAAGAAATGGAAGTAAGATGATTACTACTCAGGAGGCTATGGGTATGTTTGTTGTGCCGTACCCACAAGCGTCTCCTGAAGTCAGCACAGATGGCTAGAGCATGTGCACTGGTACTCAATGAACCCTCTCATGTACCTTTGACCCGTACGAAGTAAGAATCTAGGTGTCAGGGTTTGATTTACCAGTATTGAGTCAACATGCTGTAAACATCCGGACGAGTCGGCAAATGGCGGTGATGAAGTTGATGCGGTCTAGGCTGGCAGAGTCAAACACGTGGAGATTAGAATATGAAATCTAATCGGGAGACATTACTCCCGAAGTTCTCTGGAACGTGAGGGCGTTCTTACCCCAGGACTGCTTATGGCGGTAGGGATTGAACGCTCCCTAGACAACACCTCAAAATTCGGCCCCATTGTGCAGCTTTGACGCACCTGCGATGTAATTCCGAACAACTTGAATTGAGATGCAGTGATGGCATTCTCCAATTCACAACATAGTTTGCAGGCTTTGCGGCTCTCATTAACGTGCACCTTATTACATGACATGTAGTTAGGAGTAATTAGGAGCACGGTCTTGGTATCTGTTGAGGGGTCAAGTCAGTACACGTTCGAACAGAGGGAGAGAAGCACCAGAAGGGGTGCGAAGATGATCAAGCCTCGCCAGGGAGCCCGCACATCTCTCTGAAATGTGAAACCATTTGCTTGCATTTCGCACTGCAATAGCAGTAGCCAACTTTCAGCTTGCTCATTCGTCCAATTGCCAAATTTGGTCCAGTACCATGGAATGCTGGAATTGAACCTCTAATGCGGCCTCTTCCCAGGGTTTTCCGTGATACTGGATCGGAACCTGTTCCGCCTACAACTGAGCCCTTTCAGCAAGCTACTGGCCTACTATAATATAGCTTTCCTAGGCCCGACTGTCTGGATGTCAAACTCGTAGGTATCTGTAAACGTCAGGTCTCTGTCTCTCACTATGTTACCACTCACTAAACGTTTCTGGGCCTTTGGCCTGCTATTCTTTTCTAAGCAAGTCTTCTCCAAGATCGAGCCTCGTAAGGAGGAGCTTTGTTACACCTGGCAAACGACTTACTTGGCTGTCCCGACAGGCGGCCTGGACAAAGGTCCCGGGGCACTTCCAATCACCATCGTTGGTATCAATGGTCAGAATGGCCAGAACGGCCAAAATGGTCAGAACGGCCAGAACGGTCAAAACGGTCAAAACGGTCAGAACGGTCAGAATGGCCAGAATGGCGGCGGCAATGGCTCCAACGGCTCTGACGGCTCCAATGGCGGCGGCAACCCGACAGGGCCGTCTCCTACCCCAACCAGTGGACCAGGCCCTGCAGCTGCGAGTCTATTCCCAGTACCGACCATTCTACCAGATGGTTCGACATTTGCTGAGGTGTCTATTTCTGCCGGAACACCGTTTGTCATATTCATCAGAGGACTTTTCAGGGGCCCGAACGATATTCTGGACCCCACTCTTGGCAAAAGCCCTCCAGTGGAATTCCTTACGTTAGACACCAGTCTGCCAGCTATCGTTGGAACACCACCTCCGCCATATGTCGGGACTATATATGCCACTATCAAGGCTACCGAGCCCGCCGCAGCCCCTCCCAAGTTGATCAAGCTGAGGGCTCCTGGTGACAATTACAATGTCACTGTGCAAATCAACATCGGCGTGGAAGAGCCATCTTCCGCCGGCCCCATTCCTACCCCGACTACAACACCGGACACAATTTCTGACGGGCCATCTACACCAATTACTGCTCCGACCGATGTGAGCAGCGCTGGGGAGCCGATCACCAGCTCAGAGGCCCCCGAGCCAACTCAAGAGACAACCTCGATATTCCCGACCGCCAGTGATGACACAGATAACACCTCAACTCCCATCAGTGAAGTCGATTCGACCACATCGTCAGTGGACGAGACAACTGAAGCACCCAGCGCTACATCCACGTCTTCCGACATCGAGCAGTCTCCAGACACAAGTACAGAAGCTGCATCTTCCAGTGACATTGATGTTCTCCCTACGACCACTGACGGTGGAGATGGAGAAATTCCAACCTCGTCGTTCGATGATTCGACAAGCACATCCACGGACGTTTTCCCTACGTCTGGTGCAGATGAGTCTTCTGAATTACCACCCACTCCTAGCGATGCAGGAGTCCCAACCAGCGCAGTTGCGACCCCCACCGATAGCTCAGGAGGGGAATCGTCTTCCGCAGGTGACGAGGGTCAAGCGCCTACGAGTGGTGGAGCGGCCGCAAGCGAGTCGTCTTCCCAGACCCCAATCGCGGACAATTCACAGGACTCTTCAGCAACAGCTCCTCCCGTGACCACATCGGCAGAGCTTGGCAGTGAAAGCGGCACAGCGACTACAAGTGCCGCTGCTACCACCTCGACTGGAGCCTGTGTCAACGGCACCGGAGAAGCCAATTATAAAGGCCTTTGCGACTTCTCCTGCCACTATGGGTACTGCCCTGAGCAGTGCAAGTGTACGCAGTACGGGACTCTGGTTCCTCCACTGCCAGAGACAGGAGAACCGGCTGTGGGACTCGATGAAACCTATAAAGGACTTTGTAACTATGCTTGCAACCATGGTTATTGTCCAGAAGAAGCGTGCGACCCTTGCATAGAAGGCACTGGAAGGCTCAACTACCAAGGCCTTTGCGCATACTCCTGCAAATACGGATACTGTCCTCAGGCTGTCTGTACGTGTACAAAGTACGGCAACCGGAACCTCCCAGAACCAGAGAAAGGTATCGAGGCGGTACCCGCGGATGGGCTGAACAATCCAGAAAGCTATAAGGGATTGTGCAGCTATGTATGCAATCACGCCACAGACGACAAGGGTAAAGACTACTGCCCGCCCGCGGCTTGTAAGATTGTTTCAAGACGTAAGTGAAAATATCTCGAGTGATTCATCTAGCGTCATCACGCTCATCATCTTCAGCTCCGACTATCGCAACAACAGCCACGAAGCCCATAGCAACGATTGTACCCGGCGCCGAACCACATGCATTCCACGCCCAACCGGCGAAATTCGTTGACTCGACTGGGGCACAAGGAATCATGGTGGCATACACGAGCCCAGAGGACCTTCCTGCCGCTGACCCTGCAGACCCGGCCGTACCTGGAAGAGCGCTGAGACTCGTATCGTCTTTTGATGATGGCGCCAGCTGGACCAACAATATCGCTAAAATTCCTGCTGCTACATTCGGCGTGGTCTACTCAAAACCCACCGAAGGCGACAACGACATTGACGATATGAATTGCTTGCAGCTCCCTGGCAAGCCCACTATTCTCTGTGTATTCCGCTACCACACCTACTCGAGCCCGGCAAAATTTCGCATCACTCTCGCCCGATCCGACGACTATGGACAGACTTTCCCTGCTGCAAAAGTGATAGATATACACTCAGAGGACGTAGCCTCCTCCGACCCCGGGCTGACTAGACGGAACGGCAAATGGCAGCCGCAAATCAGGCGGTACGAAACCGATGGCTACTTACAGGTGTATTGGGCCGAGGATACTAGCACAACCGACGAGAATATTGTCATACATCAATCGAAAGACGGGGGCACAAAATGGGAGTACCTCACGACAGCAGTGGGAGGTAGCGACGAAAACGTGAAGGACGAGTGGCCAGGTGTGGTCACAATTAGTGGCGAAAAGACTCTGTGAGCATCATCTTTTCGCAACATTTGTTCCCGTAAATTGGGCCACGATGTTTCGCGTCAGAAATCACTAATTTTTCATTTCACAGTATCGTTTTCTCGAGCCTGGACAAATCCGGTGTGCAGAGTATTCAATGTGTCAGCTCCCCGACTAGAAGGGTGGATGGGTCTTGGACCACACAAAGAACTACCATCCTCAAACCCGACGCCGGCAAGCAGGCTGCGCAGCCTCAGGTTATCAAAGTCGGCACCTACCTTGTAAGCCATAACCCTCCCCCGAGAGTGTACATCTCTGCGCATTTGGGAGAAAAGGATCACTAAAAATGGATCATGACAAGGTCGCTGCGTTCTTGACCAACCAGTTCGGGCCGGACAGTGCTACTGAGGCCAATGGTGCCTACTTCGTGGCATACACCAGCTCCAACGATGGCCTCACCTGGAATGGCCCACAGTATCTTAGTCAGGAGGGTGCAAGCACCCCTGGTATCTACACCCTCAGCGACACCGAGTTCTTGGCTGCGTGGGTCGCAACCGACACGGCAAGTGCCAACAGTATGGTAGCTCAGCGGTTTCAGGTGGCTACCTTCGTCCCGTGAATGGAGATTAGAAGTGGCCATGTGTGGGTGTGCAATCAGTTGGTTCATCATTCGCTGCAGCAAGTTTGTTGTTTGGTGGTTAATTCTTGCCTGTTCGTTTTGTTTCAAGTGTTTACCGCCATGGGCGGGCAGTGGGCTATCCACCTTAATGCGTAACTACATTCTTACCCGCAGCCGCACGAGTGGCATAGGGCGTTATTGGGATTAATAGCAACGTTCTTTGGCTTTCTAGCCGGTATCGATCAAGCTCTCTGTGTGTGACCATTTAGACCACTCGGCAAACTATTCGTCCCCTACAGTCGAATCTTGGAGAATGCTTGGGTCGTTTTGGGTAATGCGATGACTGGAGACCACCCAACCTGTTGCTGTGAAGGAGGGGAGAACTTCCAAATCAATTGATTTGCTAGCCGATTTGATCTGTGAACACAGGCCGGTCCATGCCCAAGTGGCCATGACATCTTCGCAGCCCACACATTGTCTAGTTGGGGACTCTGCAGTATATGGGAAGATCAATACCACGTGAAGAAATGTCAAAATTATTTCCAAGGTCAGCAGGCCCCCGTAAGCCTCGGCGTTAATCCCGGCCGATAGTTGCCACTTGTTTGGAACCCAAGCAAAAGTTGCAAGCTCCGTTGGGGATAGTCAATAAACATGCTACATCAGCCACGCTCTCCATGAGAACACACGGACTCCCTCTGGCAGACGAATTTTCAAAAGTAATACGCACCCTGTGAACTATTCAGTGGCTAGTTAATCCGTATTGTCGTGAATCATATATCAAGGAGCCGTGCACGATATTAGAAAGAACCATAGGAAATATAGGCGTTCGCATGCCAAGCTCCTAGAGCCTGCTGTAAAGGACTAGTCTGCGCCCCGAAACGCGCTGACAGGCTGACAGGCCGAACAAGGTAGCACTGTGCGGTGCAGTTGCTCCACAGATATTATCAACAACAGGGCCTCGATTCGCTGTTAAAGAGAAGCCTAGCCTTGGACCCGTTGCGCGCTCGCAGTTAATGCAACAATATGGGGTAGCATTAGAGCCTAGCCTCTTGAGTGGAGCCCTCTCCCACAGGCGCGAGGAGGCGAGGTTCTCGGTAGATGCAGCATAAATCGTTCGGCCCGGAGGAGAACAGCATGTTGAAAATTTGAACTCTATGTTATCTTTCATCGCATTTCATCTGTGCGCTCTGTCCTGGCGATGAATTCAACCAGCTCCTCCTTCCCCTGGCGCGGAGATGCCACGACTCTGGCAGCCAACCCAGCCGTGCTAATCGTGCTTGTACCGGTTGTGACTCTGGCCTTATCCTATCTGGTGTCTTGGATTGCATCACCCCTGCGAGGGTTCCCAGGACCAGCTCTAGCATGTCAGTCGAAACGCTTCCCGGAAACTGTGAGAGAACTCAGCTGAACACTTCAATCAGCATGGTCAAATCTATGGCGGATGTACTATGCCTATGATGGATCTATTCATACCACGACTCACAAGATGCACAAGAAATATGGGCCGGTAGTTCGTATGGCGCCGAATTATCTCGACCTCGACTACGATACAACCGCCTCGCTGATCAAGACGTGTTTCGACACGAAGGGCGTTTGGAGAAAGGTAGGTAACTCACTTCCGATACTCATGTCCAGATGCCCATAACTGATACGCAGGATAAATTGATTATAGACCGAATGGCATGCTGTCAGCGGTTTCAAGGTGGGGAAAGAGATCAGGTACAATGTATTCAGCGAAGTGCGCCCAGCCGAACATACTCGCATGAAGAAGCCTGTGGCCAAATACTGGACTACCAGTGCAGTGGCTCGAATGGAACCCCACATCGACAGCGTTGTCGCATTCTTCGCCAAGCAGCTCCAGGATCGTTATGCGGATGGGGGTGAAAAGAAAATGGGCACGGCCTTCAATTTTGGCGACTGGGCCATGTTTTGTGAGCGCTGAAACCCCTTCAAGACTTGTCTCATTTCACCCATTTTCTAACTGACTTACCTTATTCAATAGTTGGCTGGGATGCGGTAGCTAAAACAACGATGAACAAGCGCGTTGGCTACCTGGACCACGGATCTGATTTTGATGGGACGCTGGCCACGGCTGAAAAAGCATCAAAGTACTTGGTCACGATCGGCATGTACCCTGTGCTGGATAAGTTCTTGGATAAAAACCGTACGTGTTACTTTTCACCTGTCACTGATCCCCACCTTTCGCGTTTTGGTCTAGAATACAACAAATTTAGGATCCGTAGCAGGACCCTCCGGGGACTAACGTCACCGGCAGCTGTGTATCACATTGGGCCGCCATCGTACACGAACCTCGCCACACTGGCAGTCAAGCTGTTGACTGCCCGGGTGACCGGCCAGGACGGGCATGACGCCGTCCAAGACCTCGATTTCATGGACCACTATATCGAGGCTAAGAAACAGTACCCGGAAATTGTTGACGATGTTATGCTAACCTCATGTGAGTTGACCATTCCAGTATCAAATGACTCCACAAACTGGGCTGACTAGGTCCATTATGACAGACGTTCTCGTCAACTTGGCCGCTGGAGCCGACACCACCGCCGCGGCTCTTCGAACTGTCTTCTACCTGTGCCTCAGAAACCCCTCCATCTGGAAGAAATTGTCCGAGGCAGTTCTCGCAGCTCCATTTGCTCAGCCAGGGAGTGTTAGTCTGCCAGCCCCATACGCTCAGACGAGAGCGATTCCTTACCTCGAAGCCGTTATCCGCGAGGCACTGCGCCTGTACCCTGGCAACCTTTTCCCCCAGGAGCGTGTGGTGCCAGCTGGTGGAATCAAGCTCCCAGACGGGCGTTTCGTCCCCGAGGGCACTGCCCTTGGGTTCAACGCCTACGCCATGCACCGCAACAAGGCAATCTGGGGCGCCGACGCAGAAGAGTTCCGCCCGGAGCGGTTCTTGCGCTCCGAGGACGAGTCAGAGGCCGAATACAACGATAGGATGAGGTTATACAACGACAGTGACTTGTCTTTTGGGGCTGGCAGCCGGAAATGCATTGGGATGAACCTCGCAATGATGGAGGTGTACAAAACCGTCGCTACTCTCGTTGCTATGTTCGACTTCGAACTAGCCACCCAAAAGGAGTGGACTGTCACGGCTGAGCTGTTTCCCAGAGCCAGGGGAATTGTGTGTAGAATTCGACAAAGGGAAGGGATGTTTTTGAGACCGGACATCGATTACAGGAATTAGGATCTCACCTCGCTCAGCCAGGTCTCAGAGATTTGTCAGAAGTACATGAGCTTTGATCGTTTGTCTGCTACGCAATCACAGTATGCGAATAGGGAATAAATCGCCTGGTCAGTGCTCACCATGTGGTTCCCCACAGAATTGACTGCTAGAGGGAGGCATATGGGACAATATACGATAGAAGAAGGATCATTCCGTGCGTGATTAGTTCTTGTGTAATCATAACTTATGGCGCATTCGTAGCAGGACGAGGCTAAAAAGCCGTATCACCTACCAAGCATTGGCAGGATGGGTTGAATCAGGAGAGCGATACACACCTGGCTGTGTTGAAGAATCAGTGCATGGCTTCTCGCAGCCCGGGGTGACGGCCGCAGGCAGCTTTGGCACCTGTGGTATCCAGGTGCCGGTCACGGCTCGCTTGTCTCAACGACATGGCCAACAGTTGATGAGAAAGCTAATTTTGAGAGATCATGCCCAAGAGGCGTCCACTAAATACCCAACAGGCTCGCTTGGGGTTGTTTCGGAATGCATCTTAGTTTCACACCCGCTACCTAGGTAATAAAGCCGTGGAATTGAGCGAGAAGGCACCGAAGCCTCGTGGCCTCGGAGTGAAATGGGATCGGTCTATCACCAAATAGGATGCGAGACTTGGGTCCAAGTTTTACAATGGCCAGTCATGTTGGCTCTTGGGCCACAGACGTAGCTGTCGCGGCAAGTTTGACGCTGATACTGAGCTGTATGATCTTTTAAGGCACCCTGGTGTCGTTGTTCAGTACGGATGCATGAGTCTCGTTCCGATCATCTACAATTGCCATCACGCATGGACTGCAGCTGCGGCTGCCCAGACGGGCTATTGGCAGTGGAACTTGCTCCCGGTCGAAGAACAACGACCCCGGGCTCCACTCAGCTGGGTCTTTTGGGACTCTCAAATATTCGCACACTTCCAACTTCCAACAGAGAGGCTCTGTGCGAATGCGAGACTCTTGTTGTCGAGCCGTTTCCCCTCCTCTCCACCACGCGGTACATGAATGAAGACGGTGCTACCACTCTTGCGGTATTTTCTGCCCACCGGCACAAATAACCTTACATTTCGATAAGATGCGAAGCGGAAAGACCAACTCAGGCATAGGCAGGAGCCTGCATTCAGGCCCAATTTCGATTCGAGAAGCGCCTCTACCGGTGGGTTGCATGTGATCAGGCTGAACCATGTTATCATGCAGCTTGCGTACTCTGGTTAGGCCGGACCAAAGCAAAGCAGCAGATTGTCCGCCGTTCCAGTATCAATATGATCGTACAAGTTGCGGCTGACTGTCACGATAATATAGCTCAGATGCTAGACATTGTAGCGCCACACACGACGGCTCGCCATGGTGGTTAGGAGGAAGATGCCATCAGCTTTAAGCGACTTTCCAAGTGAGTCTGAGCAAGATGTTGGTCTAGGCCCAGTTTCCAGATTTTAAGCTCGCTGGGGGAGGTGGATGCAGGTGGGCCCAACCTTCCACTTTGATCGGCCCTTAAGCGGGGGCTCAAAATCCGGGTCTGGTCGAACGGACCGATTGGGAGTGATGTTCGACTCGCCGTGCCCTGAACTGCGTACTCTGATGGGCAATGCGGGTGGATAAGACGAGCGTGAGCTAGTCTCTCGTATGCTAAGCATTTACGCCGAGATTGTTCCAGGATATGCCCGCGCGGCAGGATCCCTGGGCAGGCGGAACACGGTTGGGGGTCCAGCCGCTCGCGAGCGTCACCCGTGTTGAAGAAGTCGCATTTGGAATCCGGAAAAGACCTTTCTAGATCAATGGTTCTCACACACAGTCTGTCGTTGCCTGTCTTTGTCCATGCAGTGTGGGTTCAGATCTCCCCCAAGTAAAAGCTGTTCGAACCACATCATACCGACCTGGCGCACTTGTCAGGCGGGTGCATGAGAAGGCTTCCAAGTATATTGAGGGAATTTGGCATTTTAGAGTGGGGAACTTCATACGTCATTTCTCATTCTTTTGAATTTCTCTCCCTGTGGGATGTTGCGTAGCTGTCTTGGGCCACTGCCCCCTTGTCACCTTCGTTGGAGTATATCCATGGCAACATTGACATGGACCTAGCTTGGCATCTCTCCAGCTTGCCAGATCTTCTTTGCTTTGGTTCAGTGACAGCGCCGCCGCACTAGGTTTGTGACTGGGGCCCGGTCAGCGGCCGAGATTTGCTGCGAGAATATTGGCGCGTCGAAATAAGCTACCGGTAAGGGCAGAGCTTAGGCCCGGGCAGGATGGAGCCAAGACCAGGCCAGTCCGGTTGTGGCTGCAGCCTCCAACAAGCTCTACCACCAAGAGGGGAAAAATCCGGGGAAATTGGGGAAGCACTTGGGGGTTTCAGCGTTCTAATTCCCATCGACATTGCCAGAGAGATGTGAGCAACCTGCAGTGTTGGCCATGGTTGCTGCCTATGGATAGGTCGACACATGCAGCTATTCATTCACTTACCGATCACCCGTTTCGACGAGGTATGAATACGGCAGGCCTATGACTTGTGACTAGGTAAAGCTTCATCCGGCCAGAGTACGCTGTCACTGTTCTCGGCGTACCTGTGGGTGTTCATGTTCATTCACCCTGTAAATAAATGCCTGCAACGACGCCATTCCGTCATTGACGTGCGGAGACCTTTTGACTGTAGGGTCCTACGTACCAGCCGGGGCGCCTCAGATTAGGAACCAAGACCAGCCTACGCTGAATTGGTATGCAGGCTAGTTTGGCCAGAAGGCCCTGTAACGACGTGAAGACATGTTCAAGCTGCTCAGAGATATCAGACTACGCAGGTAGTCACATTGTGGTCGAGCTGAGCTTGCAGTGCTCGGACAGTCCGTTGATGATGCAGAGGCGGGCCCAGGCCAAGTCGCATTTGCTAGCCTTGACTCGGGTGCCCCGTCCCCGTGGGGGAGCATCGACAGCAGCGAACCGTCCTACTGGGCGGTGGCAAGTCCTGCGCGGGGCTCGTGACTGGCCGTCTTCTCCAAACGGGGCCAAGCATCCCCAGATTCGAAACGTGGAGCCCCATCCTCACGGCCATGTGCCAGGGAAGTGCCAATGAGCCTTTCGGCCCTACCCACTGGCGACCCCGGCTTTTGCTTGGGGTTCCCCCAGGATGGGAGCCCGTCAGATTGGTTGAAAGTGAATGAGAGAACGAGTGAATGGGGTCAATGGTACTCTACTCCGATTCATCTTGATGTGCCAGTCACTGTTATTAGATCACCGTTGTTCTTACCCCTCTGCCTATAATAAGCCCGAGTCCTGTCCCTTTCGTGGTCAACATCCACTCTCATCCCTTCTTTTTGCAGGATCACTGGTTCGACCTCATATACTCCGATTAGATTATTTTCTTCTCATCGCCATTGCGTATTCGCATCGCATAAGCAAGCCAACCGTCCAACATGGCGAAGCTTTCTATCGCCAAGCCCCGAGAGGAGGCTGGCAAGGCCTGGCCGGCCATCTGCGTCGGTGCCTTCGTTGCCTTCGGCGGTGTTCTGTTTGGATACGACACCGGTACCATCTCCGGCATCCTGGCCATGCCCTACTTCCAACATCGATTCTCGACAGGCTACATCAACCCAACCACCAACGAGCCCGGCATCTCCCCCTCCCAGGATTCCGCCATCGTTAGTATCCTCTCCGCAGGCACCTTCTTCGGCGCTCTTTCGTCCCCCTTCCTGGCCGACAATATAGGGCGTCGACTAGCCCTTATTGCCTCTACCGTCGTGTTCATCTTTGGTGTCATCCTCCAAACTGCCGCTGTCGCCCTTCCTCTGTTTCTCGCCGGTCGATTCTTCGCTGGGTTTGGTGTTGGTCTTATCTCGGCTCTCATTCCCCTCTACCAAAGCGAGACAGCTCCTCGGTAAGCACAGACCGCCCCCCTTACACAGCTTCTTTTGGAATGCTGCAAATTATATCACACCAGACTATAGAGCAATCGACTGACATGTATCAGGTGGATTCGAGGAGCAATCGTAGGAGCATATCAATGGGCAATCACCATCGGCCTTCTGCTGGCTGCCGTCGTCGACAATGCCACAGCGAACCGAAACGACACTGGCTCATACCGAATTCCCGTGGCAGTCCAGTTTGCATGGGCGATAATTCTCATCGGCGGAATGCTTATTCTGCCTGAGTCTCCTCGATACCTCATCAAGCGGGGCAAGGGTGAGAAGGCCGCCCAAGCGCTTGGTTACCTGCGACGTCTCCCTGCCGACCACCCAGCCATCACCTCCGAGCTGTCTGAGGTTCGGGCCAACCACGAGTACGAGATGAGCCTGGGCAAGGCGAGCTATATCGACTGCTTCCGCGGAGATATGATCAAGCGTCAATTCACCGGCATGGCCCTTCAGGGATTGCAGCAGCTGACTGGAATCAACTTCATTTTCTACTATGGTGAGCACAACCGTTGAATCTTGGGTCGCTTCCCCATTCCATGAATAGCTTCATTGACAATTTGAACCAGGAACCCAATACTTCAAGAACTCCGGAATCCAAGACCCCTTTGTCATTCAAATTATCACGTCTGTTATCAACGTGTTCTCGACCCTTCCCGGCCTGTACGCAGTCGATAAATTCGGTCGTCGACCTTTGCTTTTCTGGGGTGCCATCGGCATGGCCTCCTCCCAGTTCCTCGTCGCGATGCTTGGAACCTTGACCACAAGCCAGGACTCTGCCGGCGCCATCATCGTGCACAACGTTGCTGCGCAGAAAGCGGGCATTGCCTTTGTCTGCATCTACATCTTCTTCTTTGCGTCGACCTGGGGTCCTCTTGCTTGGGTCGTCACGGGAGAGATCTTCCCTCTGAAGCACCGGGCTAGGTCTTTGTCTATCACCACTGCCACAAACGTAAGTCGCACCAAACTTGGACCCCCTAATCAACAAAATCCAGTAGCTAACGTTCCTTGGTAGTGGCTGCTGAACTGGGCGATTGCCTTCATGACCCCATACCTGGTCAACTACGGAGAGGGATACGCCAATCTGCAGTCGAAGGTCTTCTTCATTTGGTTCGGCTGCTGCTTCATCTGCATTGCTTTCGTCTACTTCTTCATCTACGAAACCAAGGGCCTGTCCCTCGAGGAGGTCGACGAGCTGTACTCGGAAGTCAAGGGCATCAGCGCCGCAAGGAAGAGCAAGCATTGGACACCCACTACCACGTTCAAGCAGAGGGAGTCGATTGCTCACCAGGGCGGCGTCCTTGGGGGCGAGAAGGATGCCAACTTGGAGCATTCTGAGGGCGCTGTTGCTTGATCGTCAGATGCAGTTCTAGCGGGTCTTCTTGTAGCTACTTAGCTATTTTGGTAAATAAGTACGAAATCCAACGCCTTTGCGTGTATTGTTTAGAACCGGCTGGTCCAGTCCACAAACCCAGATATGTGCGTGATTACAGTAACAATGTCAGTCAGTGATAAGACGTCGCGAAGCTTGCTGTGACTTGATTACTGTCTATCAAATTACCTATTTTGTATATATTACACATGACCTTCCCTTACAGAAGGCATTACTAGGCCAGGTTGCCAGGGATATCTAGAGGTTGGGCAAAAAGGGTTATTTTATAGGGGGTTGTCTTATGAAAGGTTGGTGCATCAAACAAAGTAACAACACTGGAAACAGAACGGCACGATGTTGACATATAACTAGACTCGTCGCGGATGGAGCTGTCTTCACTCATCCTTATAAAGTCCGTCTGTTGCCATGAAGGGTTCTCAGGCCACGATTCAATGGATCCCATCATTTGACGTGGTACCAAATTTAATAACCGCTAGATGTGGTTCTCCACTCCTTTCCTACTATGTCACACTAAGTTAGCTAGCAGCAAGCACTGTCGTCATCTGCACAAGGAGACCTCAATCAGCATATTTGATTTCACCATCACCAGTGCCCCTCGTGGGTATGGTGGGTTGGCCTGTGAAGCTGCACATGTGCTCTAGTCCACGCGTACTCTCTCCGCCAACTCCTTCCAACACTCCCCTCTGGGCTTGAACACCAGATTAGGACCATGATGCTCTGCTGTAATGACATCGTATACCTGGAATTCGGTCTTCCTTTCCCTCCCAAAACCCATGCCCGGACCGCCTTCTCCAAGAGCATCGGCTACACCTGGAGCCCTATCGAAGTCAAAGTACCAGATGGTCTTCGCAATTGCCAGACTTGCCTCCAGATACGCCACGGCTCTGCCCCCACAGCTCCTACTTCCAACAGCAAAGGGTGCAAAGGCACGCATGTTGTTACCCTCACTGCCGTCCTCACCTTCCAAGTGCCGCTCAGGCCGGAAGATGAATGGATCCGGAAAGTACATCTCGTTGTGTAGAAGGCTGTATGGGCTAAGTCCAACCATGGTCCCTGGTGGAACCACGTGCCCATCAACAATAAAAGGCTTACCAGCTTGAGAAGGTAATGCGAGATCCTGCTGGCGCCACAATGTGCCAATAGACGAAGGGGACATCCTTAGCGTCTCATTGATCACGGCTCGGAGGTATTTGCAACTTGTCAGGTTGGGATCGCCGTGGATGTCGTGGCCAGAAGAGAACGTAGTCCGAATCTCAGAGGCAAGCCTGCGGTAAATTTCAGGGTTCCTTGAGAGGTAGAAGAGCACTGCACTCATGAGTGCTGAAGTTGTTGCACCACCTGAAGGAAACCACATCTGGATAAGCATGACGGAGAGATTAGAGTGTGGACCCGCCCAGCAGGGGACTTACCAGCCGTGATGAAGAAAACCGCCTCGGCCCAGAGCTCGCTTTCGAGTAAACCCTCCTCACTGCCTTTCTTGTCGCTCAAAGCCAGTTTATAAAGGTCGTGCTTCGCATCTTTCTCCAAGGCCATTCGAGCCTCAACCATATTCTGGATGGACTTGCGGAAGTCTTCAGAGGCTTTGTGGGCCAACCACGCGATGAGGGGGTCCAGGAGCTTCGAGGTGGTCGGCCAGTTCATGTATAAGGCGATACGACCACTAACCTGTCCGAAGGCGTCTAGGAGTGGGCGGTTCGTCTCTTCTGTCTGAGTGCGCAGAGAGGTTCCAAAGCCAAGAGAGGATATGACATCTGCTGCGAGACGTGAGAATCGCGGCGAAACATCCACCACTTCCCCCTTCTGGGCCGATTTGAGGAGCTGCGAGAGGAAGATATCCACTTGAGAATTCATCTCTGGTTCAAAAGAGCGCATGGAAAGCTCGGAGGTCACCTTCCAAATAATACGTTGCTTGCGGCCATGCTCCGCCTGGTCCAGCGTGTCGAAAAGACTAGGACTTGGCACCAGGCGAGAGTCAACGTACGCCTGGCCCTTTGTAACCCCAGGGTTGAGAAATATATCTTGGTTGTGTTTCATTAGCTGACGTCTTCAGGCACTTTCTCGTAGGAGAAGATGCTGGCGGGCATAGGCACTTGGATTCACACCAACGAGCGTACCTTGCAGCGCGCCAACCGAGTTGAACATCAGTCGGTTCGGGGCTTGACGGAAAACAGGCCCTTTTGTCCGCGTTTCGAATTAGCTCGTCGTTGTTGACAAGGGCGACTTCTCGATGCCTCTCACCATATTTCAAGTGGTTCTGATGAGTGACCAGATGAGCCCGCTTTGTAATAGCATTTACACCACCGTAGGCATCAGTGACCTTTGCCCAAAATGGACCCTACCCCAATTAGCATGCCTTGTTGCGACGGAATCAACCAAACTGTAAATCTTTTCTGGAGTAGGACGAGTGCTCACTTGGAATGCTCTCAGTGGATGGAAGTTCAGCCGATAGACCACCAGCAAGCACAGCTGTAGTCACCATTGCATCAGTATCAATGCCTTCAATAGAACATTTTCTGCTCATACCGCGGGCACCACTATATATACGATTCCGTAGAAGAGGAAGTCGAGGATGGCCATGACTGCAATGAGCTTTCCAAGTTGTGCAGTGGCACCAGCAAAACGAAGCCAGGGTCCTGGTCAGTTTCAGATATTGAGGACGTGAGAATCAAGTTGCGGAAGAAAGTTTCAAAGAGGCTGTGTCTGGACCGAAATGGGCAGAAATGGGCATGTGAGTAAGGTGCTCTAAACTGCGGGTACTTGAAAAAACCCGCAATTGGTTTTGGCTTCCAAGCCGAGCCTGAAGGTAACATCACTATAGTACATTTGTTCTAGCCCACAACCTGTTGGCCCGTTACCATGCTGTTGGTTGCCCTGTTGTTCTTCCCAAGGTCTACTAGCGCCCCCAGTGGAGCTCGCCCAGGCAGCTACCTACTTAGGTAGACTAATATGCACGTTATATGCAGCTGTTGGTGACGAAACTGTGTTAGCCTGATCATCACCAAGCAGCGCCAACGTCTCAATGGTAATGTTAATGTGGCAAAGTTATCCCGGGTAAAGTAGCACGGGCAAGATACCCACGTGAAGAAACAATGCAACAGATGCCATAGATTTGTATGCCCCAGGGTGGTTTCGCTCGCTATTTAGCTGGTTAAGAATTTTGCAATTTCTGGGGCTAGAATTTCATGCACACGGCTTGTCCTGTGATAAAATGTCAGCTTGATATGCCAAGGTATACTGCTTGGTATTGACTGCCGTGCAAACTTACGTGTGTCCGCTGTTGAACCAGAAGTAAGTGTCAAGCGGCCCAGAGCAGCCATACTTCTCCCAGTCTGTCAGAACGTCCTCATATAGATATCCTGCACAGAAATCGGTAGTGTTTGTGATCCCATAGTCGGCCGCAGTGTCCAAGACATCATTCAAGAAAGTGTTGGCATCAAAAAGTAAGGTTGTGACTCCATCGTTCTGGCTGGCAAAGTCATCGCTGTACTGTTGGAGTGTCTCGTCCCACCAGCCTATCATCGTCTTGTTGGGTGATGGACTGGGCTTCTTGACGTTTCCGGGTGTTCGATCCAGCGGAGGTAGGTTCACGAAGAGAAAGTTCTGGTAGCCCGCCTCAAATAGGGGCGTCACGGACAGTGAGAATATGCTAGAAATAATAGAATCGAAGACGCTAGGGAAGTCGTAGGAGCTGGAGGACTTGGCCAAGTCGTTTATATCGTTAATCCCAATCCAGATCGCGACGAGGGTCTCAGAAGCCGAAATTTGTAGCTCGTTTTCAAATACTGGCTGCCCGTAGGTTAGGAACTGCTGAGTCTGATTGACGAGCGGCACAGTGAAGTTATGATGAAGCGGTGTGCTGAATGTGTTAGTCGCACGAATCGAAGCATATGCGGTTGTTTATCTCACAATTCTGTGGATACATCTGCACCTGCGAACGCAAAATCCCAAAGCTGCAAGTCGCAATCCAGTGGCGATGTGAGCCCAGCCTCCAAGCCACATCCTGTGAGGTGTTGTACCCAATTTGGACCGCCCTCCGCCGTGCCGGTAAAGTTTTGCACGATCTGGTTCGTCAGAAGTTGCTCTGGCTCATAAGCAAAGTTACCCGGCAGGTAATCGCCAATGAAACTATAGTTCTGGCGCCCATGGATACCTTGGACATAGGTATACGAGTCGCCGAAAGCAATGCTAGTACCCTCTGTCAGCTGGCCGGTTTACAGCTTGCAAATTGTAGCAGGTGATGGCTGAACGACTCACAGGTGCTTTATGTTCTGCCACTCGAATGGGGCAGGTGGAACCGGGGATGCAGTGACCAGGGACATGATGGAAACCAAGCTGATGGAACCAAGGTGAAGAGATGGGACGTTTTGTGTTGCAAGCTTCTCAAGCCTGAAGTCCGACAATGCACTTGGTAACTAGAATTTCAATGCATCAAATCAGATGAACAGTCTCGATGGCTCTTCTCACAATTATACAGGTCAAAATCCCACCTGTGTCCGCTCCGCCGAAATTACGCGTTTTATTTAGGCGGTTGACAGCTGGGTCCAAATGTTGCAATTGGTGGAATTTATTCCCGAATTTGGGGTCGTGAAGAGACTTAGTGAAGCTCGGCGCCTGAGGACCCCACTGCTCTCCCAGCAAGAAGCACTAGGTATCTCAACATCGTGACAATTCGAGCCGACCGTGCGGATGGGTGAGTGCTCCCCATATGATTCTCACCAACCTTCTGAGAATTTCGTCCCCCACAAGACAGCAATTCACGTAACAGCAATGAGAGAGAAATAACCACTGCAAGACGTGACACATTTTTGGACGTCGCTGTCTTTGGCCGAATTTCCAAGGTTGCCAGGCTCTTAGAAACGCTAGATGATCCAGGTCTTCACTCTCGTACTGTTCTCATCCGACGACAAAGCTGCAACGACGAAGTCATGAGATGACACTCAAGGAAAGGAAAACTATCAGGAAAGATAAGCTGCGGGGCTGCTGATCCAAGGCTGAGAATCATTTTATGGCTTTCCAAGCTCTGGTGGGATCATCCTCGTCGCGACAGCAACAGTGCAACTATCTAGGTATGACAAGGAAATATGATAGGCGCAATTTGACCTTGATTCAAGTTGTATCGTCTATGGCTCAAGGCTCCGCCTCTTCACTTTTGCCAATTCTTGAGCCGCTATAAGGCTAACCCTCTGGGCGGCCAGCCAAGCTCACATGCAATCCAACGACCATTTTGCATCGGCTCCGCTTCCATGGGCGCAGCCCGACGACCCCTGCAGCTTGTGAACTCAGGGGCGGGTTGGGGTCGCAAGGCAAATGAGATGGCTGATCTCGGCCGCTGACATGCAGCAGCAGCCCAGGGCGCAGCAGGCCATGCTGGAGGCTATTGGGCTGCCGGACAGGGCCCGTAATGTCAGGCCTCCTTCGATATTAGAGCTCACGTAGGATCCATATCCCTGCTCAACCTCCGACAAGCTGAAAGATAGGGAGAATCAAAATCAAGAGTCTCGGGTTTTTGGACTCCATCTTTTCTTCGCGTCACACCGTTGTCTCGTTCGGCTCATCATCGAAAAGATCTGCACTGCACCATGTCTCTCAACTTTGACCAAAACACATGGTACCAGGTCAACGTGACAAAGTTTTCAGGATTCTCCCTCCTCGGCACCTCGCTGTTCAAAGACGGCCTCACTGGCGCAGTATTCTACAAAGAAACCAACACCACTTTGAGGGGCCAGAGCTGGCAGTTCTACCCGTACAACTCTTCCGTGTATTTGCTGCGGTGTAAAGATGCGGGCCCCAACGGTTACCTGGCCGCTGCCGCCGGGTCAAGCGACGGTGCCCAGGCGTCGATAACTGGCAATACGGTACCCATCTTAGCGAACTATAACGTCACGGACGACTCTATGTTTTGGCAAATCGACCCATGGGGAGATGGGACATACTATTTCTCCAACCTCGCCAACGGGACAAACTGGCGGCTGAATGTGCTAGACTCGGCGCTAATGGCTGTAGATTCCAACATCACGTCGGAGCAGGCAGGCGAGCATTTCACATTCCGCAGCTTAAGTACCATAGGAGATGAGAGATATTCTACCATCAATGTCAGACCTTGTTGGAATGCCACATCGTGAAGCATCCCGTAGCTGATCATCTCACAGACATACCCAACCACAAGCCGTACAGCAAATGCAGTCGCACCAACAACCACCACCACAAGTGGCACAGCTACCACGACAGGTGACTCTACCACACCCTCTCCTACAGGGTCATCCCCTTCAGAAGCCTCATCCGGGGGAGGACTGTCAACCGGTGCAGCTGCAGGGATAGGGGTTGGGGTAGGACTCGCTGTCGTGATTCTGGTGGCTTTGTTGGCAATATTCTTCATTCGAAGGCGGAAGGCTGCCAAAGCAGCGCCCGATCCGATGCAGGCGAACCCTTCAGAAGAGGCGAAGTATCAAGCCGCAACTTCTGGTCGTTTTCACGAGATGGGCCCGCCACACACGTACTCAGAAATGCCGACTACCGCAACATCACGACCACATGAGTTATGGGCTCAGCCTGTGGAACTTCAAGGCGACCACAGACGGTAGCATCCAATGTTGGCCGCCCGGTTACCATCGATTATGGTGTCGACATGGTGCTGCGTCACTCTTGCTTTGCACGCAAGTCGACCAGCACCGGCAGGACGTATTTTCGCTTCAAGGGAACGATGTTTGATTATTACAAGACTATAATAATTAATTGCCACGACCAGTGGTCTGTCAAAATTCCTTAGAAATTCGCCAGCATCGCGACCCCTCCGAAGAATGCGCCCATAGCAACACCCGCCGTCTGCAAAGGAGCAGCCGCTCCCGTCCGGAAGATCGAGGTGCGCGCCTGGCTGCTGATGGAACTGGCCCTCGATGCGGCCGAGCTTGTCAGCCGCCCAATCTCTGACGTGATGCTGGAGCGATCAGACCCCGTCGCGGTCGCGAGTTCTGAGGTAAGCCTGCTGAGCTCCGAACTGGCCTCGGAATAGACCGACGAGATCCGTGAGCTGGCTTGGGACTCGATAGAAGAGATACTCGAGGATGCGGACGAGATGACGGACGAGAATATGCTGCTGGTTTGGGTAGAGAATCCAGGTTGTCCGAATGTTGTTGTTGGGTTACCGAAAGTCTGTGTTGGCTGTGTGAACCCTGGTTGAGTTTGTGTTGGAAGAGTTTGTGTCGGGAAGGGCTGTCCTGGCACGTCTGTCGTCGTTATAGGAATGCCTGGTGTGCCTCCGTTTCCTACTGTCTGCGTGACGGTCACGGTGCAGTGGCCATTTTGATCGCATCCGGGAGTGACGGGATTTGGTATCCCGGGGACAGTCGCTGTTACACCCACTGTCTGAGTGACAACAACTGTACAGGTGTTCTTCCCGAACCAGTCCCACCATGGCTTACCATCCCGTGAGCAGTCGCAGTCATGAAGGCCATCACCTAGATTGAGGCTGTCTTTGTCTGGACAGCGGTTCCAGAATGTTGCCTCCTGGAGACCGGCAGCGGCATTCACGTCATCTTGCGCTTGGGTAGACGCCTGAAAGAGTGATGACGGTGGTCAGCTGCCCAGTTATAGTGCAGTGTAGGGGAAGACCAGAAAACTCCCACATACTGAGAATGCTAGAACCGACAACGAGGCAGTCGTAGTGAATCTCATACTCGCTTCAGATTTACTGAAGGTCGCGCCCTCATCAGCGCCACCACGTGGTGTCGGTGTAGCACTGCTGAACGGGTTTCAAGTTCCTCTTGGTGCGGTTCCAGATTCCTGGTTCTCGTGCCCAGGCATTCGTGTATGTGGACTGGAGGGAATATCGTGGCTGATTTATACTTGAGTTTGATATGATCTCAAGTGTTGGGAATAACGCAGGCAGGTTGTCAAAAGTCTGATGGATCGGCACGACAAGCTGTCAAGGACCACACGTGGATGCCACCTCGAAGGCCGGCGGGCGTCCGATACTACCTCAGAAGGCTGAAGGGAAGACGGCTAGTCCCGGTAGTGGCCCAGCCGAAATCGAATTCCCTGGGAGCATTGTGGCTAATAGGCTGCATTGTGTGTTGGCCACCCTAGTCGATTAGGGACCACCTTGCAGGCCTCGTCAAGAATTATGCTGGTTCTGGGTAAGGTTTTGCGAGGCTGGGCAATCATTGGTCCCCCGCAAGCCGCAATAATACCATCACTTAATGCCAGCGTGCAAGCGGGAAAAGATTTAAAAGGCAAGCCATAGAGCGATGTTGCCCTGGGCTGTCATAAAATTCCCGACCGTTGACGGAAATGACGATAGGTCCGGTTGCTAACAGACAGGTATTCTCCAGTGCTGCTTTTTCGTCCCACCAGATGAAGCCACTACGATTGGCGCATCTTGGCATCTGAAATCTCATTAGGGGCCTTGTTAGTTACCGCTAAAACTTCAGATGTGAAGCGATCGCAGGCGCTGCGGATGCTTCGAAACAGCACTTGAAATAGAAGCCGTTCTCATCTGTAGCACTGATGCGTTGCGGTCCTTACACTTCGGTCGGGACGTTGGCTGCTGAATCTTGGACTCATGGCGCCTGGGTACCTACCGTCCGGGGGCTGCCGCGGGATTTCGAAACCTGCATCTGGCTCGATCTTTTTCGTCCCATGGGAGGTATTCATGCGTCTCGACCAGGCCGACCTTGGCATTCGGCATAATTCGAGACCTGGGAGCCCCTGCAAGTTCGCACGCAGCCGCCTCGTCAGAGAGGCGACCTAAAAGCTAGCTTGGTGGTAAAACTTGCAATCCCCTCGTAGAATTTGCTGGAATTGGCTTCAGCGATGCTGCTTCAAGTGAGTTTAATTTCGATTTCGGCCGAGTGAAGGGCTATTCCGTCCCTATCGTTTGTCGAGGCGGACGTAGCAGTCGTCAACGAGAAATCTGATAAATAGCGCCGATGCGACTGTGATCGCAAGCACTCTTTTTTCTACTTCCCTATGGAAGATCATCAATTGGTGGAATATCCCATATGACATCTCCCAGGGCCTCTCATACATCTTTCAGTTGATGTTAGCAAGTGTCTACTGCACGATGACCGTGTTGCCAGATAAGGTACACCGAACAACTCAAACCGGCAAGCACTAGCAGGGACAACACTTGCTGTATGATCGAGGGATGCGACGCTCAATCATCCTGAGCTGCTTCATGATCTGGATGCTACGTCCCAACTGACCAGATGGCATCCCTGCCCAGGTACGTAAGCATACAAGGTGAAATTTAGCAGTACCTAAGCTCGCAACCCTTATGAGGCGACGACGACATAGACAATTCAGCAGCATCTGGCAGAGTAGGTCCAGGCCTTCTACTTCTGCTATGATTTGATCGGCAAACTTGAATTTCGTTGGGCCACGAGTTGGGGGTGTACTGCTATCACAGACCATCACATTACCATCCGCTTGGCCTGCCTGTATAGGACTGACTACATGTGGGTGCCGCCAAGCGGCCGGATCACGCACAGCGTCTGAACAAGAACGAAAAAGTTGAGACGAAATATACCCCGCACAATCCCAAGATACGCCTGGGCAGACTGAAGTAGGTTCTTCATGTAAGATACTTTCCCTTTGGCTTGCTATTGGAGTTCTTCCTTCGAAAAATCGTCGGCATCTGCCGTTGCGCGCGGTTTGGGACAGACCCACAACTCAAATTCAGAAATGCGCGATACATGCTGCTTTCCATGATTTGAAGTCTGTGCCATCTGGTGGTTCTTATCCGACGGGATCGAGTGCAACCAAAGTCGCTGTGCCACAGTGTTCAACAACGTTTTCGGCATTTTGTACCACTTTCCGAGTGGGGTTTTCATACACATCACGATCTGCCGTATAATGTACATGTGCCATTTATACCATCCGCATGGGGCCAAAGTTGGGGTGAAGTTCTTGAAATGAGCCAAGGAACTTCCGGAATATATTTGCTTCAATAAGCACAGCAGTGACGCGGGGCTTTTCAAATTCAAGAAGCCCCAAGGAAGACCTCGGCGTCCTCCATAGGCGGGGTGCCTGGTGATCATAACAGCGTGGCTTATGGGTACCTATGTTCCACCAAAATCATTGCCTTATTCGTCTCCTTTCCATTCACCCTGCGCTGAGGATCATGAGAACGAGAAGATGTGAAGTCGATGTTCACATCGTGAATCATGAGTCCTTGAGATCTGTTACCCCGCTTATAGGTGCCCCAGGGTGCTCTTGAGCAAATACAAGGTGGCAGATCATTGAAATCGGCTGGAGAATATGGCTGGCTATGGCAAGCATGGATATGCACATGAGAATACAGGGTAATGATCAAGAACAAAGCACACTAAACGTCATTTCGACTATTCGCAGTAGTCCATTGAATGTGTGTGCCTGAAGTACCCTAGGGTAAGTTCAGCGGCCCTAATGACCGAGTGGAAGTTTTCTTGCCCACGAGATATATCAATCCCTTTAGTATCTCTCAGACGAGACAGTATCGATGGTACTAGATTTGAAACTTAGTTTTTAGCACGTGGTCTATCGCGGTACAGCTCAGTAATACCTATATGGGTAAGACTAGTTGAGACCAGCTTTCAACATTGCTGGTCGTGAGTATTTGCCACTTGATGAATGCACCGCATACGGATCAAGAACCAAACCACTTTGACCATTGTCGCTATAGCACAGTCAAATCCAGCCCTAATTACAACTTGGAAGTCTTCCACCTCCAGGGTCGAGCGTGGTTCAACAATGGGCAGGGGTGGTCGAAAGGGTTAGGGTCGAGTCCGGTAGCTTGGTACTGGAGTCTCGCTGTCCTAATCTGTCCTCTCACTGGATGACAAGCCACTACGAAACGTAACTTCACCTTTGACTGCTCTTCTCTTGTGGAAACGGCGAGGAAGAAGAGGCAGGATCTAACCTTTCAACAACCAAAGAAGGGTTGCTCATCATGGCAAGGGATGACGGTGAGGTAAAGGTGGTCCGGGGTGCCTCACTGCTCATCCTGTTGCAGGTCTTCTCCCGCGCCGTCACCTTCATCGCCAATCAGCTGCTCCTGCGGTTCATGACAGCATCTCTCCTCGGCGTGTCCACCCAACTCGAGGTTTACTACCTGTCCGTCCTCTTTTTCGCGCGAGAGAGCCTGCGCGTAGCCATCCAGCGGCAGGGAGCTCTGTCGTCCGATTCGTCTGAGCCCGCCAAGGACGAGAAGCTCAAGCCTGGGCATGATGGCAAGCAGAGCACTCGGGCTCAGGAGACACAGGCGGTGGTCAACCTGGGCTATGTCGCCATCATACTCGGCCTCGCCGCGGCGGCGCTGCTGGGGTGGATGTACCTCGGCTCCATCCCCGCCGAGACGCTCCTCACCACTCCCTATCTGGTCCCATCGGTCTACATCTTCGCCCTGGCCTCTATCCTAGAACTGCTATCCGAGCCGGCCTTTGTGGTGATGCAGGTGCGCCTGCAATTTGGCGCACGCGCGTCGGCAGAGGGCGTTGCTACGTTTGGGAAATGCGCCGCCACGCTTGCTGCCGCGGTATGGGCCGCCCGGAACGGCGTCGAGCTGGGTGTTCTGCCCTTTGCGCTGGGCCAAGTCGCCTACGGCTCTGGTCTCTTGGTCACATATAGTTGGTACGGCGCAGGTCTGGCAGGGAAGGACGGCTTTTCTCTCCTACCAAGGCAGTTGGGACAGGGGAAGGAGTACATCATGTCGTATTTCTACCAGCCCACCCTCAAGCTCGCCTCATCTATGATGATTCAGAGCTTTGTGAAGCACGTCCTGACACAGGGTGACACATTGCTCGTCAGCGCCCTTTCTACACCCGCCGCGCAAGGAGTCTACGCTCTGGCGAATAACTACGGCGGCCTCGCGGCACGATTGGTCTTCCAGCCTGTCGAGGAGAGCAGCCGAAACTACTACAGCCGGCTGCTGTCAGGCGATGGCGAGCCCACTACATCCTCACCACCCACAGACAAACAGACAGCAGACAAGGATGACAAGGCCAGCAATCCAGACGGATCCCGGCCGTCCAAGGCAGCTCTCGCCCAGGCCTCCGAAAACCTCACGACCCTCCTGCGATTCTACACCATCGTCTCAGTACCCCTGCTCGCCCTGGGCCCGACCGCCGCGCCCCTCGTCCTGTCGCTGATAGCTGGCCCACAGTGGACGGCCTCGGGTGCCGGCGAGGCCCTCGCCGCGTACGTCTACTATATCCCGCTGCTGGCCATCAACGGGCTCACCGAGGCCTTCGTAGCGTCCGTTGCCACGGGCGCGCAGGTGCACCAGCAGTCGGTGTGGATGATGGCCTTCACGGTGTTGTTTGGGGTCAGCGGCTACGTGTTCCTGAGCGTGCTCGACTGGGGCGCCGTGGGGCTCGTCTGGGCCAACGGGATCAACATGGCCGGCCGCATTATCTGGGCTGTGTGGTTCATCAGGGGGTACTTTGCGCAAAGGGGCGCGAGGTGGGGGGTTACGGCGCTCTTGCCTAGCTCTTTGGCCGTGTTGGCTGCTGCGGTTGCGAGCCAGGCCGTCAGGCGGGTTGTGAACTCTGAAGCTGCTGGCACAGGTGTAAAGGCAGTCTTAGGGGAACTGGTCAAGGTTGCGGGCACCGCGCTGCCTTTTGTTGGCATCTTGTAAGTTCTGTCCTCTGATTCCTTTTTCCCTCATTAACGCCGTCTAAATATCTTGCTTGTTCTACGTCGCTGACACTTTGCGTAGGGCATTCGCCGAGCGCCGATTCCTCATCCAGTGTTACCAAGCTATCTCGGGAGGCAGATCCCGAGGTTCAAAACCGCAGTAGATAAATACAGGATAATAGCTCTTTGAGTGTGAAATGGCTCACAATACCAACGCAAACGTGGCCCTTTCTAATGTCTAGGAGTATAGGTCTAGACCCGACCGGCTCTTTCTCTTCTAATCGAAAGTGATCTTGGTGGCCTTCTTGCTCATGTCTACATTCTTGAAGAAGGCACCGTAGGCGTCGTGCTGCTTCTTCTTGACGGTCGTGCCGAACTTCAGGAGCTCTTCGGGCACAGGCTGTCCGGCAGCCTTGAGCACGTTGATCAATGAACCGGAGTGTGACTTGTCATGCTCCGTGAAGAGCGTGATAGCCTTGCCCTCCTTGCCCGCACGTCCGGTACGGCCGATACGGTGAACATAGTCCTCGATAGTCAAAGGGAACTAGGATAGAGCCGTTAGCTTGACGTAGCTTCAAGTTGAATACAGCATTGGGACTTACCGTCAAGTTCACCACGAGCTTCACCTCGGGAATATCAAGACCTCTTGCTGCGACATCAGTAGCCAGCATGATCGTCGTCGTGCCGGCCTTGAACGCCTCAAGACTCCTTGTGCGCTGCTCCTGCCTCAGGTCGCCATGGATGGCACACACATTGAGGCCGCGACTCGTCAAGAATTGCTCCACGCGGGTGGTTTCCTTCTTGTAGAGACAGAACACCAGGATACGGTCGTTGTGCGCCTTGCCCCTCTGTGCATCCTTGAGGATCTCCAACAGCCGCCTCTCCTTGCCCCTCGGGTCCACGACTTCCACTGTCTGTGCGATCCGGCTGTTGGCCTGCAGCTCGATGGTCCCGTTTCCGTTGCCATCGCCTGTCTCGCCGCCGGGCTTGTTCTTGTTGATGATCACCTTGACGGGATCCACCATGAACGTCTCGGCCAGTCCTCTGACCTCAGAGGGCCACGTCGCCGTGAACATGAGTGTTTGCCTCTTCTCCTTGGCCGGGCAGGATCCAATGATCAGCTTGATGTCCTCCTCGAAACCCTTGTCCAGCATACGGTCCGCCTCGTCCAGGACCACAAAGGCCGCCTCGGAGAGCGATATGGAGCCCTCTGACAGGAAATCCTTGAGCCGGCCCGGTGTGGCAACGATGATGTCTGCGCCCTTGCGGAGGAGGTTACGCTGGTCATCCTTGCTTGCGCCACCGTAGATGCACACCGCCTTCAAGCCAACCAGCGATGCCAACGTGCTGATGGACTCGTGTGTCTGCATCGCCAGCTCGCGCGTCGGTGATACTATCACGGCGCGAGTTGGGGCGGTCCTGTTGTTGGTCGGCTTGGGCAGGGACAGTAGGGCCTCCACACAGGGGAGGGAGAAGGCATATGTCTTGCCTGAGCCAGTCTCGGCAATGCCAACCACGTCACGGCCAGAGAGGGAGAAGGGCCAGGAAGCGGCCTGGATGGGCGTCGGAGTTGTGAAGGTTCCGAAGGGATTCTTGGAGAGGAGGCGAGAGGTGGGAAGATGGGCGAATTTGAGGATCGGGCGCAGGGTAGTTGAAGGGTTCGTTTGGTCGTGGATAGTGATGTAGTTCTCCTCGAGGAACGTCTTGACCTCGGACTCGGGGACAGCACTGAGGGCGGCGGTCTGTTGGTACTTTGAGGACTCGCCATTGGTGGCGGGTGCTTCTGCGACGGCCGCATCGTCTGATTTCCTATCCGCCTTCTTGTCCTTCTTGTCCTTAGATTTCTTGTCCTTCTTTTCCTTCTTCTCCTTCTTTGCAGTTGGCTGGTCATCTACAGGCGCAGGCGCATCGGCTGGGACGTCGATGTCCATAGCATCGGCGGTCGCAGCGTCGTCGCCATTCTGCTCCTCTGGCTGCTCCTTGTCCTTGTTCTTCTTGTCTTTCTTCTCTTTCTTCTCCTTCTTCTCCTTCTTTTCCTTCTTGTCTTTCTTATCCTTCTTCTTCTCGGACTTGTCCTTCTTGTCCTTCTTTTCTTTCTTCTCCTTCTTCTCCTTCACCGGCGCATCCTCGACTGCGGTGGAATCGTCGGTCTTGACCTTCTTGACCTTCTGCACGGCATCGGCCTCGCCCTCGAGGCGATGCTTCTTATCGCTTGACATGGTCGGTCCTGATAGTGTGTAACGGAGCTACACTTATGCAGGGCAATTAACGGAGTCTTGAAATGATGCTTCCGCGCAGACGCAGACAGAGTCTCCGTGCCAGTCAAGGGATCATGAAATTTTCCTGGTCCTCAACTTTTCTGCCGGACGCTGCTCGGCTAGCGTGGGCGAATGGAGCAGGCGGTGAGCCACAGCGCCCTTGCATGCAGGAGACCCTTGATTATCACTCGTGGGGTTCTGGAGCTATCGATCCTGGGCTCCGCAAGTGTCCGCCACCTTTGAGCAGCGTTCTTCCGGACCACAATATCCTGGTTTTCAGTTCCCTCACCATGCTGTGGAATTTCAGGTAGTTTACTGGACATTCTGAAGAACCAGTGTCTCGCTGTCGAAAGCCAAATCTCGGCAGGAGCATTTGCCATAGTGCGATGTGCAGTTGGTTGTTCCCCGCCGTCTCACAGGCATAGGCTGCATTCCTTCTTTTGTCTGCCCCCAACTGTCAAGAATTTCCTAACAGCATGAATGACGGTTCGATCATGCAATGAAGCAGGTCTGTCTGCTGATCATAGTTCAAGTCGATCGGTCTACATGAGCACAATACTCTGCGGTTCGGGCTGGATGGCGCATACTTAGTGAGACATCACGCAACATGCGCTTCCAGCGAGCAAGCCAGCCACCCACTACGGAAGCGTTGTTTTTTGAAGAGCCTAAGAAGAAGCTTTGGCCTTGAAGGCGGCGAGAAGCTTGATTAGTTTCGCCGGGACTGACTCGGGTGGGCTCACCCCATCTGGAATGGTCGAATGGCGTCAGTCAGAATTTGCGACCCATTACGAAATCCTCGTTGTACCCCTGAGTCCAAATCGCAGGATTTGCAGCAACTGGCCTGGGACAGTACTGCATTATGGTGGAAGGTACTCACTCGGCCGGGGAGGACGGCGGAAGGAGGGCCCCCAACTCCATATAAATCATATACTAATATAATGTCGACCCATGCGAGATCGGGGCCGTTCAGCCTCTCTTTAACGGGCCAGGGTGTAAGCCGCAAACTTGAACTGATCTGAACCATCATCGACTGTCTTTTGCAGCCTCTTCAGTCACAGGTACCATGGCCATCAACAGTTTCAAAGCCGCGTCAGGCTCCTCAGGGAACAATGACATCGAGAAAGACGCCGTCCACACAGATCCTGGCTTCATGTCCGACACCAAGCCCGATTTAACAGAGCCGCAGCTCAACGTCGGCGGCCATGCAAACGTCCAGCGTCAGCTCAAGAGTGTCCACATCACCATGATTGGTTTCTGCTCGGGAATCGGGACGGGCCTCTTCGTCGGCACTGGTTCCGCTTACGCCAAAGCCGGTCCTGCGGGTCTCCTCATCGCCTACTGTATCGTTGGCTTTGTGCTCTACTGCGTGATGCAGAGCATCGCCGAGCTGGCGACCTTGATCCCGACCGCAGGCAGCTTTCCGCACTGGGCGACCCGCTTTGTCGACCCCAGTGTTGGCTTTAGCTTGGCAATCAGCTACGGGTACTGTTATACCATTGCGATCGCAAGTGAGGTCTCTGCGGCAGCGGTCATCGTGAGCTATTGGACAGACATAACCCCGGCGGTAGTCATAAGTGTGGGTTTGGTGTTGATCCTGATCATCAACCTGCTCAGTGTGAAGTTCTATGGCCACTCTGAAATCTTCAGTGGCATTATCAAAGTAAATTCTGTCACTTTTAGACACAAACCCATATTGATGAAATGCTGACAGCCTCACAGGTGTCTTGCTTTCTCGGACTTGTATTAGTCGGTATTGTCATCACTGCAGGTGGCGGTCCCACTGGTGAGCCCATCGGATTCAAATACTGGCATGATCCAGGCGCTTTCACGGAGTACAATGGCATTACGGGGTCGACAGGAAATTTCCTCGGCGTGCTGTCCGCACTAGTCAACGCCTCATTCAGCTTCATCGGTGTCGAGACCGTCGTCATCGCCGCAGCCGAGTCCAAGCACCCTCACAGGGACATCCCCAAGGCCGCTAAACGCGTCACATTCCGCATCGGCCTGTTCTACATCTTGGGCGCCCTTCTGATTGGAATTATCGTCGACCCGCGGAACCCAGGCTTGACCAGCGGAGAGGGCAATGCCAAGTCCAGCCCATGGGTGATCGCAATCGAGCAGGCGGGCATCAAGGCCTTGCCGAGCATTGTCAACGCGTGTATCCTGGTCTCAGCCTGGTCGGCTGGAAACTCCTACTGCTGGGTTGGCAGTCGCATGATCCTTGCGATGACTACCGACTATCAGCTCCCACAGATTTTCGGCAAGACCTGGAAGAACGGCGTTCCATGGCTGGCCGTGATAACGGCATGGCTCTTTGGGCCACTGGCCTACCTGAGTCTGGGCAGCGGGGGTCCAGCGCAGGCCTTCACCTGGCTGCTCAACCTTTCCACCGTGGCCGGACTTATCGCCTGGTCCACTCTTTCCTTCTGTTACATTCGATTCCACGCTGCCATGAAGGCCCAGGGGGTCTCAAGAGACTCGCTGCCGTGGGCTGCCCCCTTCCAACCCTATGCGGCTTGGGTTGGATTCATTGGTTCTGCAATCATTACACTTATTTCTGGGTTCCCCGTCTTTCTCAAGGGGAACTGGTCGACGTCTGATTTTATAGCGAGTTATGTCGGCATTCCGATTTTCATTGTGCCAATTATTGCCTGGAAGTTGTGGCACAAGACAAAGGTGTGTGAATCCTGGTTGAAATTGTCCAAGCGTTGTTTTGCTGACTTCAATCCTACAGTTCCTTCGTGCCAGTGAGATTGATCTCTGGTCTGGTCGCCTCTACGACGAGAAGCATGACGGAGTTGAGCAGGAGAAGCCACAGGGAGTTGCGAGGCGTTTCTGGAACTGGCTTGTCTAATTGACTAGCAAAGTTGACGACTTCAGGTTGGCATCTTAGATTCAACATCTTATCTTATATGATACCCACAATGCGAATATGAAGTAATCAACAATCATTAGATACCAAACCTTTTTACGATTGAAGTAGGCATCTATCCTGGCCCACAATATTCCCCAAGAGCAGTAAATTATCCCATGAGGAATGAAGGTCGACAGGGCCATATGAAGAAGATGACATCCACGCGGTCTACCTGCTCGGAGTGCGCGGCCGCGAGGACGCGGAAAGACCTAATGGTTTCCCGCAGTTCCGCACCGAGAGCGTAATCACTAAGGCCTCACTCAAGTACCTAGTCGGACTTGGCATCCTAGGTACACAGCCAAGTAAAGAGGACCTGAAACCATGTTGCCTTGGGGAGTGCTAGTGCTAGTGCTTATCCAAGCACATTCTGCGTCCTCCGTACACGTAAAGGATTATCACTGTATATATATAACCGACTATCGCCCTTGCTTGCTCCTGAATCCAGACAACATAGAGTGGCCCATCACAGATTCGCAACATGCCAACTTCACAGATCATACTCTTTTCCCAGCCCCGCACAGGATGTCATCTGCTCGAACGTATCCTCATGTCCAAGCAGAGCGGCGCACAGCTCCTCGCACATCCCATGACAACCGCAGCGGGAACAATTACCCAATGGCAACAGTCTAAGACCTTTATGGATGGAATACCTCATGATGTGAGAGTGCTGCACGAGATACAAATAAATGAGGGTTCGGCAGTCTGGGAGCAAGAACTGCGAGAAGCAGAGAAAACGGTACAAACATTTCCGATGAAAGTCGAGGGCACTCGATGCGAGCTAACCGATCCTCTCCAGCGCAAAGTCCTCTTCGTACACGATCACCTGTTTTATACAACCTCTCTAGATCACGTACACGCTTCTGTCGTGTCCCCAGGGCCCAGCACAGAGGAAGGGAGGAACTTTAACCTCATTCCCGAGAAATTGCTTCTCAACCCAGGCACGGTACCGCTCTTCACTATCCGGCACCCAGTACTATGTGTGCCGTCCACTATCAAGTCCATACGAGACACCAAAACTGGAGGAGCGAGTGTGCCCGCATACAAGATTGGCACTAATCTCAGCTTTGCTCGCGAGCTATACGATTGGTACATGAGCAAAGGGGTTGAGCCCGTCGTCGTGGACGCAGATGACTACATGACAAGCGAGCACTTCTGCAGGGGCCTGGCCAAGAGGCTCAGTCTAGACCCGGAGCAGGTTGCCGTGACATGGGAGCCTACGCCGGAGGATCAGCAGGATCAAATGCATCCGGTCTTGCGCGCCATCCAGAAGACACTCATTGACTCCAAGGGCCTCGTTGCAGGCCGTGCGGCGAAGAATCTCGATCTGAAGGAGGAAGAGGCACGCTGGAAGCATGAATTTCCGCAGGAGGAAGTGGACTTGATGCACGAGCTCGTTCAGCGAATGAGTCCAGACTACGAATATTTCAAAGAACGTAGGTTTGTGGTCTAATAAAATAATACCTTGTTATCGTTGAAGCATGGGAAGCTCATATTCTGGACATGCACTCTGCTCCTCAATATTTAATGCTTGCTTCCTTCAGACCCCGAGAAATACGTTGATTTCGAGGAGTGATCATTATTGGTTCGAGATGACTCTTTTATGCCTGTGTCGTGTGTGAAATCACGAGTGGCATGCCATTTCCAACTATTTGCTAAAAGTCCGAGCAGCGATAAAATCTAGAAACATTGCATTTAGTGCTGGCATGCTGGTACGCAACCTTATATGCTACCGTTGTCTACCAAGAGTACGCATCAACCTCCAAATCGAACACAGTCGCGGATTGTTTCCTCCCAGCAGCAACAACAGCAGCTCTGACATCGTCACAAAGCCCGCCAGGACCAGATACAACGACCCCAACTTTCCGCCATCCACACTCGATCTCGTGTGCCAGCAAACCAACAATGTCGAGTCTGCTCCCAACGACCACCTGCCTATCGACAACCCCGTCAACAACACCATCCAGTTCGTCAACCAAGCACCGTGCCGATTCCTTGACGCTCCAGCAAAGTTTGACGTTGCTGTGATTCGCCGCCCACGGGATCAGGCTCGTAATGCCAATGCCGCCCCCTATAAGTAGCAGACGATCACATTTCAGTATGCTCGCCGCTGCTTTGATGGAATACGGGCCGTCGAGTAGCGTAAGCAGATTTTCATGCGCCTTCAGATACTTGGTCATGCCTGTCGACTTCTTGACATAGAGCGTGGCCCCTGCTGCCCTCGAGGCGCTGCCCGGCTCTGGCGTGGCACGCACCCGTGCAGCGACACCCTGCCCCTTCTCCGCATCATTACTTCCCGAGCCCATCTTCAAGTCATCCTCTTCCGAGACAGAGCCGCGCGCAAGACCTCGCGATCGCAACAGCGCGGTCGGCACCACCGAGAACGGGTGGTTCTCCCAGGGGCGCAGCGGCTGAAGCGTCGGGAAGAAAGCATATACGTGCATGCCGGGATACGCCCCCCAGCGGACTCCGGACACATCTATACGGACGTAGCCACCGCCCAGGTCCGTCACCTTGGAGCGGCGGGTCCCGTTCTTGAGGACGCGCCCGAGCCGGGCCAGCCGGTCGAAGGCCCACACTGCGAACGCGGCGTATAGCCATGTCTCGTATCCCCAGGCTAAGTCGGGCATCCAGAGCTTGATGTGGTACCAGCCGCCTATCAGAACGAACATGGCAAGGATTATGTGTGTGATGAGAAAGAACTCGTCTGGTCGACAATCATGAGTTAGTCACGGGCAGACTTTTACAACAGGACCGTCATTCATAATGGATATATGAAGGGAGGCACGAGGTGAAGCAAGAACATGACCTACAGTAAAACCGGCGAACATATAACCCACTGCCAACAGCCAAGATCATCAGCGCCACAGTCGCAACAGCGCCCCAGATCCAATAATCCTGCGTGGCCTCGGCAGGATAGTAAAGCGGCAGGGCCAAGAGCGTATGCAGAAGCGCAAGCAACGCAAATAGGCGAGCGACCCATCTGTGGAGCAGCAGGAAAGTCGAGTGCGACCAGTTCGTAACCCAGAGCAGGACGTTGTTGCGGGACGAGAAGAGGAACGTCAAGGGCGCCATGACGAATGCGAAGACGCCCGTGCGGTAGAAGACGTAGGCGAGGACCTCATCGCGCGGGTTTGGATACCAGGCGTGTGGCTGCATCGACTTGTAGTCGACTGCGCTCAGGATGAGCACGATCATGGCGAAAGTGGCGACGTACAAGCCCTGCCCTATCGTCGGGGCGTTGCCCAGGAGGTAAGGCAGGGAGCGGACCTGATAAGTGCCTATGAGGCTTGGATAGACAACGTAGGGTCGGAGTTTGTCCAGGAGACTCGATATGTAGGGCACGTAGCCTAGGCCGGTGAGTATTAATGGTGTCCCGAATCCTGTTACGAGGATAGCAACGCTGTTTTAACTCAGGCGTTAGTAGTTACCACTTCCACTTTGGATAACAGAGCATAAAACATCAGCTGCAGATGTCTTACCCGTAGCTAGACTCCACCACAGTTTCCCGCTGTACCGCGAACATAGCATTATACTGCGACGTGTACGTCTCCGGATTCACAAGCGCAGTGAAGTTGAGCGTCTCAGCCTCGGTGTCCGCACCAAGCTCCCGCTCCGGGGGCTTGGTCACGTTAGCAACCGCCTGCGAGAAGCTCCACTTCGGCGAGACAGCCGGGTCCTCGGTGCTCTGCGCCTCCCAGAAGCCCTCCAGTTCCGAGGTGGGCACTCCGCCGGGCTCGGCTGCGCACTTGGTCTGCGCGCAATAGGCGAGGGTGGTCAGCCAGGGGGTGTCGTCGGCGCGGCACTGCGGGCTTGTCATGGCGTTGCTGTGCGAGTGCATGCCGCCGTGCATGTCCATCTCGGAGGAGCAGGTCAGCATATAGCCGGACAGGGCGCGCAGGCAGGCGAAGGCGCAGACGGGCTTGTAGGGCCATATTCCGTAGCCGACTAGTTTTCCGAGGGCACTGCCCATCAGGATGGTGAATATTAGGGCCGTGTTTAGAGTCTTCATGTCGGAGTTGAGGGCATAGGCTGCTATCACGCTCCGAATTGCACATCATGCCCTTCTTGAGACTCGGAATCGGGGTGGGGCCCATCCCATACTTATCATGAGCACAACCAACCTATGAAATGTGTTCTATGTTCAATTCGGCCTTTAGCCGCGATGTAACTCGTCTGTATAGTCGCAGCGGCGAGCCCAGTAGCCCACGGCACAGGCTGATGCAAAAGCCATGTGAGCAAATTAACACCGACGTGAGCAAGTTTCTACCGGCCGGGTGGTACAAGCTGCATGCACATTTTCGTTTGGACCAATAGCCTTACACGGAACTTCATTCGAGTGCAGTTTAGGGAAAGTCTGGGCACGAGTTGCGTCCATAGGCCCATGAGCAGATAAAGAGCCCGAGCGACTTGGTCTACTTGGCGGAAGCGTATCTAAGGCTATGTTTGCCGCATAGCTTCCACGGCGATGGGAGAACGTGATACACCAAGCTCCTCAACTCTGCGCTAACCACCAGCCACAGCAGAACGAGATCGTTCCATGCCTCTTGCGAACGTTGAAAGACGTTTCATGTCGGTAGCCATGGGATATCGAATCAGGAGACCGATTCCCACTTCAGACCATGTATGTTCCCGTTCTTGTCGATCTTGAGCTCTGGATAGTCTGGCTTCTGCATGCACCCGCTCATCCGTCTTGGCCATTCAAACTCTCCGTCAAAGCCCCACCTGGCCTCTTTCCTCTCAGGGCCCGTCCAACCCACTCTGGCGGCCTGTATCCGGCGAAGGAGGTCCTTCGTACGGGACTGGCTGACATTGTTGAATATAGACATTTTCATACCCGCGCCTTCGGCCATCGCCGTCAGTGTCATCATGACGTCCTTATTAAAGCGCGACTCGTCCGCATGTGGTGGGTTCCCATGTCTTATGAGCCATGGCACCGACACGTCAACACTGAGCTCTTTGAGGTCCGCAAACCGACCCTGCTGTTTAGCCTCGAGGAGCTTTCGCAAGCCAACTGTCAACTCTTCATCCTCGTCTCCGTGTGTCAGGTGGAGCATTTCGAGCTGCTCAGGCAGCGAGTCCCTCAGCCGATCGGGGTCCGTGTCAGCAACAAATCCGAAGAGATATGTGCTGGCAATGCGGAGCCGTCTCAGCTTCGCGAATGGCACGAAACTGCCCATCGGGCGTGTGTAGTTGCCGGCACCCCACTCGTCGAATTCGTCTTTTAACTGTCAGTCACCTACTGCGGATCCTAAATGGTTGGGCCCTAGGATATCCCAAAGCACCAAAGACGGGGGTTCGAAAACGGGGAATGACGATGCTTACAATCATGTGGATAGTCGATCCAAACCTGCTCCAAACTGTGCTTCTGTTGTTCCAGTGCCTCCCTCACGGATCTGTAACTGATGAGGAAGATAGGTTCCGCTTCCGAAGTTATCTCACCGATATCATAAATGAACGTTTTGAGTGCTTTGGGAGCTGCGAGAATCCGCCGCATCTCGAAGGGCGAGATCCTGCATTGGCGCAATTCAAGATGTGTAATGTTCAGGCTGAGAGGTTGTAACTCAGTAGCCGGTCTCAGAGTCTCTCTGTTGCGCATCGCAAGCACACGGTGCAGGTAGAGTGATTCAAGTCCAGGCAGCGTGAAGAGGTCGCGCCAAAGCTCGAGGTGCTTGTCCGCCCTCGAGGAGCCGAAGCATGCTGTGGTGACATTGGCCAACATGCTCGAGCCGAGGGGAGATCGGACGAAGTAGTGCACGAATCGCAAGCACGAAGTATCCAGTAGCTCTAGGTCAATGCTCGCAAGCCTGGGGAGGCTGCGGATAAGTATGGCCAAAATCAGAGCCTCACGGAATGACTTTGAGGAGCGAGCGGATCTCAGAGCAGCGTCGACGGTGGTCGGCATCTCGGTCTCAGTGTTGCAGTTGTCGTCCTCGTCCTCGCTGCCGTCGGTGGTGCTCCAGTCGCTGTAGTTGGAATCCGACCCCGCCTCGAGGAACTCATCCCCAAATTCCGACTCAATCTCAAACAACTGCTCATCCGCCTCGGAGGGGCCGGCTTCGCCATCATGGTCCACGCCATTTGGGGCAGGATCGACGGGGAGAAGGCCAACCTCCTGAGAAACTTGTCTCGCAACGTCTTCGATGTCGGGAGGTAACTGAGCGCTGGGCGTGTGGAGGGAGCTCCTGCTGTTCTCGTGGATTCCCAGGTGCCGCACGCTCTTGCCAAGCTCGGGCTGCCTCACCAGAAGCGCCGTGATGATTTCGAGGTGGCACAGCTCGTCTTTCCATGGCGTGCGCGAGAGCTCGATCGAGCGGTACAGGTGTGGCAGTGCCACGCTGCACATCTGATGCGAGCATCGCACGAGCTTCGCGAGGGTTGACTGGCTGGAGATGAACTCGCAGATGCGGGAGAGCAGCTCTGGCGGCAGGTCAGAGATGGATGTCATCATGGCCTGCAAGCCCTCCTCTGTCTGTCTCTCCTCCTGCTTGCTTTAACAGAGGGAAGTTGGCCCCCGTCTTGATATTCCGAGATCTTGGGGCAAAGTCAAATTCTCACACCCGCGTGATGGATTTCCTGGCTGGCTGTTTGATGGGTTGGCGGGAATCGTGAAAAATCTGGGTCACTGAAAGCTGCTTCCAGGCTCATCATCGCTGCAGCCATGCATGAATTGACGCAAATCGCGCTAAACCATCCTGTTGAGCAGCTGGTCGAGTAGAGGGTTAAACCCTTAAGGACCTGCCGCCGGCGCACCTCTGGGTTGGGTTGGCCCTGGGAACCCCGGACGGACCGTCTCGAGGACGATCGATTTAAGCTAGGGTGAGCTACACACAGCTGGCCACCAAACTTGCTTGGACGCCGAGGCTATCATACTCGGTCTGCGTGGATAGTCTCTGATTTACGTTGCTACTTTGCCAGAAATTCGTATGAATATGTAGGAGAATTGTAAGCCGATGTTGTAAAGACCGCGGACATGTATCTTTACCCAGCCAGCCAGCCCTTGGACGACCAGACCCAGGAGTTGAAGGATCTGGCTTCCGAGCATAACAGGACCCAACATGCCGGGCCAGAATACCGCACAAATCCGTGCAAATCGTGCATTTTGCAATCGTATTTGCCGCCGGTCTATACTCATGAGCTCGCGTCCGGTCTGGCATTTCTTGAAGTCGGCGAAGACAGGATCGATTAACACTAGTATGTGGAAAGGCGTTCTTTGACATTCTCTGCTCCGTGTCTGCTGAGAACACTGCTAGTGACCCTGGTAACGCCCTCAGAGGGACCTTCTGTCGGTGCCTGAAATTGTACAAGGGCGGCAGCATGACAAAAGCAGCTTGGTTAGTGTGATCGCATCATGCCTGTTCAATTTTACATTGCTCCTGACATAACCGTTTCACAATATCTAGATGGCGATCAGCAACTCATGCCAGGTTGGCGCGGTCTTCGGCCGTATTGGCGATGAAGATGGCCTTAAGTATCACGTCCAGTCATCCTCGAGCCACCCAAGCCATTTTCACGAAACAAGGTATTGCATTGAGGCTACAAGCTCTATCTATACATTGGGAACATGATACGATCTGATAATAAGTAAATGTATGTCTCCAAGCCTTGGCTAGTGCTGGCGCATGGGACTGGAGCCAGCACTCTTGCAACGGCCGACACTCTTTCGTCTGGACTAGGGCGCAGGTCCTTCCGATTATGACATCGTACTTCCGACAATTAACAACGAGGGATCAGGCCCGCTGCCTTCGGCTGCCACACACACGCCCGATTCTCCTTGCTCAATGGCTCGGAGGTAAATCATGAAAGACAAAGGAAATATTTTTTTTTGTGTTTTTTTTTAATTTTTTGGTGACATGTGGCGGAGGTGGGAGGACTCACCAAGGGACCGAGAGGGTGTTGGTGTGCTGAGGAAAACCGTACCAGCAAGGGGCAGAGAAGGGGAGCGGAGGTGGGAGGACTCACCAAGGGACCGAGAGGGTGTTGGCGTGCTGAGGAAAACCGTACCAGCAAGGGGCAGAGAAGGGGGAAATTAGCAAAACGCAAAAGCAGAAATGACAAATGTGCACCCACTCGGCCTCACAGACCAAATGCAAGTATTCAATCCACCTGATGTGCCCGACGGGCCAAGTCCTGTTTCCCATCAGATTCAATATTCGGACGATCAGGAATGGGGTGGAAGAGTCTACTCACCTTGTGATTCGGAAGTGTCCTACTTCCTCTTCAGAGGCGCGATCTTACGATCTTTGCCCGTGTACCTGGGCACCGACTTCTTCTCCTTCTCCATCTCCAGCTCCTCGACAGCCAACTGCGCCTCGAGATCCTCGAAGGTAAGATCTTCCAGCGAGTCGGCTTCAGGCTCAGGCTTGGGCTCATGCTTAGGCTCGGGCTTCGGCGAAGGCTTCGGCGCGAGCTTTGGCTTGGGCTTGTGCTTGGGCGTGGGCGTGGGCGTGGGCTTTTCGGTCTTGGCGTCGTTCTCTTCCGCCTCAAGCTGATCAAAGATGGCCGCGAGCTTGGGATCGATCGGGCCCATCTTGGACAGCTTTGGGGTCTCCTTCTTGGCTTCACTGGCTTTCGCCGGTTCGGAGGGTTGACTAGAGGAAGACCGGGTGGCAGACTGCTGGGGAGCTGCAGACTGCGGGAGAGGCTTGGAGATCGAGGCCGTAGGAGTCGGCTTCTTCTTCTCAGCTGTTGGCGGGAAGGCAGTTGCCTTCGTCGATGGGGGTTGTCCAGAGGATGAAGAGGCAGCCGACTGGGAGCCGGTCCCCTGAGAAAGAGCCTTGCGAGCAGACGCGAAGAGGGGTCGTGGTCGGCGACCTGCTGGGACAGCTGGGAGAGAAAGCTGACCAGCAAGACGCTGTGGCGTCGCGGGAGTCGCACTCTTAGGAGGCTCAGAGGTTGCCGAAGTCGAGGGCCGAGAGGGAGCGCGGGCGACCTTCTTCTCTGTCTTGACGGTGGCAGCTGGCGCCGGCACCGAGGAGGATTGACCAGAGGAGAAAGAAGAAGTCGCCTGAGGCGGAGCAAATGACGAAGTTGACGGTGGCTTGGCTTGGTGAATTTGCTGAGACCGTGCAGGTAAAGGCTGGGAGATCGGAGCCTTCTCCAGATTGTCGTTCAAGCTCAACCGTGCCATCATCTCGACCAAGGATGAGATGTCGACAGGAGGAGGTTGAATCTTGAGGTTTGCAAATTGCTTCGTCATTTGACTGACCTTGCGCAGGATGCCGGGAGAGGTACTTGTCATCGATGGCGATGTAGGTGAAGCAACCCGAGAGGGCTGGTCCAAATCCATGGGATCGACTTGGAGCAGAGGGGTGTGAGGACTAGGGGGCACGTCCGTCATCACAACCTCAACTGATGGGGCATCTTGACGAGGGGCAGAAGGTACGGGAAGAGGTGCTGTTGGCTTGAAAGGTTGAAGGTATCGCGAAAAGGCGGCGAGTGGTGCAGAACCGCAGCGAAGGCCATCAAACTTCAACTTGGCAGCCAGGGAGGTAGGAGCAGGCTTAGGCGGGTAGAAGATTGTCTTGACATAAGTCTCGACTCCCAACTATTGGAATTGTTAGCCTATATCCAAACGGAACACAATCACTAGCTTGGAAAGAACGAGACAAAGTAGACACGATACTGAGTATTCCGAGCCTCAGGGGGTAGGCAGTGGACGTGAAGAGGAATGCGAAGGGGGCTGCTTACCTGAGCCTCAGCAGGCTGGACTTCCCCAACTGGAGAGAACACTTCCGTCTTCTTGATCTTCTCGGCGCTGGACAAGGACTTGGACACGGGGGCGGAGACGGGCGAAGCGGAAGTATCGTCGGCGACTGGTAGAGGGCTAACACGAGAGCCCCCGTTCCGCAGACTGGGCACAGAATACTATCCTGGGCACCAAGTCCACTTCGGGGAGTTCTTGTGGCCCGACGATGTCGGGGCTTGTGTCGACCGATCGATAGCATGAGAACGAGAGCGTCGTCCGGAGACAGACGAAACCTTCCTCAGTGCCTTCCTTATCGCCTCGTCGCGAGGAGAGGTGGACCTATACTGCGAGCTTGTCAAGTGTGAGTAGGTCTGTGGGGCAGTGCTCGTCGGGAATACACCAGTAGACGAAGCACGAGCGCTGGGCCGCTTCATGTTGTGGGGAGGGACAGGGCAGACAGATGGGGACGAAACAACCAGTGATGTGGAAGCGATGGAACGAGGCTGGGAAAAGGGAAACAAGGCAGAAAAAACAGACGAGGCAGTGCGAGAGACGGCAGACGGGCTGTGACGGGGCTGGGGGGGAGTAAGAAAAATGGGATGCTCATCATCAGTGCTGTCCCAACTACCAGGCACAGTCCGCTTTCGCGGCATGTACTCGGCGTCGACGTCTAATACGGTCGAGGTCGCCCAAACCAGACCTCCGATAAGGAGGAAGGGCAGGGAGGCGCCGACGAAGGAGAGGATGGAGGAGAATGAAGACATTGTGACAAGATGCTTCGTGATAATGACCAAGAAAGTCAAGTGCGGGATAGAGAGAATAAGCTCGAGAGCAGATGATACGATGCAGTGATGATAGAGAGTCTCAGAGATGAGCGTAATGCAGACCTAGTTGACTCTCGTGACAGTGCAGCGTGGTGGAGGAAGAAAGGAAGGTTTGGAATTGGGATGGGCTGCAGCTTGGGTTGATAAACAACAAGGCAGGGAGGCCCGGTCACGTGGACCCCTGAGCTCCACGGCAACGGGAGCTCCCCTACCGTTACAGGGGAATTATAGCTACAGGTGCCCCGGAGCTGGAGGTAGGCTGGAGCTGTTCGCCCCCTGCGTAGCTACATGGACACATTCACAGCTGGTGGTTCACCCAGCAACCAGCGAGCCCGACTGGAGCAGCAGCTGCAACGATTGCGAAGAAGACAGGCATTGACAGATAGTAGCTATCAACTAGGAGAGGATGTGACTCCAACGGCGCGATACTGAGTGAATGAATCGCCCCTTCGACTTGAGCAGGACCAGTATCTCCACCTTAGACAGAGGATCTCTCCTGACTGTCCTCCCCCCTTGTACAAATGGTAGTGATAGAGAGAAAAAACTCATCTTGCATTTGACAGTCATTCGAGAATGAGGAGAAACAGTTGAACCTCGTTTGCATAGATCCCCAGTCATGCCTGAGGCTCGGTTGGAAGATTCGCCTTTGCCCAGGGTCCCGTCTCCTGAGGCGTCGATGACTTCTCGCACCTTGGGTATCTTCATTGTAAGATATCATAACATAGAGCACAGTACACTATTCCAGCACCGTCCATACATACAGTATCTTCACCTGGGACTAGTCCTCTTCAGTAATAAGCTTGGAGTGTTTACAATTTGAGATGGGTTTAAACCTGTGTATGAGTAGCACACAATGAGCAGCTGAGTAGAGTCTTTGGCCTTACTGCTGCACCACTTCCCCAAACAGAGCTTTGGTCAACCGTCTTGGCTCACCCAAGCTTAGCATCCAGCCCTTGACGCTGACTTTTCGCTCTGTCCTGTAGTCTTCACACACACAGAGCCAACAATTACTAGCAGTTTCGAGCAAAAAAAGTGTAAAGACAGTGGTTTATTATGATGCAGACATTGAGATTAAATCTATGATCTACCAAATTCAATCCCAATATCCAAAAGGAATGTACAGCGCACAAGACTTTTGTGCCATCCACACACCAGACTGGGCGATGCCCCTCGTTGCCATCAGCTAGGTACAGTCCACCTTTTCTCTCGCTTCCCAGTCAGCATTTGCATTCGGGTGGGTATCTCATGAAAGAGAGCCATTCTCATATCCGAGTCCGATTCTCTTCTCCAACTTAAGCGGCAAAGCTGCGGGCCATGCGGCGGGCGGTGGCAGCACCGGCCGCGGGGGCGGCAGCGGCGGCACCAGGCTGGACCATCTGGACGGGGATGCAGCCACCGAAGGGGCCGGCGTTGCTGGGGTTGACGAGCTTGACCAGGCAGGTGTTGGCCTGGCCGGCGATGTTGCCCGAGCAGGTGGCGCCAGCGGGCATGTTGACCTTGAAGGGGTAGTCCTCGTTGATGTTGGTGGCACGCTTCATGATGCCGACGGCCTGCAGGGCGCGGGCCCAGGCGCGCTTCTCCGACTTCTGGATCTTGCCCTTGGTGCCGGGAACCTGGGTCTCGACCTCCATCTGTGTCCAGCTCTGGCCAGTGCCGTCGGTGTTGAGCATGGCCTTGTAGGGGCCAGCGCCGTCGGAGGTGACGATGTGCAGGGTGCCGGAGACGGAGCCACCGGGGGTGACCTGGGCCAGGGTGTTGCCGGAGAGGGCCATGGCGGCCTGGGTGCCGGACTCGATGTCGTTGTCTCCTTGCTGCGAGGGGTGTTAGCATATGGTGCTCATCTATTGTTGGTGGCATCGGAAGAGATGGAGGGGAAATACTGACGCCGTTGGTTCGTCCACAAGCATCAGCCTGGTCGCCCTTGAAGACGGTGGTATCAGGCTCGGTGACCTTGTTCTTGCCGGCGCCGGGGATCACAGCACCCTGGATACCCAGAGCAGTGGAGTTGCCACCAGCATCACCAGTCGCGACTGCGATCTTGCCATGGGCGGCGACGAGAGGGGAGGCGGCGAGGGCGATGAGGAAGATCTTGGAGAACATTTTGGCTGATGTTGGGGGGGTTTGGTTGTTGGGAGATGAGGATAAGATATTAATGTGAGATTATTGAATATAGAGTTACGAATCAATCGTAAGCTGCTCTGCAAACCTGGCAGGGAAGTAAAGGAAGAGAAAAAAGCTGAAGACTGATGCTGATGCTGCTGATGATGGAGAGAAAGGAAAGATTGTGATGGATAGCGGAGGAGCAATGCCATCTTTATAGTTTGTCGACCCGATGAGGTCTGCTATGAGCCTCGAGTGTCCGTAGACTAGACCGACGCCGCATGAAACCTCGTTCGCTCTCGCCACATCGCATCGGCCATCCTCCTGACTACTGGAGGCCGCGGCGACACATCCCAACATCAGTTTCCCCGCTTCATGACCATGTGCGCCCTCTAGTCCAAACGGTTTTGACGACAATGGAACGTGTCATGGACTCGAAAAATGTGCACGAGAATCAGATGAAGCCGGCAGGTGGTTGGAATGGCCAGTCGTACGAGCAGTCGTCCCGAGCGTTACGCGCCTAGCAGCCAGCCATCCGAGGAGAAACTGTCTGTCAGTCAGTAGTGCAGCCAGGTCGTGATACATGGCACAGCCGTGTGGGGCGTGCAGGGGAGGGAGGCCGTGACTGCAGATCCGGATGCGGCTCAGGTGGTGGGGCTTGAAACGTCTGCTGATCACCTGGGTGGAGGTAAAGTGCAGCCGATGCTGCCTTCTTGTCGTCCCTGGGCATCCCAATCCGAACTTGGAGACAGCTCTGGGCAACTTCTGGGCAAAGCGACGTTGGGATGAGGCTCAAGGAGGAAAGAACGGGTGGTTCTAAGGCGTCTCATGAGAGGTTCAAACGTCCAGGGGTCCATGGGCGGACCCCGTCTGTGCGACGGAGGGATATGAGATCTCCCGCACCACCGTCATGCAGCAGCCACAAACCGCCCAGCCCGATTGGTCCAGCACTTCAGTCATGGGCCAGGGCCGATGCTACTCCACATCACTTTACAGTATAAGCTTGATCTGTGCCGCATGTTTCGTTTATCGGGCGAAACCTAAGATTCTCCTACCCAGTGTTTGGCCTGGTCCTTCCACATTCCCATTGCGGCATCGCCAGCAGGGCTGAGTCGGAAGGTAGCCGATGCGCGAGAGCGACGACGAGCAGTACCATTCACACGAGGTGGCCGGCGCCAGGAGGACAAATTTGGCATGGCTAATACACATTGATTTCTGGCTCCACAGGCGGATGTCCGCTGTGCTCTGCTCCTGAACGAACGAGCAGTGCATCTAAACTCTGCGAACTCTACGAACTGGTTGTCCCATGGCCTATTCGTATTCTCCGAAATCACCTGGGCAGTAATGAATGCCATCTAATGCATTATCGATTATCGCTGTGTCGAATTTGAATGTTTGCCGATCTTAAACTCAATGAACCACGCTCTCGGTCCCCGCGCTGAACTGCAGCCAAGCCCAAGCCCTGCCGGCTGGGCGGTGATCGCCAAGCTCTGTCATCAGAGCTGATAGCCCTTGGCAAGAGCTTGGTATTCCTGATGTTTCCCACGGACTTAAAACTTCGGCTGCAGTTGACTGTTTCCAACCCCACCAAAAGCCTGCTGAGTCAGTGCGAGCTAAGTAGGTTTAAGACGTCGCATTGAAGTCCGGCAAGACACCGGATTTGGGCGGCCACCTGGTACACTTTGGCAGTATTTTGCGCGCAAAAGTAGAGGGTACACTTGAACTGGTTAATGTTATCTCACAAGAGGTCATCTATAAGAGGTTATCCTATAGGAGATAATCCTGTAGGAAGGGACCTTATCCTTCAAGACGTTGTATGGGAGGTTATCCTATAGGAGGTTATCCATAGGAGGCCATCCCATAGGAGGTTGTCCTATAGGAGGCTGTCCTGAGGGAGGTTGTCCTGTAGGAGGCTATCTTACAAGAGGCTATCTTGTAAGAGGTTGTTCCGCAGGGCTTTGGTGTAGTCTCTGTTTCTGCGGGTGCGAATCCCGATCTCGTAAGTAAAAAAATAGAATTGTCTACAAATGCGACCTCGAGGCAGAGATCACCTCCGTTCCCCAAAACGACACCTTAAGGCAGAAGCAGGAACTCACTTCTCATCAATCTCGACGGACTCCTCCCTAGACGTGGTGCATGTGGCAACCGGGGGTGGGCGTGGGTCGTGCACTCCGTGAAACCCGAATCCGACGGCAAAATCCATCTCGGCCCTGCCAATCTCCAGCATTGTCGTGGCATCTAGGCATAACAGATAACTCTTCTTGCTGAAGCCATCCAGCACCACACTCAGCAAGACTCCGTCGTCCTCCTTCATGCCGCCTGGTCGCCGCACGAAGATCGCCTCCCCAGGTGTGTGCCCTTGAGGGTTTCTCCATTGCAGCACAGCTCGTGAGACTAGGTTAGTCTTCACTATCGTGTCCATGAGTGTCGACCTTCCGCTCATCGCCAAGGAGTAGACGAAACGGTATGGCCTCGCGTGGTAGGCTGGATTGATGGTCGGTAGCTCCCCGACATGCGGGCTGGGAATTTCTATGGTGCACGTCGGGTTTGGATTGGATATTTTGCCTCCTTGCGTTCGCGTCTTGGCAGCAAGATCCTGGACCCGCTCACCATCTCTTCTTTCCCGCAGACCCTCCTCCATTTGTGCCTTATGCGATATCGGTCGGGGCCTGAGTATAGAGAGTGCCCTAGCCGGTAAGCCACTGAGTACCCCGGCAACTCTCCGTGCCTTGAGACGGACCTTTTGGCCTACTTTCTCCCCTCTCCAGCTGAAACCCTTAGTAATTGTCTTGAACCAGTTGTGAAAAGCTGTCATTTGAGGTCGCAGGCCTTCAGATCGATCTTGATTCATGGGCAGAGTGAATTCCCATCTCTTGAGCCGCGGTAGCATTTGTCTGGCCTGCTCTTCAGTTCCCCAGACAGTCCCTGCTTTTCCACTGCGGTTTAACAAGATGTCGTAATAGAGTCCGTTCAGGATGTTCATGTTGGGATACTCGATCGTATCGCAGTATATTCTCCTCGCTCCCGGCCCATCGTTGGCGGGCGGTTCCACAAAGTCAAAGCAGTTGACGGTGTGGAAGAAGAATGCCGCCTCCGTCTCGAACTCGGTCACGACTCCCCTTCCCCGCTGCCTGTCGATGACGAACCATTTATTCTTCTTGCTCGGGTCAAAAGGTTTGAGCGCGTCCAGAATGTTCCGCTTCCACAATATACTCAGTCCTTGCAGAGAAATGTGAGAACTGGGCACACGTAACACAACGAAATTCTCGCTCAGAAAGAAGCTGTGGATATATGCCATTGGTAGGTTTGGCCGACTAATCGTGGCAAGGATCTCGGTTTGTCCAGTGGCTGCGGATACTCGAAATACCTTGTAAGTGACTGGACGGCCTGCTTTGATGTTAACATTGAAGTAGTCGCCTGTTGTGGGACAGCGCTGGACGTGGGCGCAGGAGAGCTCTCCATCTAGCTCTGGGTGTAGCTCATCTTGTCTGGCGATTCCGATGGGCTCGAGTGTCCTCCTGTCCACTTGGCGTAGGAGATGGCAATCGGTGCCAAGCCAGAGCATATTCGGCCCCGGCAGGACATCACCGCCCTTAGCCACCCACGTAAGGTCAGGCACGTCTAACTGCACGGTGACGCCGATGTTTTCTGCCTTCTTCGTCTCTCTCTTCGTGTGGGCTACCACCCAGGTGCTCATGACTTTGCTGAACAGGCCAATGCAAGGATCAGCTCGCTGTCCGAAACTGACGATGTCGCGCATTCCGTTCTTCTGCACATGGTTGACAAATTCATCGGCTTGCCGTCTCGAGGAATACCAGACCGTGCTTCCCATGGCGTCGTCGTTAGCGATGATGTCGAAGCGGTGGGTATGTGCCAAGCCGTCAAACCAGTGGGAGATGTGAAGTGTCCCTTGGGGGGTATTATCGACTACGTTGGCCCCAGGCCCAGTTCGATATATGCTGCCCGCGGCCCAAGCTGGGATCCGACCCCGGACTCGGAGCTCAATCGGACCGCGATGCTCGTCGAGGTTGGCAAACTGCCGTCACATCCTTCACGTTAGCAACCTTGGAACGGGCCGTCATGTAACTCGAGCAATCCATCTCAGTGGGGCGCTTACTCCTGCTTCGTTGGGCCAGTCGATGTAGGCTCCATTCGCGGCGTTGCGGACGGCCGACTCTAGATCCCCCTGCTCGTGACCCTCCGACCTGGATATGGCACCTTGCGATGAAGGCGTCGCATCAGCTGCCATGGTGAGAGAATGACTGGTTCCGTTTCTATTCCGTTTATAGCCGAAGCCATACGCAGCGCCTTCATACAGTCGTAAACGCTCAATACCGATGAGAGAATGAAAAGAATGGGAGCTGTTTGCTGATAGAGCTGGCTGGAGATGATTTGGCGAAATGCAGCAGTACTGAAAAGCACACTAATCTTGGCCAGGTAACGGCCACATGCAGTTTGGGAAGGCCCGTTTTTGCCAGGTCACTGTCACCTGGCGCACAAAGCGCTTTCCATTTGCCAGTCTTATCACATTCTTCTGGATTTGCAAGTGCGAATGGAACCAACGTGACAAATACACAAGGCGGCCGACGGGTTCATAGGCATCCCGTATGACACAAGAGTCAGACACAGTGGAACCAAAGTTCAAGACAAACACTCCTACGGATCCTGACGGCCGTTGCCTTCACGTACGAAGCCCGAGGAAAAGGGGCAGTGTACAAAGGCAGACTGTGAACATTGCACTGCTGGCTGCATGCACTTTCTCAGGGATGCCAGAGCCGGCAAAATCTTGTGTTGAAATTGCCAACTGGTGCGCGCCAAGCAACGTGGGAGACGGGGGCGTTTGTACTGGGAGACCGAGACCACCTGGCCACCAAAGCCTCTAACAACCCGATAGACCGACTTCTGTTTTACTTGAAAGTCTCAAGCTAGTCATTCCCATTCTAAGATTGGCATTGCAAACAGGCAGGTGATGCCAGTCTGGACCATGCTGGAGCAGGGGTGTGCAGCTTACACGATCTTCAAACAGAGCCGACGGATTTGATTGGCCAGCACAGCACATCAACGATTTTGCTCCGAAATTACTTATTGACCAATTCCGTCCATACCAGCAGACACTTCTTGCAGATACGATCTTTCTGACCTGAAAATAGTCTCGATGAATTGATCTGCTTGGGAATGCAAGAAGTATGGCCTTACTCATGACCGTAACCCTTTTCAGCGGCGTCCACATGAAGGCTCCGTTTGTTGAAAGATGTGAAGTTCGTGCTCTACCCTATTATTGAATATATAAAGTAGTGATGGTCAGCTTGGTAGGACCCATGGATCAAGACCTGTCTCCTCAACCCAACATGATCTCACCTCCAGTGATTATGGATCTGACCTGGCCTCTCATGCCCAATCCTTTTCGTGATCCACTGGTAAGCCTGGGAATCACCGTTGCAAGAAGACGCAATCTGTGTACGAGACCAGTATGAATGTCCTCCAAATCATAGTCACAGTAGCTTGTCTCGATTACACCAACTAGACAGTTTCAAGAAAGACAGACTGGGCTTTATCAAGACCTAGTTCATGATTATCTACCTAGGTACAGAAGACAATGCGGTTGCGTTTCCAATCCCCCATACCTATAAAATGTATGTGGTGCCTTCATACAGTGGTGAGCGCTCAAGACCCAGCGCTCAGAGAGAAAACAATGCCAACTACAATAAAAGGACAATACAATACGCGACAGAAGACAATAGGGCCCGGTCAACGCTTCCCCTAAGGTGTCAGACACAGTGTCACTAAGACAACTCAGTCTGAACTATGACCTACCTAGGTATCAACCTGCCCTCGTAACCTGCTGTCTGAAGAATTCTGATATTTTCTACCAAATCACCCTTTCCATCACAAACATAATGCCCATGTAAATTCAATAGCGAGGAACGAGAGAACTTTGTGGGTTTTCTGGTGCGAACAGGACCTGCAGGGCCCGGTCCAGGTAAGCCTTAGAAGAGAATTTCTCGTTTATTCTACCTAATTGACTGCACTAGGCCACATTGTTTGAGGCGCAGTGACTGCTAGACTAGATACTCAGATGTAAGCATTTTCATACGATTTTGAGAGCATAGGATGACGAAGTGAATCACTGCTGTGTGAAAACGCTTTTGTCAACAACGGCTGGCTGCCGTGAATCATCACGGCCCGCCGACGTCCTTTCTTCGGATATAAGAGTTTACTTTCGGGGCTTCTTACCTCTCATATCTTTGTTTCTTTTCCCATCAACTCGAATCCTGCACTTGAGTCGATGCCATTACTCTAATCCAAAACAATCTATCTGATCACGTCAAGAAGAGAATATCTCAAGACACCTTCACCAGAACCACCGTCAACATGATGTTCCCCAACTCAATCACCATGGTCTCTCTCCTCGCGGCCACCACTCTCGGCCTGGCCCCTGCCGCTGCCCCAGCCACTGGCGAGATGACCTACTACGACCCCAACACTGGCAACCAGGTCGCCTGCAGTGGCTTTTTCCAGCCCACCGACCGGATTGCCGCCGTGGGAGCGGCCGACTTTGACGGAAAGGATGTCTGCGGCAAGACTGCGTCCGTCACTTACAACGGCAAGACCGTCACTACCGTCATCCGCGACCGCTGCGAGGCCTGCAAGCCCGGCGACATCGACGTCACCCCTACTGTCTTCCAGGAGCTTGCCCCCATCTCGGCTGGTCGTGTTCCTGGCGTGTCTTGGACTCTTGCCTAAGGTGAGCATGTGATGTTGCGTCCTTATACTAGATGCCCTCTCACTCCAACTAACTTATGCTAACCGACCTTTTGAACAGTCTTCAGATCCCTGCACGCGACACCAGGACCAGGTCTCCAGGTCTTGTTGCGATGACAAGCCATCAGGAAAGACGGGTATGGAAGCTTTGAAAGTTTTGGGGATGATTTTGAGGTTCTGAACGAAGATTGGGACTGTTTACATATCGGGTGGCATCCAGTCCAGCAACATGCAAACCATATCAACAGACGGTTCCTCGTAGTGGTGTCTCTGCATAAAGATACTCCTAGTCAGGCAACCCAAGCGATTTCCAGCCGAACACATCCCAGAATTTACCAGTGTTCACGTTGAGTATACCTATATCCAGTGAAGACGTATCATAGTAGCAGCCAGGCTGCGAATACGCCTTCGGGGTGTATACGGATTAATAGCGCAACCAGCTAGACGCCCCATGGTATATTGGCAATCATAGGCGATCTATCCTGAAACCGAAGGCTGACCAACGCTCTCTTCACTATCGCTAGCCGCCGGGCGGCCGAGCCGAGCCGCATTTCCCACGTATCGTTACGATCCGTGGCACTTCATCGGCCCTTTTCACATTCTGCTGTCCCGTTTCCCCTGCCGAGAACTTGTCTCCGCGCGCAAGAGCCCAGGCCTACGAGATAAGCCGTTACCAGACGACGAAGACGGCGTCGGCTAGCCCATGCCATGCTCTGTGGGACGTATCGCCAGACGGGTGGCCCCAAAGGTACCGCAGGGCGTGGACGTGCACGAGCATGGGGAAGTGTAGGCGCATGAACCAGGCGTAGCCGCCAGCGAGAGGGGAGAATAGGAGTCTACCGTCGTACTTTATTAATGTGAGCGCATGTGATACGGAGGCTTCCTTATGCTGTGACCCTGGCTGCTTATTGTCCCTCGGGAGAGGCTACGCTGGAGTAATGCCTCAGCACGCGCATTCTGGCCAATGACGCTCGCGCTGTCCAGACGGTCGAGAAGTAGAGAAGGTTCTTCGAGTCCCACGTGATGTAATCATCCTGAACGACTTGTTCCAGTTATATGAGGTCGTCGTAGATGGGAGGGGCAATCTTGTGGAGAGATGTGCTGTACTCCGAGAGCTGGCAGGTGCAATGATCAAAAGTCACGAGGGACCACCAGAGCCTTCAAGACCTCTTACCTCTAGATCTGGTTCAGCAGGTCACGTTCGGGGAACTGTGGCGCCGCTGGCGTGGGGCCAAGGCGGGCACAGTTTGCGCAGGAGAATTTGCAGTCGCACTTGACGTCGCCCTGCTGACAGGTCAGACATGCTAATTGCCTCCCGCCTTGGATGTACCAGGGCCGGTGCCGTTCAAGTTGTTGTGTGCAATGGCGCACATGACGTTGCCGATGCAAGCCAGCAGAAGCCCGGCGTGCAGTCGAAGGATGAGAAGGCTGGTCGCTGAGCTGCGAATGAGAACGACAAAGATATGTCCACAGCAGGAGGGCAAGCGAAACGGGCCCCGGTGGTGGCGAGAGGGAGCCACGAGCTCGAAGCTTGCCACTTAATCAATTTAGAGGAATTTCACAAGACTACACAAGTACAAAAAGAGCATACCGGTGTCCCCTGAAATTTTTGATGCCGAATCGATTATCTTGCCCCTGCAATGTGGGTAACGAGCTTCTATCTTTGAACAGCTCCGGAGTGGTCAGGGAGCCGGCTGGTGCCCATATGAGATGCCCAGTGTCAAACCACAACTATTGGGCCAAGCCCATGAGCAGCCTTTTGTGCCATTTCTTCACACGTTGGCAGTGATAAATATTTCTGCCGTGGCCGCGGCGAAGGGGCCTCTGTAGGCACTGAATCTCCGGTCTTGGGTGCAGCGGGCTGTTGTACACCAACGTCAGAGGAGACAAGCAAGATCTCGAACCGCCATACGACCCGGCTTCTTGCCGGGCGAAAAGGGGTGGTATCAAATTCACAATCACGCTAGTCGCTTTGCCCTGAGATCGCTCAAGCTTCGACATGCCCACCACGGAGTACTTGTCTATCCACACGCTCCTGGTATCAGGACAACCCGAAGGACAGCTTCCTGGCGCAGGGGTTCCAATTATCGGGCCTGCTGCCTTATCCCCGCACTTCCGGTGACAGTCTCCTCCACGCACCGCTTGTTAATTGTTCTTTGCTTGCGCCGGGGCCTATGGCCACGGCCATGGCCTGCTATGTCCGAGACCTTTGGCTCGTAACGGAAGAGGAGCTAACACGCAGGCCTCGTAGCTGCTCTCTGCTCCATCTCTTACTCCCCAACCTTGACTCCAGCAGCCTGCTTTTCCCGAGCCAGCTTGTCCAGCTTTTCCGTGGCGGCCTTCAGGCTGTTGACGTCGGCACCGCGTATCAACGACTGGCCGTTGACAGCTACCTGCTTCCCGTTCTTGAAGAACATGAAAGTCGGCATGGCGCTGACGCCGTACTGCACCGCGACCTGCTGGACGTTGTCTACGTTGACCTTGGCGAAGGCGAGGTAACCCGGCACCGTCGAGGCCTTGGCGAACTGCTCGTACATGGGCGCTATCGCTTTGCAGGGGCCGCACCAGTCCGCGTAGAAGTCCGTCACGACGTACATTGTCTTGTCCAGCAGCGACTGGAACTCGGCGGGGCTCGAGATGTGGTTGACTGACATGTTTGCGGCGGAGATTTTGTGCTTTGGAGAGGATTCGGCCGGAGTCTCGTTCAGTATGTAGTGTGCTATCGCTGGTAGGTCTGCTGTTGATTATGAGGATTCGCTGTACAAATTTGGGCGGGTTTGGCAGCTTTTGGTCCGGATGATGTGCTTTCGATCTTGGAGCGCCGGGCTCGGGCTGAGGTGGGAAGCTCTTATCTTATCAATGACCGGTCGAGGGGTCCAGGCACAATTTGTCAGCCCAGGTGGTCCCTGGAATTGGGGCGTTGAACGCTGACGCAATAGGGCGAAGAACGTCCAGGGGATTCTAGAAGCAGCGTATCTCAGGCACCGTTCAGGGACCGGCGGGGGCTATTGCAACGCACTAATCTCCCGTACCTGGATTCCAGCAGGATGCCCTAACGCGTCTGGTCTTGGAAGCTTGAAACTCGACATAGGCTCTCAATTCTTCGAAACAGTCATGTATTAATAATGCCTTGAACCGCCTCTAGGGCATATCTCGTCACGCCCTACTCTTAATGATATCACTAGCCTTCTCAGCAACAGCATACATGGTAGCCTGCAAGTGCGCAGCGGGGATGACGGGCAGTATGCTCGCATCGATGATGCTCAGCCGCTCCGTCCCGTAGACCTTCAGCTCAGGGTCCACGACACCGCCCTTCTCGCGCGGCATCATGGGGCAGCTGCAGCTGGGGTGCGCAAAGGTAGGGTTGAGCAGGCCAGCAGCCAGCAGCGCATCGATCACAGCGTCCGCCGTCGTCGCCGCAGAGCCAGGAACAGCCTCCACGGGGCTCAGGGCGGCAGCGGCCTCGGTGCCAAACAACCGGCGGGTGTACTCCACGGCGGCGAGCAGCACGGAGCGGTCAAACGGGTTCGTCAGCGCATTGTGCAGCACCAGGGGCACGCCGTACGGGTCCGCGGCGTCCAGGTGCACCGTCCCGCGGGACATCGGCTTCATGATCGCGTTCGCCACGACGCCGCCCCCCGCGGCTGGGAGCTCAGCTGCCGCCACGGTGCCGGCGCGGAGGTCCGCGGCCAGGACAGCGCGCTGGTGCTCGAAGCCGGCCTGAAGGTCGGTGTTGCCGGCGTAGATGGCCGGCAGGTGGGCGTTGAGGTCTTGGGCCTCGAGCGCGTCCACAAGAGACCCGGCACCGCTAGTGAGCATCTCCAGGGAGGGGAAGGCAATGTAGGTGGCTTGTGCCTTGGTCAGGGGCCCCGTGTTGTTCTGATGGTAGAGATCGTACGCCTCGTTGAAGAAGGTCACATTGGTTGATGGCTCTGAGGGGCCGGGGAAGCTGTTCTTCACTGGTTCTGCTTGTCAGTCTTCACGTTCTGCCAGTCATGATTGGAGTTCAGCCTCGGTGAGAGCTTACCTGTCCAGCTGATGTAGCCCACGGGGTGGTCTTGGAAGTTGCTACCGACGGCCGGGAAATCGATCTTGGTCTCGATGCCGGCTGCTTCGAGGACATCCTTGGGGCCGATACCGCTCCACTGGAGGAGCTGAGGAGTGAAAACGCCACCAGCCGCGAGGATAACCTCCTTCTTTGCTGAGAACACCAAGGTGTCGTTGTTAGAGCGATCCAGGACCTTGACTCCAGTCGCCACGAGCGAAGAGTCGCTACCGGTGCTGTCTTCGAAGAGAATCTCCCTAACTTGATGCAGGGGCAGGAGCTTCAGGTTGCTTCGGAATGACACCGTGTCGTAGTATGCGTACAGCGACGAAGAACGTGTCTTGTTCGCGGGGTTGATGGACGACGGGGCCCAGTAGTGGCCAACGGCCTCTCCAGTCGCGTGCTCTTCAACAAATGGCAGACCGAGCTCGTTGAATGCATCGATAATCTTATCTGTGACAGGTCAGTCGCTGCGGCCGAATGTTCAGATCTCGGTGTGCTTACACAAATCAGGGGCTTGCCAATCAGGATAGCTGGCTTGCGCCGGCCCATCTTGGCCCCACGCAGATACGTCGTACGAGTAGTTGTACTTCGCTTCAACCTCGGGCGTCGGGGTGTAAATGTCACGGACTAGGCACGGGCGTTAATTATGTGCAATTGCAGCGGGTTCCGGAGCAACACACATTTCTCATGTAAGGGTTCAAGCCTTCCCAACCCCAACCTGGGTTGCCCAATGCCTCGAACGCGTCGATATCGGCGACCGCGGGATAGTCCCATGTCATACCATTGACTTGCGATCCGCCGCCGATAACTTGCGAAACCCTGACGCCGAACGTCTGGTTGCCCATACCCGGCTCCGGAACGGAGGGGATATCACGCAGATTACTTGGGCCGGATGTGCTGATCACGGTTGCGTAGTACGGTATTTGCGTCTTGTTGCTGCGGTCAAAGGTGCCGTAGTCCAGAACCAGAACCGATACTGTGACCAGTCAGAATGATTCGATGGGAGTATGTGGCACAATCACATGGCTCAGTCTTGGAGTCGTCTTACCATCAGCGTCCTCAGACAGACGTGCCGCGGCGACAAGGCCAGTGAGGCCTCCTCCCACAATCACGTAGTCGTACTCGGCGTCCGCCTTCTCGACGGGCGCACCGGCGACCAGAGCCGCTGATGCGGACACAGCGCCCAAGGATAGTAACCTGACCATCTCGTGCAATGCCGAAAGGTTGAGATAGAGGCTTTGCGAGAACGAGAAGTGACTATGAGGACACCCGACAGAGCAAGGGCAACTGGTCGAGAGCAGAATAGTCCTAGCAGGCGCTCTGGTCGGTCAAGAGGTGGCAATCTACATCGTGTGCTTCATGTTATATAGCCATTTCTTAACCCCACCGCTTCAACAGTAAGGGCGGGCCAAGTCCGAGACCTCGGTCTACAGGCGGACCTTCACCAACACCGCTGTGCGACTTGCATAGCGTATAATCGGGCCATGTCTTCGGCGGACAATTTTCCATGCAAGGTGTCTTGGTGTTCTAGGCTGGTCCCCTGGCCGCTAGCTCCGGTGTCCCAAGCATATGCAGCTAGGCATGCCATGCATCTTGGGATGCCCTGCAGCTAGATTAAAGAACTCCAAACCCGTTGTGCTGGAAGGGATCGAAGACGAAGGTCTAGATGGCCACCCGGCACGTGGTACAAGCCATAACTAAGCAACACTGCATATGACACATTCTTGATCATTTTTTTCTTTACAGCACGCACCTCACAATACGCGGTGCATCTGCTGTCTCCGCTGCCGAGGACAACTCGACTCAGGATACTATCCAAGGACCGTATTTCGCAGCGGTGAACGCGTTCTATTGGGCACGTATAAACTCCCATGCACCACCTAAACGAAGCGAGAATCCTTCAGGCGGGCCGAGTGCTCGGATGTGGAATAGGCTCGGCAGCCCTTCCGGGGACACACACCCGACACGCCGGCATCGTTTTGCCACAGTTCTTTTGGCTGCAGCCTGGAGGCCCGAAGCGAGATTTGCCAAGGCGAGTGAGAGCTATTCATGCAGGTCTTGCACCATATCTGCCGTCGTGAATATCTTTAAAAGTCCAACCAGACTGCTTCTATCTTGTCTAGACTGTCCAAGTAAGCAGGTATGTGCCGGCCAATGCCAGAGCGGGCAGATATTTTTTCGCGTACTAGCTCGAACGGTGGGGTTCTTCCTGGATCATGAGGAAGAAAGCTTGGCATTGTGCAGTCAGCCTTTCCACTGGCTACTCTGGCAATTGATGACCCGCATAAGTGGCGATACGTATCGTGACTAGCAAGAATGTGCGATCGTATCTGCGTGTCTGATTGACTGTGCACCCAAATGTCATTATTTCGAACGCAACCTTTCCATGCTAGTCGTCGTCACGAGAAGTCGTCACGAGGTCGCTCCGCTGGTTGGTAAACAGACAACCAGAACGAGGATTTAAGAAGGACCTCCATTTGGCAACTCATCTCATGTACACGTACACTGTTCCCTAATGAGAGACTTCCAATTACATAGCGGCGGATGAAGACACAACTGCAAAACATGTCGCGGGTTCCTCGAAACACTCCGATCCCTTCCAAGATTCTAAGTCATACTTCCGTTTAGGCTTCGGCCACACTGTATTCTTCCTTCAAACTGTATAACTATCTGTCTGTCTGCTCAGCCGCTCGTTTCTTCCCCAGCAGCCCAGAGCCCGCGCACGAAGTCTTCGATAGCTTTGTACATTTCCCTTTACTTCTCTCACTGATATACCTTAAACTTCCCCTTTATGACCCTCTTTACCGACTCAACCCTTATCATTGGTGATACGAGCTCAGATGTGACGCAGATCAGGATCATTATACCCTTCCTTTATTAGCTTATAAGCTTCTTCTGGTACCTCTTTTAAGAGGTTTAGGAGATAATCGTGGAATTCTTAGCGATATGTACTATTTCAAATCCTTCCTTTATCTTGACTTCTTTTGAAGTTAGCTGTGAACTTAGATAGGGGCTATAGTGCTTACCTGATGAGGGCTTCTTATAATATTCGAGCTGTGTTTTGTTTAGAGGTGCTCAGGATTGCGTGCGTGCGTGCGTGCGTGTGTGTGTGTGTGTGTTGGTGGTGGAGGAATAAGCTTTTGGCTGGGATTTCCTTTGTGGGATTACTTATATAGGGACCACCTTAAGACTATTCTCGCCTCGCTGTATAACTACTTTACTGTTAAATTAGCCCTTGGGCTATATGTCGACGATTAACGGCGCCGTCGGGAGTGGTCTCTCCCCAGCCTTATCTGTGCGTCACAAGACTAAGGCCACAAGCCTACTTATTGTATTTGACTACTGCTATCGACAGTGTATGTTTAGCGTTTACGACTGTATGAAGGCGCTGCGTATAAATCAGGCTGTATAGGAATAGAAACGGAACCAGATCCTTCCGTTCAACATGAGCGCCCTGTTCCATCTTCATACGAGACACCTGGGCAGACATCATGAGAGACAGGAAACCACGGAGCATGAGCCATTACGCCGCCACAAAGCCCTTGACCGACTTGATGATTTGTGCAGCCAGCTCTTGAGGCTTGCTCTCAAAGGGCATATGCCCGGTCTGGAAGTCAACCACTTCCCAGTCGACCTTTGTCTTCTCCAGCCACATATCTTGCAGCACCGAGGGATTACAGCAGTCCAGGAGAGTTCGCACATAGACTCTCTTCCCGTCGAAACCACTGTCGGCCCAGGCGGGTGCTGAAGCCTTTGTCTCGAACGCGAGATTGGCGTGAGGGAGCATATAGCTTTCGAGCTCGGAGGTCCTCGCTGGATCGCAGTCATTGTAAAGTATCTCCATGGCTGGCTCGATAAGAGCCAAGCCCTTCGAGGGCTGATAGATGCATATCAGTAAGAGCTCTGACTTGAAGCAGATGCGATGGACTTCGGCATACCTTGTCCAGCTTGATGAAAGGAGGGTAGGCACCTCCAACGGCGTCAGATAAAGACTCATTTTCGAGCGTGATATTCCCAGCCACATAAATCAAACCAACAACGCCGGTGGCATGGCCCTGGCTCTTCCGTGTTGGTTTGTCAAGACCTTTTGCAGCCCCTCCTGCAACGACACCTCCATACGAGTGAGCAAGGATGACGATGTCCTTCCCCTGTTCTTCGATCAGAGGCAGTAGAACGTTCTGGCGGAGGGACTTGATGTCTTCCGAGGCGGTCGCGGTCGCGGGATCGGCTGGGTTGCAACTTGGATATGGCCCGGGAACACTGCTTAATCCGGCCTGCTCAAAATGAGGCAGGAGCTTGTCGTATCCCGCCGGAGTGCCGAAGGCGCCCGGCACCAGTACAATGGTGGGGAGCGTTGGAGAAGCCATGCTCACATATACTTGGGGGATATGCTAGAGACGATTTAATCGGACGGACAAGACTACGGGCGCAATGAGATTATGAGCAATGTTTATTAATTGTCAAAGGTGGGACTGCATTGCTTGAAGAACTGTAAGCGGGGTTTCGTCCTTCGACTTCGGGAGATGTGATGAGAACCTTCGTTTTGTGCAGGCAGGTTTCGCGGGCAACGGCACTGCATAGCAACAAAAGCCTTCGGTGCTCACTGTAAGATCCGCAACCAATCAGTGCCGTAACACGTTCATGTTGGTTGTTAGTGGGAAATTCCCGGCCCCTTGATTAGTTCATTTGATTCAGCGCATATGCATCATCACAGACGTTGGGCCTAAAAGAATGGAACTCATGGGGCAATGGAGCTATAAATAACACGCGCTCACTTGGCGGTCGTGGATTGTTGATCAGATACAAAAGAAGACGAAAACAATCAAGAAACGGGAACATGAAACGCAATCGAAGTACCGCGATTGAGGAGCGGCAGCCGGTGGCGAAGTCCCATCACATCAATACCCTCGGTAGTCGGGACAAGTGGCTTTCCTTGATAGTTGGGGAGCATGCTAGTAGTGTCCGTCTTAAAATTCACCTTAAACTATCTTAGTTCTATTTCATTTTACGACCCGAACGCTTCAAGTTGTTTGACGTCATACGTGGTCCACTCGATCTCTATATCGTGCTTAAATAAGGATACAACATAGCCTGCCATCCCTTAAGCACCAGTTGACAGTATCTAGTGAAGTAAGCTTGAGTTCTTAGTCGCCCGGAGGCTAGCCTGGCTCAGTGTATAATTCTTTTGTCAGACAACTAGGATAGGAAATGATTATCTTATGTTTACAACGCAAGACGGCTTGAAACTTGCTCTTGAGTAGTATCGCAACCGCTATTTTGGAAAAGACCGCATGAGCTGGAGAGAGAGAAAGAGAGCGTCGATGAAACAACACGGCTTAATCGCCGGGGACTTCTCAAATTAAGACGCGCCAACAGGGGTCACTTTCACTAGAAGGGAGGGCTTGTCCCACACAAGATATGCCTTTTGGCCCTGCATCCAGTCGATCTTGAGAGGGGATGCTAATGATATATCAAAGTTGTAAAGCAGGCGGGCCACAGTAAGGCGCAACTCGGCCCAGGCAAGGCTGTTGCAACGGCAGCAAATGTCAATCAGCATACAAGGTTTCGCAGCGGATAGACAACAGGGGCGTCTTACTTTTTACCCATGCAGCTCCTGGGCCCAAGACTAAAGGGCGGCGACGCGTCAAGCTGGTCGTCGGCGAAGCGCTTGTCCTCTCCCGGGATCCATCGCTCGGGGTGGTACTCGTAGGCGTCGGCAAAATACCGCGGGTCTCGCGTCACGGACCAGGTCCACGCGGCGACGATGGTGTCCTCGGGCACGAAGTGGCCACAGATCTTGGCACCGCCCTTCGGGACCACGCGGGCCAGGCCAGACACGGAAGGCGGGTACCACCGCAAGCCCTCGCTCAGGCAAGCCATGAGGTACGGCAGCTCGACCAAGGTGGACGCCATGGTGATGTCCTCATGCCGGGCGAACCTCGAGCGCAGCTCCTTGGTCAGGCGCGCCATCTTTTCAGGAGCCTGGAGCAGCGCAGACAGCGTGGCGATGAGGGCCGTCGAGGTCGTCTCGGAGCCGGCCATGATGAGCATGACGGCGTTGGACTCGACCCTCGGGTCGTTGATGTTGACCAGGCCGTCGATTATATAGTCGCGGTCGTCGTACGTGCCCTTGCGTTCCATGCGCTCGCGCAGCATGTCGCGGGTCCTCTGCTCGTGGGCCGCGACGGAAGGGATCAAGCCGCTCATGAAGATCCAGACGAGCGCCTGACGCAGGGTCGTGCCGACCACGCCGAGCAGGGCGCTCGTCCACATTAGGACGCGGACGTTCTCGGTCAGCGTCGCCACCCACTCGGTCGACTTGGCCTGGCGGAGGCCACCGAACTGGGCGCCAAAGGCTAGCTTGCCGGTGATGTCAAAGGTGAGCCAGTTGAACCAGTCGCGCATGTCCTGCGGCACCCGCCCGCCGGCGCTGCGCTCGCGGAGCTGGTGAATCAACAGATCGACATGGTCGACGAGGACTCTCTCCTGGCCGCGCAGGGCCGTCTCGCTGAAGCCCGCGGCGAGGTGGCGGCGCATAAACGTGTGGTGGGCCGTCTCGGAAACGTTGGCGAGGTCCTGGATGTGCTCGGGCTTGAAGCCGTACATTCCCTTCCATTTGACCATGCTGCTGTGGCTGTAAATCTCCTTGAAGGCTTGCGCGTCAGCGAATGCCAACTCATCCGGGGTTATGCGGACCACCGGCCCGTAACGAGCGTGGAGTTTTCCCACGGCGAAGGGCATGTCGCCGCAGAGATAGTGGTAGCACTTGGCTAGCCGGGAGGCGCGCCACAGCAATGGGCCTGGGAAAGACCGTAGCGGGTGAAAGGCGACATTGTAGACAAGATTGGCAGTCAGATACGCCACAATTGCCGTAGCTGCGGCGGCTGCTATCGACATGTACGGCATGGCTTTGAGCAGGATCCTCGGGGGAACAAGCAGTTTGGAGGAATGATGCACATGTGGTTTCTCCGGGTTCTCAGAGGTCGGCTGGGCTCGAGAAGTAAGATGGAGTTAAAAGTACTGATTTAGTCTCTGGAAAAGGCGATCCTTTGCTCAAGTGTCGACTCTGGCAGCTCTTCTGCATGTGAGAGGCGAGGTATTACGCAGTGGCTCTATATCACTCGGATCATTCTATGCCCCGAGAATTCTATGCCCCGAGACTATGAAGTATCGTTGCATTAGGAGCCGGATCGTTGCTGACTTCAGGAATTGACTGCGCAAGGATTCTCAACCAACTTTTCCAATGGGCCGGCTGGCAGCAGTCAGCGACGCTAATGCCAAGACCGGCGATGTTGGCTTCCTAGTCGCATAAGGATCTCACCTTGCGCGTATTCAGGATTCCAAGTGTGCAACATTTCTCACACCGCTTGGCACGGCACTTTATCCCGGAGACGATCATCTCGGAGGACGACTATTCACGAGCGGGGGCTGACTGTGCTGCTGGTGGGGGTTGGGTTGCAACCATATTGCAACCATATTCGCGTCTGCCTTATCGCGATATGTTGGCAGACAAGCAGGCAGACGAGCTGAAAGCAGGTTAAAATCAGGCTGAGATACTCCCCGAGAGTCGTTAGGATGGCGGAGATAAAAAAGCCGTGTCATTCCGTAGGACAAGAGGTCAATATGGGTAGTCCAGAACAAGCTGTTTGAAGTGAAACTCTGTAACGAACAAACCGAAATGGCCCCCTACACTCTTCAGACGACGTCTGAGCTCAAAGACGAGCCCATTGCCATTGTAGGCACGGCCTGCCGCTTCGCCGGCCCGGCCACGTCGCCGTCTAAGCTCTGGGACTTGCTAGCATCGCCTCAGGAATATGACTTGCGGCGCCCCGTCGACGACCGCTTCAGCACCCAAGGCTTCCATCACCCCGACGGCACTTATCATGGACACACCAACGCAACGCACGCATATCTTCTTGATTCGGATCCGGCCCACTTCGACGCCGACTTCTTTGGCGTCAAGCCTGTAGAGGCGAGGGCGCTCGACCCACAGCAGCGGCTGCTCCTCGAGGTCGTCTATGAGGCGCTCGAGGCGGCCGGGCTGCCCACCAAGGAACTTCGAGGCAGTGACACGGGTGTCTTTGTCGGATCCATGGTCGACGACTACGCCGCCATGCTTCTCAGGGACCTCGATGATACGCCCACCTACGCTGCCACAGGTATCGCCCGTAGCATCCTGGCGAACCGCATCTCGTATGCCTTTGACTGGCACGGCCCATCCGTCTCGATCGATACGGCCTGCTCGTCGAGCCTTGTGGCCGTCCATATGGCCGTGCAGACGCTGCGGGCCCGAGACAGCCGCGTGGCCCTGGCGTGTGGGTCCAATGTTATCCTGGGACCCGAGAACTTTGTTACCGAAAGCAAGCTTTCTATGCTCTCGCCCGACGGTCAGAGCCGTATGTGGGATGCCAAGGCCAACGGGTATGCGCGTGGCGACGGCGTGGCCGCCTTGGTGCTCAAGACGCTGAGTGCCGCTCTCGAGGATGGCGACCATATCGAGTGCCTCATCCGCGAAACAGGTCTTAACCAGGACGGGGCTACCCCGGGCATCACCATGCCCAGCGCGGCGGCCCAGGAGGCACTGATCCGGCAGACGTACGCCAAGGCCGGCCTCGACATCGTGAATAACCCAGACGATCGCTGTCAGTACTTTGAAGCGCACGGGACTGGCACGCCGGCCGGGGACCCCGTCGAAGCCAAGGCGATACACGACGTCTTCAGCTCGCTCCAGAAGTCCGAACAGGACTCTTCTCCCCTGTATGCCGGTTCCATCAAGACCGTCTTGGGCCATACCGAGGGCACCGCCGGGCTGGCCGCCATCCTCAAGGCATCTCTGGCGATCCAGAATGCCTGCATCCCGCCCAATCTCTTGTTTAACCAGCTCAGCGACCGAGTTGCGCCCTTCTACAAGAACATTGAGATCCCGTGTGTGGCCAAGCCCTGGCCAACAAGCACCGTGAGGCGAGCCAGCTGTAACAGCTTTGGGTTTGGAGGCGCCAATGCCCACGCTATCCTGGAAAACTTCCGAGATGACATGAACTCGGGAGCCAATCTTGTCACCGCAGCAGCAGCAGCAACACCAGCAACACCATCAGGAGAGGATATATGCCCCCTCTTCACCCCCTTCGTCTTCTCGGCGTCAAGCGAGGTCTCTCTCCGAGCAAACATCGATCAGTATCGCGAGTTCCTTGCCACTCCAAATGCCCGAACCGTGGATCTCGGCGATCTTGCCTGGACACTGCGTCAACGTCGGTCGACCCTCGGCTGGCGGGCCTCAGTCACGGTCCCGGGCCCGCCAACCATTGACGCATTGCGTGCCGCACTCGAGGCTGCTCCAGCCATGGTCAAGGCTCTCCCGGTGACGACGACGATGGCAACGAGCATCCTGGGCGTCTTTACTGGCCAGGGCGCTCAGTGGCCGCGCATGGGTGCCGAGCTCATCCAATCCTCCGAGGCAGCGCGCGACCTGATCCGCGACTTGGACCGGCACCTGTCCGGTCTAGGTAGCGATGCTCCCGACTGGTCCCTCGAGGCCGAGCTACTCGCCGACGCTTCTTCGTCCCGCGTCCACGCGGCCTCGTTCTCGCAGCCCCTCTGTACGGCGGTCCAGCTCATGGTCGTCCACCTGCTGCGTGCTGCTGGCGTCCACTTTGCTGCTGTTGTGGGACACAGCTCGGGGGAGATAGCCGCCGCCCACGCCGCGGGCTTCCTCTCGGCCCGTGACGCCATCTGTATCGCCTACTACCGCGGCCTTCACCTTGCGCGGCTTGCTGAAGATGAAAGTCAAGGTATTCCCAAACAACAACAGGGCGCCATGCTGGCAGTCGGCACGTCTCCCGAAGACGCCAGCGAGCTGTGCTCCGACGACGTGTTCCAGGGCCGGATCACCGTGGCAGCCGTCAACTCGGCCGCCAGCGTCACCATCTCGGGCGACCTGGAGGCTATAGAGGAGCTCGAGGTCATCCTTCAGGACGAGGGGACATTCCACCGCCGCCTCAAGGTGGACAGGGCATACTACTCGCACCACATGTTCCCGTGTTTTGAGCCGTACGTGGCCTCGCTCCGCCGCTGCGGTGTATCGCCTCTGTCTGGCGAGCAGGGCTGCACCTGGTTCTCCAGCGTCCACGGTGGGCCTATCACCAGCGCCACCGCGGCCGGCCTCAGCGACAAGTACTGGGCCGAGAATCTCGTCCGACCCGTCCAGTTCTCGCAAGCCCTCTCTCTGGCCTCGGAGGCCAAGCTCTGCGATATCCTCGTAGAGGTCGGCCCGCACCCGGCCCTCAAGGGGCCCACCACCCAAACCATCCCCAACACGCCCCATCACGGAACACTCTCGCGCGGATCCAGCGGTGTCGAATCTTTGTCCTCCCTGGTGGGCTTTCTCTGGTCATATCTGCCTCCTGGCGCCATCAGCCTGGACAGCTACGAGCGCGCCCTCTCGGCCCAGCAGGGGAGACGCTTCAGGGTTGTCAAGAACCTCCCCACGTACAGCTGGAACCACAACACCAGGCACTGGCACGAGTCTCGCGTTTCCAAGAGGCTGCGCACGCGGGCCGACCGTGTGCACCCGTTGCTCGGCCACGCGGCACCGCACAGCAGCGCCCACCAGATGACATGGAGCCACCGCATCCGGGTCGCCGAGCTGGATTGGCTCGAGGGCCACACCGTCCAGAGCCAGGTCGTCTTCCCGGCGGCGGCCTACGTGTGTACGGCCATCGAGGCTGGCCGCCTAGCCGCCGCCGCCGCCGCTGGTGCTGGCGGAGGAGAAGGAGAAGGAGAAGCAGTACCCATCCGGCTCATCGATGTGCGCGACTTCGTCATCCATCAGGCCGTCGCACTCGACCAAGAAGACGATGCACGCGGCGGCATCGAGGTCCAGGTCAGTCTCTCCAACATCGAGCGGACTAAGAGCCACGTCCGGGCAACGTTCGCCTACTCGACGGCCCGGCCTCAGCGGGACGAGAGCCTCCAGCTGGCCGCGAGCGGTACCGTCGACATCCTGCTCGGGGAGCCGGACCAGGCCCTGCTTCCGGCGAGGAAGAAACCGCTGTCGCACGCCATCGACGTCGAGCCGGAGCGCTTCTACGGCGCGCTGTCGGACCTCGGCTACGGCTTCACGGGGCGTTTCCAGTCCCTGTCGGACCTGCGCAGGAAGAACCGCCGCTCGAGCTGCCAGGTTCGCCGGAGCCGTCGACAGGACGAGGCCGGCCTGCTGGTGCACCCCATCGAGCTCGACGCCGCCCTGCAGTCCGTCATGCTGGCGCACAGTTACCCGCACGACCAGGAGCTGACCATAATGCACCTGCCCACGTCGATCCGGCACGTCAGGGTCAACCCGGCCTGCTGGACTGAAGCTGACAAGGACGGATGTGATGAGTTCTTCCCCATCGACTCCGAGTTGTCCACCAAGAGCACCAAGGGCGGCTCTGGCTCTGGGCTCACCGGCCACGCCTCCATCTACAGCACCTCGATCCCTTGCCATGCCGCCGTCCAGGTCCAAGAGGCAACATTCCTCCCCCTCGGGGCGGCTCGCACGGAGGACCGCAAGGTCTTCTCCAAGGTGGACTGGATCCCCTCGGTCCCGGACGGCATCGCAGCCGCCGCGGCAGCCACCGCATCCGACACGCGGTTCATCAGGCTTCTCGAGCGCATCGCCATCTTCTACCTGCGACAGTTCGACGCCGCCATCGGGCCGGACCACCCTGCCCGCCACTCAAGCCCGACGAGCTGGTACCTGAACTTTGCGCGGCATGTTGTCGATGTGGTCGACGCCGGGCGGCACAAGTGGGCCGAGGACGGCTGGAAAGCCGACACGCTCGCCGACGTGGTGGAGGCGGCGCGGCTGGCAGGGCTCGAGGACACGCCCGACGTGCAGATCATGCACCTCGTCGGGCAGCAGATGCCGCGCGTGTTTTGCGGGGAGACGACCATGATCGAGCAGTTCCGGGCCGGGGGCTCCGACATCCTGGACCGCTACTACGCCGGCGGGTTCGGCTTCCGCGAGTCGGCCGAGTGGGTCGGCCAGGCCGTCAAGCAGCTCGCCGACCGGTACCCTCACCTGAACGTGCTCGAGGTCGGGGCGGGGACGGGCTCGGCCACCAAGGCGGTCTTCCACCGGATCGGCCACTCGTTCAGGTCCTACACTTACACCGACCTGTCGCCCTCCTTCTTCGAGAGGGCCGCCTCGACCTTTACCGCCCAGAGGGACCGCATGGTCTTCAAGACACTCGACATCGAGAGGGACCCGGCCGCACAGGGCTTCGCCGCAGGCACGTACGACCTCGTCGTCGCCTACCTGGTCCTGCATGCCACCCGCGACCTCGAGGCCTGCCTCGCCCACGCCCGTCGCCTCCTCCGCCCGGGCGGCTTCCTGGTCGTGGGCGAGGGCCTGGACGCCTGGGACGGCATCGCCAGCGGCGGCTTCATCTTCGGACCCCTGGACGGGTGGTGGCTCGGCGCAGGTACGCATCAGGGCAACCGCACCTTATCACCACACGTAACGGGGGCTGAGTGGGACGCCCTGCTGCGCAAGACGGGCTTCTCGGGCGTCGACGCGCGCACGCCCGACCGCTTCGAGGGCGTCTTCAGCAAGCTCGGGTTCGTCGCGCAGGCCGTCGACGACACGGTGCGGTTCCTGCGCCAGCCGCTCATCTCGGATTTCCCCCAGCAGCAGCAGCAGCAGCAACAACAAGACGTCGCCGGCGTCGTGGTGGACAAGCTGGTCCTCGTGGGCGGCCAGACACCACGCACGGCTCGGCTCGTCCGCGGCCTCGGCGACATATTCGCCTCGCGCAACGGGCTCGCGAGAGAGGTCCACCACTATCCGTCCCTGCAGGCCTGCGACCCGGACGTCGTGGACGCCTCGTCGACGGTCCTCAGCCTCAGCGAGCTCGACGTGCCCGTCTTCGAGGACATCACCGTGCGCGGCAGCGCCGAGGCCTTCGAGGGCCTGCGGCGCATGTTCGGCACGGGCAAGACGCTCCTCTGGGTCACGACTGGGCGGCTCGACACGACGCCCATGTCGAACATGACTGTGGGCTTCGGGCGCGTGGCGCAGAACGAGACGCCTGACCTGGTGTTGCAGCAGCTGGACGTCGTCGACCCGGACAGCATCCAGCCCGAGTTGCTCGCTGAGGCGCTGTTGCGTCTACATTACTTTGCTGGAGCCGGCAGAAGTAGTAATACCAGCGGAGACGGCGATGGCTCGTTGTGGAGCGTCGAGCCAGAAATTATCATTGACGAGGATGGTCGTCAGCTTCTCGCGAGGATCCGGCCCATTTCCGAGGTCAATGACAGGTATATGTCGGCACGTCGACCTGTCACGCGCCCGAGACACCTTTTCGATGATGAGCCGCCCTCTGCGGCTGTTGTGCTGGAATCGAACGCAACCCCTGCAGGTCAGGAAACTGGGCCGAGTGGTCTTGTCCTCCGGGAGTTCCCTGGCCAGGACCCCTTCGTCGAGAGCCTCGGCGGCGGCAGCAATGCGAGGATAGTAAGCTCAGAACCATCCATTGACTTACGGACGGTACTTTCCTCGTCGTCTGCTATCCGGTGCGGCGCTCTGGGCCACTTGTTTGTCCTTCTCGGGGTGCAAGCCGACGGGACGCGCCACATCGTCCTCAGCCGCTCTCTTGCCCCTCGCCTGAGGGCGCCTGCCACGTCGGCGGTGGCCGTTCCTCGCCATGGTTCTTCTGATGACAACCGCGAGGAGGACGAGCACAAGATGCTTGCGCTGCTATCCGCTCACCTGGTCGCCATGGAAATACTTCGGCCGCTCGAGGGGCTCAAGGCAGTCCTGTTCGCCCACAACCCGCCACCTCTTATATCGATAGCACTCTGCGCCCAGTCTAAGACACAGGGCATACAGGTTATCTTGACGACGGATTCTGCTGATGATGGTAATGATACTTACATTAATGGCGACGACGACAATGTTTCTCGGGTCTGCTTGCCTCGGTTTGCGACGCAGTCTGAGGTGGACGAGATGCTGCTGCAGATCCCTGCCGTCCCGTCTGCCTTTGTTGGCTTCTCCGGCCGGGACAGCCTCGAGGGCGAGGCGACCTTGGTCAGAGCCCTGCAGGACCAGAACAGATCCCTGGTAGTCATAAGGACCGACGCCCTATACTCGAGCGCCGGCTCCACAAATGGGTTTATTTCTCCTGCCTCCCTAGAAACCGTGCTCAGCCAGGCGCTTGCCAATGTGAGAAACTCCGCGGCTCGAGCCGATCACCCTGCCCCGATCACCGAACGTCTTGAAGATATCATTAGCGGGGCAGCCACTCGTGTTCAGGAAAGGACTGGATCGATCAGCTTGATCGACTGGACAGCTGAGCCCGGCACAACCCTTCCGGTGCGCATCAGCCGGCTCGACAGCAAGCCCATGTTCAAGGCTGACAAGACCTACTGGGTGGTGGGCATGTCCCGCGCCTTGGGTCTCGCCCTGGCCGACTGGATGATCGGCGCGGGTGTCAAGACACTGGTCCTGACAAGCCGGAAGCCTGATATATCTGCAGACTGGCTGGCCGATCATGCGCGCAAGCGGGTCAACGTGGTGGTGCTCCCCTGCGACGTGACCGACGAGGCAAGCCTGCGTGTTGCCCACGCGCAAATCACCAGCACGCTCCCGCCCATCGCCGGCGTCATCCACGGCGCCATGGTGCTCCGCGACACGTCAATCAACAAGATGACGTTTGAGCAGCTGACAGACGTGCTCCGGCCCAAGGTCCAGGGCGGGCTGCACCTGGACCGGCTGTTCGCCACGGCGGACCTCGACTTCTTCGTGCTCGTGTCGTCCATCAACTGCGTCATCGGCAACCACGGCCAGGCCAACTACGCGGCGGCCAACACCTTCATGTGCGGGCTGGCCGGGGCGCGGCGGAGGCGCGGGCTGCGGGCGGCGACGGTGAACGGCGGGGCCATCCTGGGGGCGGGCTACATGCAGCGCGAGCTGGCGCGGGGCGAGCTGGACGCCATCGTGCGCCGGTACCGCATGATGCGCATGTCGGACGGCGACTGGTGCCAGTCCATCTGCGAGGCCATCGACGCGTGCCGGCTGGAGAGCCCCGTCGGGCCCGAGCTGACCACGTCCATCGCCGACGTGAGCCTGGACGAGGCGAGGGCCCCGGATGCGCCGCTGTGGTGTTCGAACCCCAAGTTCAGTGCGTTCGTCGTGGTCAAGAACGAGGGCGAAGGTGTTGTTGTTGTCGGCGACAAGGCGGCGACGGCGAGCGTGGTGGAGCGGCTGCGGCAGTGTCAGTCGCAGGACGAGGCGAGAAACATCATCGAGCAGGCCTTCGCCGCCCAGGTGCGCACCGCCCTGGGCCTGGACGCTTCACTGTCGGACCAGGAACTCATGGCCTCGCGTGCGGCGGATGTGGGCATCGACTCGCTGGTCTCGGTGGACTTGCACTCGTGGTTCCTCCGCAACCTCCAGGTCAACGTGCCAACACTGAGCATCATGGGGAGCGGCAGCCTTACCGATCTCGTCCAGAATGCTGTGGACAACCTTCCTCCTGAGCTCCTGGCCACCTCCGACGAACCTTCACCCGATGGGCCTAGCAGCGGCAGCAGCGCGCTGGACTCTGGCGACTCTGGCGACTCTTCCCCTTCCCGGGTTGGAGGCAGTGACACTGGCGCCTCCTCGCCAAGATCTTCTGATGACGAGACTCCGAGGAGCGGCAAGGGAAAGGCTGTCGACTGGGACGCCGAGACCACGCCAGCGGCTGATATGGCCACGGCGGCCCAAGAATCCAGAGACTCTGGGACAACATCACCAACAACATCAGCGGCCCGAGTCGTGGTCCTGACGGGCTGCACAGGCCTCCTCGGCCGCCACCTACTCAGGCACCTCCTTTCTCACCCCGCCGTCCCCCAAGTCGAAGTCCACTGCCTGGCGGTGCGCAACCTCGAGCGGCGGCTTGCAGAGGGCATCCTGCCGACGGACCCGCGCGCCGTCTATCACGCAGGCGACCTGTCCCAGCCGCTCCTAGGCCTCCCCGCAGCCACGGCCCAGTCCGTCTTCGACCGCGCCTCGGCCGTGATCCACTGCGGCGCAGACACGTCGCACGTGAAGCACTACGTCGACGTGCGGGCGTCCAACGTGGGCGCCACGGCCGAGCTCGCCCGCGAGTGCCTCCGCCGCCGCCTGCCGCTGTACTACGTGTCGTCGGCCGGGCTGGGCATGCTGCACCGCGACAGCAGGGAGGCCGGGTTCCCCGCCGGGCCCATCGACGTCCCGCCCGCGCGCGTGCCCGACGGGGCCGAGGGCTACATGTGCAGCAAGTGGGCGAGCGAGAGGCTCCTCGAGCGCGTCAGCGGGGCCTACGGCCTGCGCGTCGAGATCCACCGGCCGTCGACCATCGTGCGCGAGGGTGCCGACGCTGTCGGGGCCGAGGCGGAAAAAGACTGGGTCAATGCTTTTGTCAAGCATGTGAGGCTGCTGAGGGCGGCGCCCGAGTCGAGGAGCAACAGGGGGTTCCTGGACCTGGTGCGCGTCGATACGGTGTGCGAGCAGGTCGTGGGCCGGGTGTTGAGCCATGGCGGCGGCGACCAGCCCTCCTCCACCGTGCCTGCTAACAAGGGCAGCGACGTGACATATTTCAACGAGGTGGGAGACGAGGTGCTTGCGCTCGATGCCCTGCAGGACATCGGCCTCGCGGACGGTGGAAAGGCCTTTGAGGTGTTGCCGAGGGACGAGTGGACGAGACGTGCTCTGGCGGCCGGTCTGCATCCCGGCGTGGCCGTGCTCATTGAGACCATGGACGAGGTTGGCACGCATTACCCGAGGTTGTGGAGGGGTTCGAGCGGGCGTCGGGCCTGATATAACATGCACGAAGACCATACATAGAGTATCTGGGTAGATATGGGAGAGGTTTGCGGGTAGAATTGGCTGAACAGCTTTAGAGATTCTTGAATAGATGTGACGGGCATCCTAGCATCAGATAGGTGTGTAGTCGAAGAACGTAGAACAAAGACACTTGGACTCTCCACCTTTCCAGCTTATGAGTGGACCGGTGACTACTTTATCGTGCTGTAAAGCTGCCCTCCACTTCCTCTGATTCCAGGACGCCGAGAGAACGCCCAGCCTCTTGGCCTCTTGGCACTCGCCGGCCCAAGCCTTAACCACTGCATTCTCAACCGCGCCCTCAGTCTTGCCCCGGTCTCGACTCAGCGGCGCGGTGGCACAACGTACAACCCATGGTCAGCACCTCGTCCACGTGCAAATACCGTCCCGTCAGCATTGTGTCCAGAGCACGCGACATCAATATTTCATGTCCTGCCGGCACCCAGAATGGTGGCTCCATACAGATATTGCCATGTCTCAGGTTGCGACGTGGGCGGAAACTTCTCGATTTCTGCTCTGCCGCAAAAGACGTCAGCGGAAACGCGAAGCTCTGTGCAATTCATCGCCCAGACCTTGCGCCATCTGCTTCGAGAGCCACTCCTTGGCTTGTGGTCGCCACAGCTAATCGACTTTGATGGTTCCCGCCAGTCCTTTAAATACGCCGAGTACTAATAGACCTCAAGCCGACTTCACCTCGACTTGTCAGTGACGCCATCACTAGAAGGTGGGTCATATAAGCTGAGTAACAAGTCAATGTGACTTTCGGGTGATTCGATTTCAATTATTTTGCTTGTGCATAGAAGAGAAATCAAGGAACAAAGAAGAAAAGGAGAAGAAAAAAACATGTAATTAGGCGTCTGATAAGTCCACAACCACACACCTCACTTATACGCACAAGCACTGAGTAACCATGCACAGAGATTTACTTACCTAAATGTCTTTCTTGTTCTCCGTAAAGCCAAAATCAGCTAACATGTGTATAAAAGTCTCTCATGTTCAATACTATAGTATTGCGTACATACCTAAAAAGAGGCTAAGCTCCCACTTGAGTTGTTGCTTACTTAAGTACTTGGTTTGGCTTCCATAAAATACCCAGCCACAAAATTTGGCTTAAGTTAAAGATTCAGTGTCTCTGCTCATCACATAAAAGCCTCATGTACCATGATGTTATCGAAATTATTGCTAATGGTAGACTTGTTCGAGATCATTGACCATCTAATGCATGCTTCGTCCTTCTCGAGTCCCACGCTCCTTCAGGATCACCCACAGCATACGCCAGTCTAGCCAACAGCAAGTCAGCTGACAAGTCTCAATAAACGACATTTGCACACCGATATTTACCCCCACGCTATGGAAGATGCGCTGCAACCTCCGTCTGACAGAGAAGGATGCTGACAGGATCATCGAAGTGGTGTATATCACCGGACTAGGTTGCTCGTAAAGTCCGGAGAAACAGCGGCAATAAGAGGCCAAATCTAATGCCTGGTTCTCCGTACATAAACAGAGGAAAGTTTCGGCGTCTGCTTACCACATCATTGTGCAGTTCCACAGCCAAGCAATGATGACTTCGCAAACGGTTACCGAGTGGTCCTACGCCGAGGCCGACATCCTGGGGCAGTTCGCCATCCTGAATGCATACACCCAGTGGGCTTTTGGCTTCGAGCTCCCGCTGAATGTCGACCGTGAGACCGTTGTTCTAGCTCTCCGGTCCGCTTTTGAACGGCTGGTTGAGCAGATTCCCTGGCTCGGATGGCAGGTCGGCACAACACAATCGGGCCAGCGGACCGTTATTCCCTGGCCTAAAGATATGCCCAGGGAAGAAGGTGTTCGTGTCCGCATTTGTGATGACTTGATGCCGTCTATGGATCAGCTGCTCGCCGAGAAGGTGCCCATGAGAACGCTTGATGGCAAGCTCTTGTGCCCATGGCCGGCCATCCCTCTGCCTCACGGCATCACCGGCCCCTTGCCTGTCCTTGCCCTCCAGGCCAACTTCATACGCGGCGGCCTGGTGCTTACTCTCAATACCAACCACGCGATATTCGACGGCCAGGCCAACATCCACTTCCTCCAGCTGTTCGCCACTCTGCTCGACGGGCGTGAAATCGCAGCAGCCGACCTGGAACAGGCGAACCGAGACCGGAACCAGGTGGTGCCGTTGATCCCTCACGGCGAGCCTGTCAAGGACTTCTCGTACCTGCGACTTCCGCCCGACTTTAATTACAAATTCCCCCGGCCTCGCTCCCACTCGACCGCATACTTCCTGATACCACTAGACTCGCTATCCGAGCTCGTCGAGACGGTCCGGCGGGACGCCAAGGCGGCGCAGCTGCTGCCGGACGACAACAGCATCAGGATATCTACAGACGATATCCTCTGTGCCTTCTACTGGAAGCGCCTCTGCGCCATCCGCCTCGCGCGTGGCAACGTGCCCAGCGACACCAAGTCCAACATGGCGCGCGTCATCAACGGGCGCACGCCGCTCGGGATCCCGCCCTCCTTCATGGGCAACCTCGTCACGCAGGCCAACGTGCGCCTGCCCATGGGGCAGGTCGACGGGCTGACGCTCCCCGAGCTCGCCGTCCGCCTCCGCAGGGAGCTGCTCGAGGCCGCCACGCCGTGGGCCCTCAGCAGCTTCGCGACCTTCATCGCGAGGGAGCCCCTCGGGGACCGGCCCAGGCTCACCATGTCCGGCCTGCTCGACCCGGAGAACGACGTCATGGCCAACAACGTGTCGAGGCTGGCGAGGCCCGCGGGCGCCTGGGGCCCGCTCCTGGGCTCGTGCCGCTTCTGTCGCCGCCCGGACGGCCCGCCGCTCCCGGGCATGTTCCGCGTCCAGGAGCCCGAGGATGGCGCGATCCCTGTACTTTTGTGCCTGGCTGAGGAGGACATGGATGGTTTGAAGGTGGATGAGTTGTGGAGCCGATATGCGACTTATGTCGGGTGAATAGAGCATATTGTTGTTTACGTTCGCCTTCTGGCAGATGTTGGCAAGTCAATATACCTAGACGTACAGAGTCGCGTTTTCTTAATCGAAAATCAAGTAGAATTGCGGTGTGATCTATATTACTATATCATATACATGACTACCATACCATAGACATCTTCCATACACACTATCATAGCACAGCTCATGTTTTGCTTGTTTACCTTTTGTAGAAAGCCTCTCCCACAGGGAAGTCTCCAACAGGAGGTTCTCCCTCAGGAGATTCTCTCGTAGGATAGTCTCCTATAGGAGGGTCTTCGGTATGTGGTTCTTTATGAAAGATAGTGTGAGAAAAGCTTATCTTATACGAGGTTAGCTGTTGGAGGGTTCTTTTTATAAGACATTATCGTGTAGGTTACGTAGTGAGCGTAGCCTACATGGTTTACCACTTACATGCCGTGGCCACATAGCGGGGACGCGAGCAAAGCTCATTCATAGTCATTTTGAATCGATTTTGATAGCTCTATCTAATCCATTGCCGATATCTGGACAGCCAGCTTCTCGCCCCTCACGCCGCCCTTCCGCAGCGTCGCCAGGCCGCTCACGACACCCTCCCAGCCGCCCTTGACCTCGCGCACGGGGTGGCTCCTGAGGCGGCCGGCGTCGATGAGCAGCTGGACCTCAGCGGCCCAGCGCCTGCACAGCGCGAACAGCTCCGGGTTGGCGGCGCGCGAGTACGTGGGGTCGTCGACGAGCATGGGCCGCCCGAGGCCCTCGAAGGCCATGACCTCCTTGACGCGCACGGCGCGGCGGGTGCGCCACTCGGCGGGCAGGCCCTCGAGGCAGGCGTAGCGCCCACCCGTGCGGTGCAGGGCTGCGAAGCACAGCTGGGCCGACTCGCGCGTGGTGATGCAGTCGATGGCGTGGCGCACTGACTGCCCGCTGCCGACGGCGTCCTTGATGTCCTGGGCACACGTGGGCGACGTGTAGACCACGGGTTCGCCGTGGGCGCCGTAAGCCTTGACCAGGGCGGCAGACTGCTTGGAGGCGATGGCGATGGGCGTGTAGCCCGACAGCGCCAGCAGCTGGCATGCCATGGTGCCCGTGGCCGTCGCGGCGCCGTAGACGAGCACGGGGCTTGGCTGCGGGGTTGGCTTGGACGGGAACCCAGGCAAGCTGAGGGCGTTGGTGTCTGAGAGGGCGAGACCCACCGTCGTCCAGCCTATGCCTCCCAGCGCCGCCGCCTGCAGGTCGCTCCATGCGTCGGGGACGCGGACGAGGAGCCGGCTGTCAGCGACGATGAACTGGGCAAATGCCCCACAGCTCGGATCCTCCTGATCCTCCTGCTTACGGCCATAAGGGAAGAGCCCGCCGCACACGCGCGTTCCGGCCCCCATGGGCGTGGGCGCGTTCTGCTGGGTTGGGCTGCTGCTTGGGATGGTCTGGGTCTGGACTGCGTCTCCAGCCTGGACAACGACGCCGCAAAAGTCGCAGCCGACCCGGTTCCCCGGTGAGGGGAAGTGGGCCGGCATCTTGTGGTCGGTTGGGTTGAGCGCCACAGCGAGGACGCGGACGAGGACGTCGTGCGGTGAAGTCAAGGCTGGGGTAGGGACTGTGCCGGAAATGGTCAGAGTCTGACCACCATCCCCGGTCTGGATGATGGCCGTCTGAAGCTTAGGTACGGATAGGGCCGCCATGGCAAAACTTGGCAGAACTTGGCAAAGCTTGGTTTGAGTCTCTGTACTACATTACACTACTACCAAGGGACAACAAGACAGGCATCGTGCCGCAGGCCCCATTCTTATATTATTCAGCCTGGGGGCCAAACGAGAGAATGACGACCAGCAGGAAAGGCACAAGATATTCCCTTCCCTCAATAGTGCTGTAGACTAATTTCTTACATCATTCAGACCGCTGGCCCAAAGAGAAAAAAACGCCGGGCGGCAGGGAAACCAAAAAGGCAATGCCCATCCCCACGCTCAGTCGTGCCGCAAGCTAAATTCTTATATCGTTCAGACTGAGTGTGCTTGAATGCAGTTGGGCTGCAGCACTTGACAGACTATATTCTCCCGCTGCAACGCTTCTGCCTAGCCCCAACCAATCCTTCCCAGGGTTTATACTTTATCTTCGCGATCCCTTAGCGCTTCCTTTCTCTTAGAAAGTAGTAGCGACTCAACTTCGATTAGCGTGTGGAGACAGCTACTTTGCCGCTGGATGTCCTTTTGTGACAGCGTATAAATTTACTTGTTATCAATGATCCCGTGGGGCAAAATCTGCCCTTAACCTTGCGTGTACTTCAGCGTTTACAATTGTCTACAATTTTAGCAACGGATCTGGAATTTAGCTCTTTTAGTGGTACGCGCAAATGCTGTTGGTCGCAGGTCGCTGAATCCTTTCCTAGCGCTGGCTAAGACGCGCCGTAATAGAACTCTTATCTCCAGTAGTATCATTTCTATCCAGCCCGTTGCCAAAGAGGGAATGATCCTCGGCAGGAAACCTGGAAGGCACAAAGTCTAAAAGTATTCTGCAGACTCGGAAATCCCACAGCACCCAGCTGATGCTGACCCCCACCGCAAGCATCATGCTATCAGACGTACTCCTTGATCTGTTCCCCGCACCAGTCCCAGAACTTGGCCGTGCCCCCGGTTCCGCCATCCTGCTCGAGCAGCGTGGCCTTGGTCAAATCGGGCCGGAGAGGAAACAGACGGCCAAATGGAGCAACTGCGAGACAAACATTAGATTGATGAGTTTGAGGGGGAGGGGTGGTATTCTCAGGTCGTGGAGATTGACAGGAGCTACAAACTCACCCCACAGCTTGGTCCAGTCGGCCTGATCAGAGACAGCCTCAGGTGAGAAGCCGGCATAGAGCGCCGTGTAGGCGCCGTACAAGGTCGGATAGCACACCAGTTTGGCGACGATGCGCAGCTTCAGGGCCTGGTCGCGCGCCAGCTCGGAGACGACGTTGCCGGGGTCGATGGGCACACTGGCGATGCCCTGGGCCCGGTAGTGGCGGGCGTGCTCGACGGCCAGGGCCCAGGCGCCCGTCTTGCTCAGACTGTAGCGCATTGTATTCACCTCCGGCCTGTGGTAGTCGAGGTTGTCGGTGGAGATGCCCACGTCTGGGTGCGCGCCCATCTCCATGCCGAACGAGCTGTACCAGACGATGCGCGTCAGGCCCTCGGTGGCGGCGAGGGTCGGTGTGAGCAGCTTGGTCAGCAGGTGTGTGGCCACGCAGTTGACGCCAAGGCAGAGCTCGTGGCCCTGCGCCGTCACCGGGATGGGCTCGCCAGGCCCGGTCGGGCCGACCATCTGTCCCTGATTAGTGGTTATAACCGCCGAAAAGGGGCAGTTAGATGCCAGGGGAAATAGACGTACCACGCCCGCATTGTTAAAGAGCACGTCCAGGCGCTTCTCGCGCGCAAGGAATGTGTCGGCGGCGGTCTTGACATTCTTCAGGTCGGCGAGGTCGCACGAGATGAAGACCAGGGAGCCCTTTGAGTCTGGGAAGGCATTCTCGATGTCTTTTATGGCCTTGAGCGCCTTTTCCTCCGAGCGACACAGGACGTACACCTTTGCATTCTTGGCGTATAGAATGCGGGCGATGTCCTTTCCGATGCCGGTGTTGGCGCCCGTAACAACAAAGACCTTACCGGAGAGGTCGGCGGGTATGTTTGCCTCAGTAAAAGTCGGCTTGGGCGGGAAAAAGTGCCCCAAAAAGTGCTGCAGCGACGGCATTGTTGCAAAATCGATCAGTCTCAGCTCGGGCTGTCAAGAGTCTGGTCAGGGGCGGTGCCTGATGGGGGCGCCGTAAGGGATCCTGAAGAAAGGGGATTTCCAGTGGAATTAGTGTCGGCCAATGTCAGACTTTTGGTGGCAGGAAGCACAGCTAAGCTTTTCAGCTGCTGCGGGAGAATGATTGCCGAATGGGCCAGCAGGGGATTGTTTGGTGTAACAGTAAGATCCTCGCGCGTGGTCCGGGATGCTGGAATTAGGGCTGACCACCGCGAACCAAAGCAGAGACATGGGCCAAAGCAGACTTGAGATAAGAACATCCAATGACTTGACCAACGTGAAGAACATAAGCGAACGAAGGAAGCAAGTGGGCGTGCAAGTGGTGGTCGTGCGGCGTAGGCAACCAGATACGAGTCCTACGGACCTCCTACCAACTGTCGGTGCAAGCGATACGGATCTCGGCTCTGGGTGTCTATGATGAGGATTCTAGCCTCATTGTGCCACGGGGCGTGGCTATGGCAGAGCTGACCGGAAGGACTAAGGCTCCCAACGTCTGGTGGCCCCTTTCTCAGCTCAAGGAATCATATGCCCAGCTAAAAAGAGAGAAGACTAGCCGTACCCGGCCCGAAAGGAGAGAAGGAATATTAGTTATGTAAATATATATACACTCATATGTATATCATCCAAGGGGTTCAAATGGCTTCAGATGAAGTACGCGAGATTCAAACCTCATGAAAAAGATGGCATTCCTATCACAGGCTCTCGCGGCTCTGTCTCTTGTCGTCTCGATTGGGTCGGCCAGCGCTGACAGCCAAGACTGCAGGAATCTGCCCGGGGACGCAGGCTGGCCCAACCCGGATGCTTGGTCCCAATTAAACGCAACGCTCGAGGGCCAGCTTATAGCCACCGTCCCTCAGGCAGATGTGTGTCACACCGCACCTTACAACGACTACGACGCAACTGCATGTGCCGAGCTGCAGTCAACCTGGAACCATGCCCAAACCTACGTTGAGAGGCCTGCTGAGTTTCTGAACCCCTACTTTCAAAACCAGTCCTGCGACCCCTTCACCCCGATCAACAGGACCTGCGACCTAGGAAACTATGCCTCATTCTCCATCAATGTTACGGCCGCACAACATGTCATTGCCGGCTTTGATTTTGCACGCCAAAACAATATCCGCCTGGTGGCCAAGACGACCGGCCATGACTTCATGGGCAAGTCCACCGGCAAGGGCGCCCTCTCGCTGTGGATGTATAACCTCAAAGACAAAGCCATAATACACTCGTACTCCAACCCCAACTCGACCTATACGGGGCCCGCAGCCAAGCTTGGTGCCGGCGTCATAGCCGGCGAGGCCGACACGTTCGTCGGCGAAGCTGGCTATCGCATTGTCACTGGCGAGTGCGCCAGCACTGGCCTTGTGGGCGGATACACTCAGGGCGGCGGCCACTCCCTGCTCGGAGGCGCCTACGGCATGGCCGCCGACGGCGTTCTCGAGTGGGAGCTCGTGACCCCCCAGGGCGACCATGTCGTCGCCACCCCATTGAGCAACGCCGACCTATACTGGGCTATCAGCGGCGGCGGCGGCGGCACCTTCGGCGTCGTCCTGGGCATGACGGTCAAGATCTACCCTGACGGACAGGTGGCGACCGGCGGCCTGACGGTCAGCTTGGCTGGGTCTGGCTCGACTGGAAACAATGAGACCGCCTTTTGGCAAGCCATTGAGCACTGGTTCCTGTCGCTTCCCACATTCCTAGGACTCGGAAACGCCACAATCGGCCCCAAAAATTCGACAACGATCGTCGGCATCACCAACAGCACATTCTACCTCCTTGGCATCACCTTCCCGGACCAGACGGTCGCGCAACTAGAGGCCGCTCTGGCACCATATCTCGCGCAACTCGACGCCCTCGACGTCAACTACACCCTCTTGACGACACAGTACGACTCGTACCTCCAGGCCTTTAACTCGACCAAGAACCTGGGCCCGCTGCCGTGGGGCAACTTCCCGACGACCGAGGTGTGGGCGAGCCGCCTCGTCCCGTCGTCCCTCGTGCAGGACCCCGCGGCCGTCGCTGACCTCGTGGCCGTCTACCGCGATGCGGTCCGGAACAATACCTTCACCGTTGGCTGCAACGTGCTCGCCGGCGCGGGGGCGCCGGACCACCCGGACAATGCCGTCTTCCCTGGCTGGCGCGACCTCGCCACGATTTGCAACGTCGTGCACCAGTGGGACTTCGAGGCGCCCCTCGACGAGAACCTCGCCTTCAAGCGCGAGCTCGTCTCGGCCATCCAGCCGGCCGTCGAGGCGGCGACGCCCGGCACCGGGGTCTACCTCAACGAGATGGACCCGTGGTACGAGGGCGATTGGAAGACGGAGATGTACGGGGTCAACTACGATCGCCTGCTCGACATCAAGCACGCGTACGATCCTGATGGCTTGATGTGGGGCCTCTTTGCTGTTGGCTCCGATGAGCTTATCCTCGACGGTAATGGGAGACTATGTCAAGCCTAACCAATGTACGCGTAGCTGAGACATCAGATTTGCGGGTACTTTTGACATTCAAACCTCAAGAGCCGTCAAATTGTACACTTATAAGTTTTCCTTCTTTTCTATCTAGAATATATTACCTCGCATCCGAATAGAATGGGTTTGATCCCGCCAAAATTCATCCTACATATTCGTTATATATGGAATAACAAACCGGGACGTGGTTCTGGCCTGCAATTCGCTGCGCGTCAATGAGCGAACGTTGAACTCAGAATACCGCAGCAGTGACCCCCAATTATCGTACAGGCGCAACAGGATTTGCAAATCCAGTGACTCATGACGGTTGGCTTGAAAAATTCCGCGAAGCTCTTGATGAGACACAAGACCTCCACAAATACGCATCTGAATTCTCATCTTCATGCAACCCCGAACCAACGGCATTTTCTCGTCCAACCAATTATCCTTATGTGATCGAGGCCATATCGCCCAGATCATCGAGGCCACTCAAATATTTCATGCGCGCTCGCCTGTAAAATTAGATCCCCAGTCTCGCAAGCCTTTGCTGCCCTTCATCCGTAAACATCAGCTTTCCGTTCGTGTATCCGATGATCCAGATCATGGGATACCGCCAGTGCCACCACCAAAAATGATCCTGCGCCCCGAACCAGCCAAAAGTGAGGTCCAGGTTGTAGCACAAGTCATTGCAGGCCCCGAGAGTAAGCACGCTCAGGATCGCCAGGAAGTGCACGGCCTTGGAGCCGTACATGCTGTCGACGATGAAGGCGTTGATAAGACCACCCATGGCGCCCCCCATGCCCAGGGGGCAGAAGAAGATGGTCCACATGAATCTGGGGAAGAAGTCGCGGAAGCCTGAGAAGAACAATATACTGACGAGCAGCATTAAAACTTCGAAGATGAATGAGTTGAGCCAGAAGAGGAGAAATGGACGAATGTATACGCGCCGACGCTTCTCGGCCTGTTGTTCCTCTTCATCAGAGATGACGACTTGGTAGTTTCCTGAGCTCGAGGACATTTTTAAATTAGAACGCTCTGTAACTTTTGAGAACTTCAGGTAGGTGTATCAACATGCTGCGTAAATAAATTCTTCAAGCTACTCAAGGACTCTTATATTGAGAAACATGGTAAAGGCATCCTGTCGTCGGGACAATTCGGCATCCGAGTCCTTGCGGTTCAACCGAGCCAGCCGAACAATCCTGCATGCATCCGATTTTTTCCAAGTCGCAAGCCGCGCGTTGATTGTTCGGGTGGTCGAACGGCTTGTGAAATCTGACTCCAAAGGTTGTAGATACGAGGCAGAATGCCTGACGGCCCATTGGAACAAGCTTGTGTCTGAGGCGCGTGGCAAGTGGGTCGGGAACACAAAGTGAACCGATCACAGGGATTAGAGGACCAGCATGATTACTGATCATTTGAGGAACAAGGTTACAACCGAGGCCATCCCCCAGATGGTGGCCCAAGTGAGAGACTGGAGAGGGTTAAGTTACACCTTGAGTCTGGCGTGCTGAAACCTTGGAGTGCTGTATCTTCCTAATTCGCTGAGATCCGTGACATGGAAAGTTCTGATTTGACCAGTTTTTCCCTATGAAGATCTCTCACGCCCGTTGTCAGCTAATTGTGCTCACCCATGCGATTGGGGGTCTCTGGCACACGTCCCCACTGCCCAGGTGGTTGAATATACTTCCCAGAATCTCCGCTACATGCCATCACATCACGTATTGCTGCTGGACAATCTCCGACACGCAGTAATGTAGTTCCTTCGTGTCGGAAGATAATCATTCTGCTAAGCCTCAGCTTGGAGAAGATTATGTCTTGCAGTCTCACCGAAGGAAACCACCAGAGACATTGGCTTCCGGTTATTTTCTTCGATGTTCGAAGACCCAGCTTTAGGTAAATACACAGCACTGATAAGAGTAAAGTTGTAAATGCAGTCGTGAACCCTAGGGGGGACAGGGGTTGACAGCCTCGAAAAGCCGCACAGAAAAGGCTAGTCAAGACCGGCACTGCAGACGAGACTCTTACAATCAGTCATATGGCGAGAAGAGATATGATCTGAACGTAGTCCCTCTAGGAACAGAGTCCACAGCCGGCTGAATTCTCGATCCCTTCCAACCCATATGTACACAAACACAAATTCGCTTACTACTCGGCAGATGCAATCCATTGTTGAGAGGGGACAGTGATTGTTAGGGCAGAAGTTACAAAGACGAAACAAAGCAGAAAAGAAAAGAAGACGAAATCACAATGCCAGCACCGGACTTACAGACTCGACGTTACACGGGAGTAATCAATGTCAATCCTGACGGTTTCGAGCGCGTCATACTTCCCAGGACTCATCCAGCTCCATTGTACAGACGCTCGAAGCTTGGCAATTGATCGGTATTCGAAGTAGACTCAGCCGTGATCTTCGGTGTATCGGCTCTGCTAACGCTGGATTTGTAACGTATGCGATGGATTCTTTTATCTATATCTTGTCAAGTCTTCCCCAAGCCCTGTGGCCTATCACGAGAAATTCGAACATTGCTGTTCTCGGTAAGAATACATACTGGGCCAGAGCTGCAAAATAGTCCGCACAAGTCGAGCACAGTCATTCTATAATATTAGGTACAGAATTGTAGACAGGAGTTCAAGAGAAACTAAAACAAAACAAAAGTCTACTTAGTAGCGGCACGCACACCTAGACTCAGACGAAGAGCTCTCAAGGTCACGCCAGAGTCTTTCCAGCTAGCATCTCCTTTCTCTCCTTCATATCAATGCCAGTATGAAGTGGATGGTCCGAGATTACAACTTCCTGATGCACAGAAGGGGCTCAGGGGAAATCATACAATTTCTGCGAGGAAGACAAGTCCACCACTGCGATGTATTGTTATTGCTTCTATTACAGTTCGTAATATCTAACTATATAGATACCATCTTCTCAGCTCTCCTCAGTGAATCTTGCGATGCCAAAATAATTATGCAGTAGCTGGCTTCCGAGCAAAGGCAAACACCAGAGGATAGATGCCGCCTTGCTTCATCATTTCTTCCTCAGCTCGCCCAGGCAACGACTCCAGGGACTCTGAGAGCGACGAAGGAAGGTCAAGCTTCATCACTGCGTAAGACAGATGTTATCAGTCAGTTACACAAGGAAAGTTTTGAAAATTCGCCAGCGTTATCATAAGTGTATTTGAGCCTGAACTCACTCTTGCACGCGCCTACGACTCCTCTGAAAGCTTCCGCTAACACCTTAGCGCTTCGGGTGGCCCATTCGGCATTCTTGATCCGAGCCCCGACGTCGAGGTCGACACGTTCATTCTGAACATTTTCGAAGCCCTCCTCCCGAAGCCAGCCGGCCATGTTCTTGCCATAGTCGGTGCCGGCGCCGGCGGCCGTTAAGAAAGCGCCAGTCGCGGCCCACGCATCGCGCATAGCAGGACCGTGCACAGTTCCAGTCACGTCCATCTCGACGAGCTGGATCCAGCCGCCGGGCTTAACAAGCTGGCACAGATTGTGCACAATCTGCTGCGGCGTCGCATTCATGGTTCCTCCCGGGATTGTGAAGCGCTGGTGGACAAGATCGCAGGTACCCTGCAACTCAGCGGGCCACGGCTGGGCGATGTCGTGGATGGCGAAGGTTGTGTGAGGTGGGACAGTGGAGGGAAAGAAACTATGCATAGTATCGTAACCCAAAAGGGCAAAGGGCTCAGTCAGGAGTGGCTGGACAGAACGCAAGAAGAGGCCATCAGCCGTTCCGGAGTCCAGGATTCGTAGGCCCAGCTTCGTAAGATCGATCGGCGCAAGGATACGCTTGCCATTCATAATGTAAGTAATTACGGCGTCTTGCTCCGTTAAGCGTGCTATCTCCTTTCCCGGCTCCGGCAGCAGATATGGTGGTTCGTCCGCCATAGCTAGTACTGTGGTGGTTGATTTAAGGTTGGTGATCTCTGGCGATTGAAGTATTCCAGGCCAGTTAAGCAGAATATAAAGGTCAGTTGGGTCACGGGGGAGCTGTTGGTCGAGAGCTGACTGTTGGGGATGTATTAGGTAAAGTGTTAGATATCGTTAGTGCTGTTTCCGGAGACCAACCACTCAGAGAGCAACCACTCGGAGACTTTTACTTGCGCTGTGTTACCACACCTGCCATTCGGAGATACTTCCAAGGGAGGCTGGGCTACGTCAATAAAAGATCAGGCATGAACTGCTACTGCATCAAATCAACTCCAGCTGAACGGCATGGTAGAAGTTCCGCTATAAATTTTTGGCCTGCCGCCGCGCGGGCTGAACGCCCTCACCGGCCTGTATCTCAACGCCGTTGTCATGCAAGTGGAAGTGTGTAGCATAAATTTCGCCATCGCTAGCTTGCATTTTGGATCCTTCGGCGCGAGTGGTAAGTTGAGATAGATGATATGAGTGCTTCCGTTTCTAATTCCATGCACATACTAGCATCTGCGGTGCGGTCATACAGTGGTAAACGCTCAAAGGACTGATGAATTGTAAATAGGCGCGAGAGATCTCGCTAGCTGGATACTTTGTAACAGTTCCCAGCGAGATCTGTTTCCGCGCTTGATTCCGCCCGGGGATTGCCTAATTTCCCAATCTGAAAGTACAATCGCTTTTGTGAAAGCTTAAAATGTTACGACCAACAATAAACCATGTTTCAGGCGCTATGCCACCAGGGCTGTGGGGCAAAACGTCCTCAGGGCCCATTAAATAGTAAGTCTATTTTCACACAGTACTATACCAGCTCCGTAGCCTTTTTGAGAACTCGTAACGCCATTGCCAGCTTTGACGCCCTCTCTGTCCTTTATATGGGCAGGTCTAAATGTAAAACAACAAGGATTCATACTTAATTTGAGCCGCTTGTCATGAGACCTTAGGACCATCTCATGCGCTGAATTGTTTTCCATTTTGAAAAAATACTTGGACCATGCTGCGATGTGTCAAGGGCGGTGGCGATCAACCTTGGCTGTCGCTAGTGTTAACTCGCAGTCGAATGATGAAACGACAGTACTGTACGACCACTGTCCATGATGATCTATATATCTTCTTGCCATGAGAGATGTATCTTCTTGATCCGTAAAAGCTCCTGGTAAACACTCCATCTAATTTCAGGCGCCATGGCTTCAGCAATTTCAAAACCGGCACGTGTGCTACTCGCCGTCGTCATTGCATTGCTCTGTTTCAGCATGCTCAGGCCCTTATTACGGGACGAAATTCTCGCAGAGCTCGTATCACCAAGCTCAGCCTCTTCATTAGAAGCTGATCTCGAGATTTCCATCACACTTCCCGGTCGGGTCATCCCCGTGGGCGAGCTACACCCTGTCAGCCGCCACCTTGCTGAGTATACCCGCATCAACAAGATGAACGACGGGTCGTTCATGGCGGGATTCGGCTGTGAGGATGAAAATGAGACTGACGTGGGGGCGATGTGTTTCTCGCACTCTGCAGATGTTGGTTTGACGTGGACTGATATTAGCCAGGTTGTAAGGGCCAGTAATCAGTAAGCCTTTCCATTTGTCAATACTATAGAATCCCGATCGTAAATTTCCCTTATTTGCTATTCTACCTTAGTTTGCTTCAATTGCATGGGCTCGCACTACGTGATGAGATATCTCGTCTGCGTCCCAGAAAAAAGTGTCTTTGCACCTTCTGATACAAGGCGAAGGCAGTGGATTTCCTGTGTGCTTGGACTCCTTCAAACATTGGCAAGAATAGCGACATGGTCATGACCTACCAAGAAGTTGCTGGAGCTTGAAATGTTGACATGTTCCCGGCATAGGACGACCGACTACGATAATGCCTCAATATTGCAACTACCCAACGGCAGAATTTTGTACGCTTACCGTCACCATGACAGGATTGGAAACGATCCGCACATTCCGCTCGTGGATGCGCAATGGCAATACACATATTTTCGGCTGAGGGTGGCAGCCTCAGATGATGGCGGCAAGACCTGGAATCATCTGAGTACGATCGAGGAGCAGGAAGAAGACGGGTTATGGGAACCTTTGCTTCGCTTGGCTGAGGATGGATCAGTACAAGCATACTGTAAGAAAATCGTTGTTTTCTCTCACTTGGTATCTTGTTGGAAATTGACTTGAAAAAGATACATACGAGACATCCCCAAGCGAGCAGAACAATTTCATGAAGTTCTCTCGTAACCAGGGCCGCACCTGGTCCAAGCCGATTCAGGAGTCCGGAGCTGGTGTCCGCTCGCGCGATGGTATGGTGGGTGTGGCGAGCCTGGGAGGTAGCGAGCTGGTCGCGGTCTTCGAGGAGTCAGTCGATGGCCCTCTAAGTGTCAGTGCCGTCAGATCTCACGACGATGGCAGGACATGGCCAACCTCCTCCCGATTAAGACTGCACCGACCCAAGATCGGGATTCACCCTTGGCCCATCGCCTCAGCGCCATCCATCACCAATGTCGGGGGCACGTTGGTCGTTGCCTTTCAGACGGATGAGGACCTCCCACCGGCAGAGGCCAACAGCCGGCTTGGGATGATATTGAAGGTGATCACCAGCGTTGATGGTGGGACGACTTGGGGAGAAGCTCAGAGCATTTCGGATTTCCCACGCATCCTCTGGCCAATGATGGTGAATATCAACCATACTCACTTTTTGATGGTCTTTTACGTGGGTTACAGGAATGGCGGGTTTTCCCAAATGTTCATGGTGACGGAATGAGTCCTCATAAGGCTGAGGGTATGAACCAAAAGCTGAGAATGGTGGAGGGGAAACTGAGAAGAGGCAGTGGAGACCGTCATGGGGCACATTCCACTTTGGCATCTATATAGAATAGAACATTTGCTGTCTATATCATCAAGTCATAGCACTTGAGATTCGACGCAGGTAACTATCATACCAACTTGGGGCGCTGGGAATCATCATTGGACCTAGCGAGCCACAACTACTACTTGTTAAAGCAACGGGCAAAAAGGCAAAACATACAGCACCGGGTATTCGCTGGTCGTCACCGACCCAACTACTAATCCAGCGATTACAGGCTTGACTATGGGAGAGCGGACGGGATCCCGTATTTTCCTGTATCTATGGCCGTATGTGCTAAAATTCGCGTTGTGGAGCTTTATATGTGGAGGTCTCTGACTCGCCACCTGGGCACACGTCGACAAAGGATTTGGCCCTTCAAAGGCTTCACAGATCTGAGGATGGACAGGAATGTGTTTAATGCAAAAGCATACGTGGCCATTCTACCTATGGTTCACGTTGACTGATTATTAACTTGAATCACAAACCATCAATGCAAGGCTGAGGACATAACAGGCCGGGGACTTTAAGCATTGGCTCAACATAGAATGCATTAACTCCGGCTGGCGGGTGCGGACGTGCGGCCGCATGCGGCCGCACATGCCAAGCCAACTTTGGAACCTTACTGAGTTTCCGGATACGCCCGGTTCACTGGTTGCCCGTCATCTAAGGCTAGCCAACGCGAGGCGTCACAGAGCTTATTAGACTAAGGTTTGGGGCCTGCAAGCCTAGCAAATTTGCCCTAAAATCCGGCCCAAAGCCCGTATGACGTGCAGATATCACGAGCAAAGAAGGTGAAGCTGCCTGTGGCTTTGAGGGCTGAGTCTTTGACGGATGGCCTACCTATAAAGCTTGCAAGTTCCGTGCTTGAGCATTGAAGTTGTCTCAAACGCAACACCTTCAAGTCTACAAAAGAACCACACGACGCGACAGACAGCTAATATTAATACGATCGAGCAGTTGTTTCAGGCACAATTCAACCAACATGACGGGCCCACCATTCACTCTGCCTAGCAAGTACGAAGAGGTTCACAAGCGGGAAAATCTAGGCGGCGTGGGGGACGCTCGACCAACTGGTGTGCAGATCCTCAAAGACGAGAACCGATTCGACGGGTCTCTCGATAATAAAGTGGCAGTCGTTACTGGCTGCTCCTCAGGCATCGGAGTTCCAACAGTCGAGGCTCTTGCGTCAGCGGGATGCATCGTTTATGGCGGCGTCAGGGGAGCCAGCATTGAACGCGCAAAAGAGGCGCTCTCATCAGTACTCAAGGACCCCAAGACCAAAGACAAGGTTCACCTGCTAGATCTGGATTTGACAAGCCTTGCGAGCGTCAAGGGATTCGCCGATGAAATCAAGAAGAGGGAATCGCACGTCAATCTCCTTATCAACAACGCCGGCATTATGGCTGTTCCTACGCGAGAGCTGACCAAGGACGGCTTCGAGTCTCAATTCGGAACCAACCATCTTGCCCACTTCTACCTCTTCCAGAACCTCAAGGACCACTTGATCGCGGGGTCGAAGATCTCGCCAGACTTCGCATCCCGTGTGGTCGATGTCAGCAGTTCTGCGCACAAAAATAGCACCGTCGTTCTAGACGATATCAACCTCGCCAAGCCCGGGAACTACGAGCCCTGGAAAGCTTATGGCAATTCCAAGACTGCTAATATCTGGATGGCAAATCAAATAGAGCGCCTCTACTCGTCTCAGGGCATTCACGCTTACTCCCTTATGCCGGGTGGAATTGCGACGCCGCTGCAGAAGCACGTGCCAGAGATGATGGAGGCTGTCAAGGGGCTGGACACGGTCCAGAACTACATGAAGAGCCCCGAGCAGGGGTGCGCGACCACCATCTGGGCGGCCACGGCACACGATCTCGAGGGCAGAGGAGGAGTGTTTTGTGAGGACTGTTGTGTCATTGGAAAGGTAGGTTCCGCGGACAACAGTGGAATTGACAACCTTGCTGCTGGGTACGCTGAGTGGGCTTACGATCCCGAGGGGGAGGAGAAGCTGTGGAGGGTGAGCAATGAGTTGGTTGGACTCGAGGCCAATGCTTAAGAGGGCCTTCCCAGATGTCCGCTGTTTTGATAGGCTAGGAAAAATGATTGGACGCATTCTTTCAAAGTGGACCAGCATGAATAGATTTGGCAATGATTTTGCGAGAATGATGTCTCAGACAAAAGATCTTCGCGTTCATGCTTCATCCGCAATCGATGCTTACGTGCTTAAGTTGCATTAACTTTGCAATAACAAAAAATCTCCCGCTACGAGTCTTGGAAAAATGGAAGGCCAAGAAATTGATGGCGTGATTGGTCGTCAATATCAATGCCAATGCTTGTCGTAGAGAGGCGGTACTTAGTAGGACCGATATGTTCTAGGGTGATCTACAAATTCCTCACGGTCGCCCTCGAGCAGGGTGACCGATGCCGCAGTGGGCTGTTCCAAAGTTGCCATGTGGGAGCATTTTCTCGAACAATGACCTGTTCGAACCGCATATGCATGCAGGCTGGCTTGCGGAGAGCTGGGGATTGGGGAATGGGGGAGACCTGAGATGGGCAAAGGGGCAAAATGTGGGAGAGGGGGAAGTCTGGGAAACATCTGGAGATACGGAGTACAGAGGACCACGTTGAGGAGGCGTGGAACCAAGATCAAAACGGCGAGGCAGTTCAAGTCAGGGGCTCATTACGGTGGTCAAGGGCGTGTAGCGCTCGGCCTGTGACAAAGTCGCGAGCAATACAGCAGCCTAGGCATCAACACTTCTCATTGGGCGTATGCACCGCCTCCGTTTCCAGCTGAAAATATCTCAATCTCGTTGGCTCCTTCAAGCCAGGGACGGATCTACCGACCTTTCGCGACCACTCGCTAAGGCCTGCTTGCGGAGCGGCTGAACACAAATCAGTCGACCATGTACTTTCTTGTAGGTGAACGAAGCGTGCAGTGCGTGCGTGGTGTTCTAGACTGCCTTGCGGCTCTTCTCGACTACTACTTAGGTAAGGCGCATCTGACTTGCCAAGAGATACTCAGATCCGGGTGCTCCGTGCCCGGGCTTTTCTCTATTCCCGGCTCGTCGAAACGCGACGAACTATACCACCCATAGCCACGTCTTGCAGGAGTTCATTAGGCAGGTTCGTCAGTCGTGAAACACGTTTTCTTCGATGATTTTTCGCAAGTGACGTCGTGCTCTCAGACGGAAACGTGGGTGGACCCTGAACATCACCGAGTAATTCAGCGGCTCAACGTCACGTCAAAACTATCCGGTGGATTCGGTGGAATGCCGAGCAGCCCGCCGCGGGCCGTGGGCCGGACTCCTTTGCGGGACCCACACCAGAGCCGCATTTCCCACGACCGTAATTCTGATATTCCAAGGAAATCTCATCATTTTTGGGCTTTCTGGGATGTTTTCGCGCTCGGCCTGCCTCACCGTTTCATGCATGCTTATCTCGGATCGATGCAGTCGACCAAGCACCCAAGTAGCTGTGAGGTACCTCGGTGCCGAGGGTGATTCCAAGAAACTGGAAGCCACCAAGCCAGACCTACCGTTTGGGAATACGCCAACAACTGGGCACGTTTTGCGATAATACGATAGCGACACTAGTAAGGCGGACTGGTGCCTGTCCTTCTTTGGTTACCAAACACGTGGTTTGATGAGCGGTTTATGATGGTGGCGTTCAGATTTTGAAGCAGAGAACAAGTCGAAGCACTGAACTGACTCAAACAGCTCCAGTACATTGTGGCAAGCCGACTGCACCGCGGACAGCCAAGTCCGCCCTCCCAAGAACATGACGTTGACTGCAGACATCGTGCTATCCTCTTCTGATGCCAACCAAGAACGTGGGGGGCCACCTCGCGGCCCCGAGGTGGGTCACCAACAGAGTGAGGCTACTGGAGGCCACGATCCCACATCATCCCATAGCGGCGGATCCAGACCAGGTCTCTCGACCCGGAAGCTCCTTGCGTGCCAGTCAAGGTAAACTGGGGCTTCACGTAATCTGGAGAATTTCTGGAGTCAATAAAGATGGTTGTTTTCCCCAGCTCATGGCCGCTTCTCCAGTAACCTCTCCGCAACTTACCCCTTCTCTTGCAACGTTGGAGTTTTACTCACGTTGAAAGTCATATTCCAAAGATGTCTGGATATATACCTTCTTTCTCGCAACCGCCTTCGAGGCCGGGGTCTCTGGCTGCATCCAGGGCAAACTCCTATGCCGGATCGAGGTTTGGCCAGTCTCGTCCTGGATCCCCATCACCAGGGAGCCCCTACGCGTCGCATCCCGGATCACCAGGCCCTGGAAGTCCTCTGCCGTCAAGACCTGGTACTTCCAAAGGACCTTCGCGTTCAGCAACTCTCAATGGCAAATCGAGGCCCAGCAGTCCTCCTCCGGAGGTGGAGACTGAGCAGACCACACCCGATGTTATGTCAGTGTTGGAACACGCGAACGAGATGATCCGGGACGAAAAGGGAAACCCCAAGATTGGCCGTATCGTGGGAGGAAAATATGTCGATCCGTCCAACGAGCAGATCGACCCTGAGTGTGGGGCGATAAAGACAGTCGATATTGATATGCCTCTCACGTTGACCGAGCTTGTCAACCATAACGACAAAGAGTATATCGTTCTTGAATATGCCACCGGCGACAAGCAGAACCCTTACAACTGGAAGCCAGCGTACAAGAGCTTCATCACGACCATGCTCTGTCTGATGACTCTTTTCATCGGTCTCGCTACGACGGCCTACAGCTCTGGTATCGGAAGCATGGTCAAGGACCTGAACGCATCGCAGGAGGTTGGCCAGCTTGGTCTGTTCACTTTCAATTTCGCTTGTGCTCTCGCTCCCATGGTGCTCGCGCCATTCTGTGAGCTCGTCGGCCGGAAGATCGTGTATGCTGGCGCATTCCTCTGTTTCACCCTGCTCTTCATCGGTCTGGCTCTCGCCAAGGACATTGGCACTATCATCGGACTCCGACTCCTGCTCGGTCTCTTCGGCTGTGTTGGCACCATTCTCGTCGGTGGTACATTCGACGACATGTACCTCCCCCACGAGCGTTCCCGCCCCATGGCATTGTTCTCATGGATCGCTATCTTCGGTACCGTGGCGGCACCAATCTACGCCGGCTTCATCGACCAGGCAATCGGGTGGCGCTGGATCGAGGGTATCCAGGGTCTGGCTAACGTGCCCCTCCTGATCTGTATCTTCATCTTCTTCCCAGAGACCCGAGGCGGTGTCGAGCTGCACAAGCGAGCCGTAGCCCTACGCAAGGCAACCGGGGACGAGCGCTACGTTGCCGAGGGCGACATCTACACGCCTGATATTAAGTCCATGCTGAAGGCCTCGTCCGTCAAAGCCATCCACATGCTTGTCACCGAGCCCGTGGTGTTCTCTTTCGGCCTCTGGATCGCTTTCTGCTGGGGTGTGACCTTCATGTTCCTATCTGTCATCCCCATCACCTTCACTGAGAAGCGTGGCTGGTCCGAGGGTGTTAGCGGTCTGCCATACATCAGTCTCTGCATCGGCACCACCCTGGCTTGGGGGGCCCACCACTTCCAGATGCGCAAGTACGACAGACTCACCGCCGACCCGAACGTCACAGTCACCCCTGAGGCCCGTCTCTACGGCTCAATGTACGGCGCCATCTGGCTCCCGATCGGTCTCTTCATCTACAGCTTCACCCAGTATGCCTACCTCTCGTGGGTCGGTCCGGCCATTGGCCTCGCGCCCATCGCCTTCGGTATCTACTTCGTTTTCGAGTCGACCTACAGTTACACTGCCGACTGCTACGGGCCAAGCGCCTCATCGGCTATCGCTGGCCAGGGTCTTATGCGGAATACACTCGGTGCCGTCACTCCATTGTTCTCGACCCAGTTCTTCCACAACGTCGGGTCGCAGTATGCTGGTCTGATCCTGGCTCTGATCGCCACTGGACTGAGTCTTATTCCCTTCGTCATGTTCAAGTTCGGGCCCACGCTCAGGGCTAGGAGTAAGCTCGCACTTGTCTAATGGCAAGCGGAGGAAGCATGGTGTGGAATATAATCATTGCAACGGGGCAGATACCCTTGTGAAAGTGCATTTTAGGAGTATTGCGGTTCAGACATAGCACTATAGCGATGGCATAATACCTAGTTCAGAATATTCGAACCAGAAACTGTTCCAGACATCTCGCACATCCCGCGTATCAATTTTTTGTGCCAGATTGGGTTTAGTGATCCAGTGAAAGCGCACGAAGCGATCTCCTCTCGAGGCTGTTCTGCGATATAGATGCCACGTAGGGATTTCGAAAAGCTGTATGAATTCCCTGCAGATTGTATTGGGGTATTCCCTACCTGGGGCAATCGGCTCTGAGCCTGGAGGTGGGAAACCCAATGTGTGGGGATGAAAAGCGTCGGAACTTCCGGATTCAACGTGTACTTGTCTCCCCGTGTAGACCCGGTATTTTACACCCCTTTACAAGGTATGAGCGAAAAGGCCAAGGCTGAAGACTTTTCTCGGAAATGCTCCGTCCAGAATTGCCCCTATTGCCAACTCCTGAAATTCTGGGTACAGTGAGGTCACCGCTCGCTGAAAAGCAGTTCAAGCTCTGGATTAGAAATAATCTCAAGCGCTGTCTTTCAACCTCTTCCGAGCTTCTACTTAATGCACGAGTCATCACCGGAACACCGGGTGAATCTTGCCACTTTGCCGATCCCTCAGTCTCTCTGGAAGCTTTACATCGTACCTGAAGTCGTGTCAGCTCATTGGATAGTATAAATCGCGATGTATTCAAGCAACTCACATATGGGTTGTCCATGCGCAGAGTAGGCGCCTTGTGTCTGCTGGGTCTATAATCTCCGGGACACTGAATGCGGCAGCAGTGCGCACGGGGTTCTGCAATCTGGTATACTCATCCATCAACTTGTCGTACATCTCAGATCTCTTGTCTCCCGCCTCTTTCAGCTCTCTCGAATGACTGGCCTCAATCCCACCTTCCAGCGGGAGGCTTCCCGACTCCAGGCTCGGCCAGGCGACGCGGTTGTGAGGGTCCCGACAGTCGGCCATGAGGCCTCCGGCAACCCCGTAGCATTTTCTGACAAGCACATTGAATATTGGCATGGTGGTTGAATAATATGCCTTGCCGAGTTCGACTCCGAATTTCATTGTTGCCTGACGTTCTGCTGCAGTACCTACGGCATATCCAGGACAGTCGACGAACTGGATCAGGGGAAGGTTGAAGACATCACACAAGTTCAAATGCCTTGTCATCTTCTGTGCGCCCAGCGCATCTGTGGCACCGCTGAGTACTTCGGGATTGTTCGCGATGACGCCGACTGGCTGGCCACCCAGGCGACCTAGTCCCACAAATGCTGTGTTCCCCCAGCCAGCCCCTATTTCGAACCATGAGTCTTGGTCCAACGTTGTTTGTATCAGCCGTCGCATGGCATAAGCCCGTTGTCGGCGCCGAGGTATGATTGTACGCAGTGAGTTCACGTCCCTGTCCGAAGGATCTGTGGCCTCTGCGATCGGTGGCAGAGAGTTAGCTGCACAGTTAGGGACGTACGAGATGAACTTTCTGATTTGTTCGAAACAAGAAGCCTCGTCAGGGGCGGCGTTGTCAATTGTGCCATTTGCACAATGGACTTCCGGCCCGCCCAGCTCACCCGCAGTCAGTCCCTCCTCAAAAGTTGCCTTCGCAACCACATGTGGCCCGGCATTGAACAAGGAGCCCACATCACTCGCCATGACCGAGAAGTGGCACGCCGTTACCCGCATTGCCCCGAGGCCAATTGCCGGCCCTAGCACAGCACCGACATTGGGGATTCCAAGGCTAAGCTGCTCTGCTACTTCCCTGAAACCAGGCGTCGGCGGCACGTAGCTGAACCCGTCCTTCTTGATGGTCGTGACCGAGCCCCCTCCAGAGCTGCCATCGACGAGTTTGACGATAGGCAGCCGCAGATCCAGGCATAACCTCTCCATGTAAACCGTCTTGGCCCATATAGCCCCGTCGGCGTGGCCAGCTCGCAGCGAGAAATCGTCTGCTGTGAATAGGATACGGCGCCCGCCCACAGTACCAAAACCTTGGACATTGTTACTCGGCGTGAAACCTTGGACCTCGTCTTTGGCCTTGCCGTCCTTGCTGGCAGTCGATGTCCTCCAGTCGATGGTCCCTGCGACGGACCCGACCTCGTAGAAGCTCCCCGGGTCGAGGAAGGCATCGATACGCTCGCGCACCCATAGCTTGCCCGCTTCCTTCTGGCGCACGTAGCCCCGACGACTTGTGGGTGGTGTTTCTGCGATTTTCTTAACGTCTGCAACCTGACCCAGTATGTCAGACCAGTCGGCAGGTGGTGCATTTCTGTCCTTCCTTTTGGTCCGCTTCGCTGCCTTTCTTTCGGGCGAAACTGCTCGTGTGCTGGTGTCGTTGGTGTGGACAGGACTCTGTATTTGACCTTCAATCTGCTTCAGGCGCAGCTTCGCCTTGGAGCCGTCGTCTTCCCCAGCCATTGAAATGTAGTGCCGACTCACAACATGAGTTTTGTAAAGAAGAATTCAGGTGAAATCAGGACGCCGAGGGCCAGAAGAGACGGCGCCGTTTCAATGTCTCCAAACCGGGCACCCCAGCAGCCGAGGTCCACAAATTCGCGGGAGGCGGGGGGGTTGGAGACGGCAATGAGTCTCCACCAACCTGGAACGCACCTCATCAAGTCCATATTCGCGGATCAATGACTGCCATAAATCATCGTCTCAAATAATCTCGGGCGCTTCCGGGAGACTCGTGAGATTTGCACTCTGATCATGGCTCCTGCTCGTATCCTCGTGGCCAACAGGTGAGTATGCAGACCGCATTGAAGACCGGTACCCGACGAGGACGTAGTTACTGACCGTGAACCCGAAGAGGTGAAATTGCCGTTAGAATCCTCTCATCGGCCCGCGAACTCGGCCTCCACACCATTGCCGTCTGGACAGAGGGCGATGACGCGCACATTGCACACGCCCATGAGGCAGTGCAGCTTCCCTCTGTGTCCTCATACACGGAGCCGTCGCACCTGGTGTCCTTGTGTCTAGAGCACCGCGTGGACCTTGTGCACCCCGGATACGGGTTCTTGTCGGAATCGCCTGACTTTTGTCAACAGCTGAATGGGGCTGGTATCGCCTTCGCGGGCCCCGGTGCCGACCTCCTCACCAGGACCGGCGACAAGCTGAGTGCGAGAAAATTGGCCGAGGAGTGTGGTGTGCCAGTGCTTCCGGCTTTGACCGAGGCGGTTGATGATGTTGAGGCGCTGCGGGCATTCGCGAACGATGTCGACTTCCCAATCATGATAAAGGCAGTCGATGGTGGCGGAGGGAGAGGTATTCGCCTTGTTCGGCGGAAAGAAGATCTTGAAACAAGTTTTCGAAGAGCCGTGAACGAAAGCCCTAGCAACCAAGTATTTGCCGAGAAAGCTGCCGTCGAAGACTTTCGTCATATCGAGGTTCAGATCGTTGGCGACGCGAATGGACATGTTCTTCACTTTTGGGAGCGCGAGTGCTCAATACAGCGCCGTTTCCAGAAAGTCGTTGAGATCGCCCCTTCAACTGTCTCAAATCGTCCACTGATTGCATCCGTAATCGATTCGGCTGTGCGGATGGCAAAAGCTGTCAACTATAAGTCACTCGGTACTTGGGAATTTCTCGTCTCACCCAAGAGCTCAAAATTCTACTTCATGGAGATCAACCCTCGGCTTCAAGTAGAGCACACCATAACGGAAGCGATATGCGGTGTCGATCTTGTTCGAATTCAGCTCCTTATTGCCCTTGGCAGAAGCTTACCGGATATCGGCGTTGAGATACCAGTGAAGCAAGACGATACCACCACCCCGCCCCGGTCCAGGTCCATACAACTCAGGATCACGGCAGAGGACGCCAAGCAGAATTTCTCACTCTCAATCGGCAGAATTCGCAGCGTTCTCTTCCCAGGCGGCAATGGAGTCAGACTAGATACTCAGCTTCGCACCGGCGTGACTGTCTCGGCGGACTTTGACTCCCTCCTGGCTAAACTCATCGTCACAAGTCACAACTGGGACGCCACAGTCGCCAAAGCCGAGAGAGCGTTGCAGGATGTCTTGATCGACGGTGTGACGACGAACATTAGCTTACTACTGGGTATTGTACGATCTTCAGACTTCCGAAGAGCTCAATTCGATACACAATGGTTAGAAAAAAACCTGAAAGCGCTCAATACACCGAGTCGAGGGCTTGTAGAGCCCTTTGGTAAAAGCACGTCCGACATTGACCGTACTAGAAATTCAGCACAGCCCTCGAACTCGTCAGGCCAGCTTGTCAGGAAAGGAGACCAATTTCGGATCCAGATTGAAGGCAGTGACGATATGAAAACCTTCGAAAGTTTTGTCTCAGTTACAAGTGTGATCCGAAATGACTTTCCTGAATCACTCGCTGTCAAGTTGTCCACACACAGCAACGACGATCTGGGTGCTTCTTCTTCGGACGCGAACAGACAGAGGAGCTACACGATCCGGCTTCTGAAGCGATCAGAAACACAAATGAATCTCGAAGACTCGCCTGGTCACTCTAAATCTACACGCGAAGATCCGTCACAGCTTATCTGCCCTATAGCAGGCCAAGTCGTCGAGTTCTTGGTAGACGATGGGGACGTGGTTGCAGAAGGGGATGCGGTGATGGTGATAAGACAGAGCAAAATGGAATTGGAAATTAGATCGCATCGATCTGGGACTGTCCGCTCCCTTGTTGATCTCGACGATGGAGAGAGTATTGCCGCGGGCACTGCCATTTGCAGCATTGTTCCAGTGGATCGGGAGAAACTATAAGACAAACAAGGCGTACTCGGCACGTGTTTGAGTGCATAAGTGCCCTGCGAGCCAAGACACGTACATGAGACTAGGCCCAGCAAATGCAGTGTCCCGGACTTGTCTCTTCGGCACAGCAATACATGTGCTCCAACGATACGAGATATCTCAGGGTGTGACAAAGCATGCTCGCAGCGTCCAGCGACGCTAGTGTGTCTTCGGAGGCGAGATATCACAGAGCTGCATGTGTGCGGCTCAAACTAAGCCGGCAATACTAAACGAACATTATTAGCAATGGTCACTTGCATGCCCTGTTCGCACACATCGAACAATGTGTTTGCAGGCACAAACGTGAGGACGAGTGACACGTCTGCATTGAGGGCAAGACTATGTGATTCCAGATGTCACGAAACGGCGGCAAGTAAACTCTGTGTTTTGGTAAGTCAGGTTGACAATAGAGTGGCAAAACAAACGTTGTAAGACAAACGCCGAAAAACAAACGTTGCCGTAGATCCACTCGCAGACACCAAGTAGACATCTGATTCCCCTACTTCCACCCGGTTTGACAGCTCTGCCACCCTCGCTTGATTTGATCACTCTCTCCATAATCAGCTTTCCAAGATTTGCCAAGATGGCTTACAGATTCCTCTCCCGCTGTATTGTTGTCGTCTTCGTGTTGGGTATTCTCAACTCCAGCCTCGCGCAACAACATACAGGCTCACGACAACGCCGTCAAGATGTTGACCCCAACAACAACCCCCTTCCGAGCTACTTGCCCGCCAAGCCTCCTGCTGTCCCTCTGGCAGTGAGAAGTCCCTATCTCAGTGCTTGGTCCAAGACAGCTGGGGGTTCCACTTTGAACAGCGCAGATGCTGTCTTCTGGACTGGGACTCCGATCGGGTGGGAGGGCATAGTGTCAGTGGATGGAATTTCGTACTCATACCTTGGAACTGGATCCGAGTGTCCACCAACCCCAGCAAAACTGCAAGCTGCCAAGCCGAAGACCATCAGCTACGACTCTCAGCACTCCAATTTTACCTTCCTCGCCGGCCCTGTCACCATCGAGGCGAGCTTCTTCTCCCCGGTCACCCCAAACGACATCTGCCGGAGCTCTATCCCGCTTAGTTACCTCACAGTCAGCGTCGAATCTACAGATTGCGAGGAGCACAGCGTGCAGTTCTACTCAGACATCAACGGCGCATGGATAACACCTGACAGAAATCTACCAATCCGCTGGGGCCTCAAGACGGATGGACAAGACTATGTCCCTCCCGCCCCCGGCGTCGCGAGCCGGGATGCGACAGACACACCGAGCACTACTGGTTTGTTTTCTTGGTTATACCAACTTGAGAAATCCTACACATTTGGAGAAAATGAGGAGTTCCCAACATGGGGCAACATCACCTACACCACAAGCTCTGGGGGTTCTGAAACTTTGAGCTTTCAGAGTGGCTTCGCCGCAGAAGTACGTGCCCAGTTCGTCAACCAGAATTCGCTGAGTAACACGATCGACCCTGACTACCGGGGTTGGGGTCCACTTGAGCCCGTCTTCGCATTTGCCCATGATTTTGGCAATGTCACATCAGCCCAGGTGCGGTACACGATCGGTTCGGTCCAGACGCCGGTCGTACGTTACCTCAACCCTGGAGGCTCCAGTGCCCTGGCGCCGTGGTGGGAGAAGTGTTATGGCGACCTGTACGCCATGATCCATTTTCATTGGAACGATTTCGACGCCGTGTCTCAGCTGGGCGCCACATTTGAGGCTCAGTTGAGGGCGGACGTCGGCGCTTACTACATGGACAGCGACAACGGCATCAGCCACACCTGGACCAAGGACAACTCCACTACGGCGACTATACATCCGAACTCTGATGGTTACTCCTACGGCGTAGATCGGTACGGCCAACAGTATAAATTCGATCCAAACAACGCGTACGGATTCTTGACCACGGACAACTCCAGTGGTATTGCGATCCCGGATATCAACGAGGCAGATGCCTATTACTCTATACTTGCACTCTCAGCTCGGCAGGTCATGGGCGCATATGCCTACGCCATCCCACCACCAGGCACGGCGAGTGGTGAGGTACCACTCATGTTCCAGAAGGAGATATCTTCCGACGGGAATGTAAACACAGTAGACGTCCTATATCCAGCCACCCCTTTCTTCCTCTGGGCGAATCCGGAGATGCTGAAGTACACCCTCGAGCCCATGTACCAAAACACAGAGTACGGCTTTTACCCGGATAGCTACTCAATGCACGACCTCGGAACACACTACCCCAACGCTACAGGCCACACAGACGGCATAGACGAATACATGCCGGTAGAGGAGAGCGGGAACATGCTGCTCATGTCGTACGCCTACTACAAGTTCACGGGCGACGCGGGCTGGCTCAGCGCGCACTACCCCACCATGAAGCAGTGGGCCGAGTTCCTCGCCCGGTTCAGCCTGATCCCCGAGTTCCAGCTCAGCACGGACGACTTCGCCGGGGCGAAGGAGAACCAGACGAACCTGGCGCTCAAGGGGATCCTGGGGCTGCAGGCCATGGCAGAGATCGCGCAGGTCGCAGGGCATGCCGAAGATGCGGCCAACTTCTCCGCGACAGCGAGCGAGTACTACGCGACATGGGAGACTCTCGCTATCGACCCGGGCGCGAAGCATACGCTGCTCGCGTACCAGTGGCGCTCGAGCTGGGGCCTTCTGTACAACACGTACATGGACCGGCTTCTGGGCCTGGGGATCGTGAGCGACGAGGTCTACGCGATGCAGTCGGACTGGTACGCGTCGCAGAGCCAGGTCTACGGTGTGCCGCTCGACAGCCGCCACACGTACACCAAGAGCGACTGGGAGCTGTGGGCAGCGGCGACGTGCACGCCCGAGACGCGGAGGCTGATTGTCAACGCCGTCGCGTTCTGGATCAACCAGACTTCGACTGATCTGCCTCTGACGGATCTTTACGACACTGTTAGCAGCGGTGGATATCCTAGCTTCGACCTGAGGTTCAGGGCCAGGCCGGTGGTTGGCGGTCACTTTTCGCTGCTGGCGCTGTATAAAGCTGGTCTGCTCAATGAAGAAGGCGGGTCCAGCGGCTCAGCATTTGGCCCCGAGTAGCGCAGACAGGCTGGTCGAGACTCATCAGGATTTCTCTGTGGTGGGTGAGGAGTGCTAATGGGGTAATGTCTGGGAATGGACTTGGTGATATATATGAGACTCAGCAATAGGTGTTTCATAGCGCAATCGTTCAGAATATATTTTCATGGACATGTTGGCGTGTTTCCGAGGCCGAGTGATGTCACATGCGTTCGTAGAGTGCTCAAGTGTTTGGTTGTCGCGCTCAATCACGGGCGATCCCATGCGGCAACTTGTGGTGAACCGGCCGGTAAGAAGGCAAGGGCGGTAGGGAGGCAGGGGAAGAAGGGAGACGTGTGTTGCACGTTGAAAGCTGACCCCAGCTGATTGGCCCTATCTTGCTGTACATGCCTCCCTGGAAATCTAAAGTATAAAGCACCGACTCCCGCCCCCGAGCCAACTAGAATGGTGACAGCCCCAGCTAGCAGGGACTGCAGGGGTCCATCTGTCATGGTGGGTGGGTGTCAGTGGCAGGGCAAGCGGCCTGATTCGAAGACAGGCGGTAATGAGCCCCAGCGGGAAGTGGGCTGCTTAGCCCAGTGCCGCTGTCCCGCGCCAGAGTCACCAGCGAATAATGGGCCCCCTTCGGCCGTGAGCAACCCGATGGGGAAGGTCACAGCTGATCGGCCCCCAGTCATGATCGTGGGAAAGATCCGAGCCATAATGCTTGATTGCACGACAGCTGTGGACGGGCCTGCTCCTTCTGAATAAGTACAAGTGAATGCCCTCTAGCTCAGAAAACATGACGACGCCTTATCCACCTTCTCTCTCCACGCCGTCCTCCGGGCTCACACTCGCTATTTAACCCACACCACGACGCCCTCGAGACAACAGCCGTGGTGTCTGACTACTCAAGTGCTAGTACCGCCGACGAAATGGCCATCTTCGCCCTCGCTGTTTTGGCGTCTCTCGCTGCCTCACCTCTCGTCACTGCCAATTCTGGTGCCTCCATCTTCAACACGAGGGCAACATGCTCGGGATCAGTGGAGAGCTGCTCGACGGCAGCTAATTCGGCGGACGCCTGCTGCGTGAACAAGCCGGGCGGCCAATTCCTGCAGACCCAGTTCTGGGACACCGATCCAGGTGAGTGCTGCTTGATTGTCAAATGGCTTCTGTCCACATGGCTGACCAGTTCGGGGTTGCAGTCACTGGCCCATCCAACTCATGGACCATTCACGGTCTGTGGCCAGACAATTGCGATGGCACCTATGACTCGAGCTGTGATTCCAGCCGAGCATATACCAACCTGACGGCGCTCATCAAGACCTACGGCAGTCAGACGCTCCTGGATTTCATGAACAGCTACTGGCTCAGTGATTCAGAGAGCCCAGAGGAATTCTGGGAGCACGAGTGGTCCAAGCATGGCACTTGTATCTCAACCATCGAGCCGAGCTGCTACTCGGACTACCAGACCGGAGAGGAAGCCGTTGCCTTCTTCCAGGTGGTTGTCAACCTGTTCAAGTCACTGGACACTTATACTGTGCGTAGTATTCAATATCATATACGACTCAAAGAATCCCTCCTCACAGACCCGTCATGCTGACATCGACGTCCAGGTCCTGTCAAAAGCCGGTATCGTCCCGTCCAACACGGCGACCTACACCTCCAGCCAGATCACAAAGGCAATCTCCGCGTCCTTTGGCCAGGAGCCCGTGATCCTCTGCAACAGCAACACCCTCTACCAGATCTACTACGGTTTCGTCACCAACGGCCCCCTGGCTGACAACGCCTTTGTCCCCGCCGCCATCAATGGCCAGTCCTCAAACTGCCCCAGCACCGGCGTCAAGTACCCGCTCAAGTCCGGGGCCTCGGCGACCTCCTCGACCAAGACCAGCACCGCGACCGCCACGAGCACCTCTGCTGCTCCGACTGCCACCGGCACCTCGGTGTCTGGGTCCGGCTACTGGAATGCCCAGTACAACGGCAAGGCTGACGGGTGTCTGATCAGCTCGGGCACCTGGTATGTTGGCGGAACGTGTGCCACGTATAAGACCACCACAACTAGTAAGTAAAATATCTCACTCATGAACACGCGGGGCGTACTTGTGCATAATCCTAACAATTACACTCAGGCAACGGCTTCACCATGACTTCGTCCAAGGGCAACTGCGGTGTCGTCAGCGGCGCTATCAGCTGCGGGAGCGGTGTCACCTCGAGCACCTTCTCTGTGGCCGGCGGCTTGCTAGCATACAACGGACAGACAGAGTTCTACGCCAGCGCTGTGCCCTCAGGCTCTACCCAGGCCAGTGTTTACACCGCCTCAAACACGTATTCGGTCACGTTCCAGTGGCAGTCTGTATAAGGAATGGCCACAAATGGAATTATGTTACCTGCAGAGTCTAGTTAGATTTGTAGCCCTGTTCATCTTATATACCCAATAAGCCATTGTGGACCAAACCTCAACGTACTTGTGTGCAAATGGAAATCGAAATGTTTAGCATAAGTTATGGTCCATGATTCAAATCTCAAATGTATATTCGTCGCGGGCCTTCACTTGTGTGCAAGTCCATGTTCTCATATGATCTTCCCATACAATAAAATATTCATCAGGTATTTACAGCAGGGATGGCCTACAGGACCTCATCTCATATTTCAATCTCATTTATTAGGAATTACTAGTATCCAGGAAGCTCACAATATTGATCACGTGGCCACGCAGCGGACGTCCGATTGAAGCTTGTGGCAAATGAAAAGCAACTGACTTTCATCGTCTCACTTTGTCCCAAACACAACATCACTTTTTAGACTTTTGATTACACTGCCGAAGGGCCGGCCCCTGGAGAGCTCCCAGTTTGCTAGCACGCCTGGAATTAAGTTGCAGGGGATGCCGCTGTCTGACGTGGGTGGATTCTGCCAGATCATTTGAAACGCTGAGGTCAACGCTGCTTCAAAAGCTGTTTGAGCCGACAGCGCGGTTCCGAATTGAGATAGCATGACGCAAAATTCCCCGATCCCATGTGAAATCGGGCGTCCGGCGGCGCAATGTTTGAGGATAGGGATAGAGTAAAACCACGACGATGACCGTCTACTGAGTTTTAATGCGCGTTCGCTATCTCATCCCTTTCCTGCATTTCACAACCCAATTTTCAATCTTTGTAATTACAGCTGCGCAATACTTCTCGACTTTTGTTCAAGAGAACCAAATTTCTTACGATATCGATTAAAATAATTCTGGATTGTCAACAGCTGTAACGAGGCACTTCGGGAATTCCGATCCGACCATAGTCTCTATCAAGTACTACTTATCTAGCTGAAGCATGGAAGGTAAGATACAAAAGTCCAGCGCCTCTCCACCATAGATGGCTCGCATTCCCCCAGTCCATGGAGTGACTCAAGGCAGCCCAGCGGCGATATGCATCGCATCTCAAGGTTCTCTTCGGATATTGACCTGCGATATGTAGCACCTATACACTACGAGGCCATGGCCAAGCCACCACAACTATACCAGGTCACTGAAAGGACTTTGGAAGCCGACCGAACACCACGCACATATACGAATACGCAGCCCGGGGGTGATGCATTCCCAGCGAGGCCGCCGCCAGTCCACGAAACATCATCGGATGCAAGGTCGTGGTCACGTCAGACGGAGGCTGCCCTAGATGCATACAAGCGGAGGACCGAGAAGCACAAGACAAGCATCGATCAATTCATCCGCCTCGATGTTGCCGAATACCGCCTGGACTCTGGGAACATCGGAGTCCTGGTTGAACCGCTCCCCGTCCATTCAAACCAAATGTCAGAAAAGTCCGAGTCTAAATATCGTGCATCCACCGTCGAAGTAACCCAAGTCGAGCCGGAAAGCCAATCGCAAAACCATAGGATGACCAAGATGATTGTCAAGGAGGACATCGACTTTTTTACAGCTCTTCTGGAGGGACATGACCCGCCAACGACGACGTCGGAAACGGAAACCTTCGTGAATGAGGAGACCGAGACACGGAGAAGGAGCCAGGAGACGAGTGAGCGCGAGGCAGACCTGAGAAGACAGGAAGAAGCACAGGCGGCGAAAGCAGATACTGACTTTTTCATGATGTTGTTGCAAAAGGAATGAGCATTACGATGATCGTAAATTTCTATGGATATTGGTTCTCACGCCTGTCACTTCTGGAGTCCACGTTGTCGAACAATTGAGACCTTAGGGAGGGGAATGAAGTATCAAGCGATTTCCCGATGCATTATTCGAACCACTAAGACTATGCTACATTTTTTGTTTTCCCCATCGCAGCAAAGGTACTCTCTTTCCCGAACAAGTCGTTGCCTCCTCCCATCGGCATACCTTCCTTACGACAACTTTCCGGCCTTCTGTGCCGTCCACGTGGCAATGGCGTCCATGAGCGGCGGTGACAGGGCATCGTAGGTCTGCAGGCCCTTGGCGGCGAAGGCACCGCGGACGTCGTCCATCTTGTTAGGGTCGAAGCCCTGCTCGATGATGGAGCTGACAAAGGCGGCGAACTGGGGCTCCTGCCATCCCTTCTCCTTGGACAGCTCGACGTGGACGAAGTCGAGGCCCTTGAAGGGGTGGTCCTTCTCGATGCGGCCGAACAGGTGTACGCCGCAGTCGCGACAGGCGTTGCGCTGGATGACGGCCTCCGTGTCGACGACCTTGAGCTTGTCGGCGTTGGCGGTCACGCTCAGCTTGTCGCGCGGCACCACGGCGACCACGCTGAACAGCGCACCCTTGGGCTTCCAGCACTTGGAGCAGCCGCAGGCGTGGTTGTGCGCCACCTGGCTGCTGAGGGTCACCTCGACTGGGTTGCTTGAGCAGTGGCACTTGAGCTTGCCGCCCTGGAAGTTCGGGTCGCCCTTGGTGAAGCCGTTGTCGATGGCGGGGTGGAGTGATGGTGCCATTGTGAGGGTTTGAGGTTCTGTGGGCTTCCGAGTTGAATCTTTCCAATGTCTTGTACTTTTCTTAATACCGATGTCTCTCTGTAGCAACTTAGACGAGGGGATTATTGAGCTTGGTAGCGAGGCTCATATAGACCCCTCTCAAGCTGGGCATGACGGCCTTTTAATAGGATCCGAACCTTCACGTACCCCTCAGATGAACACTCGCACCGCAGGGCCTCGCTTCGCGGACTGGCGAATAACGACTCGGGATTGTGTCATCCTCAAACGTCCCCAACGTCTTGACTTTCACCCGGTGCAGGGAGCTGTCAGTGTTGGCGAGGACCAGGCCCAGTAGACAGCTTCCCGAATGCCGAAGCAGCGCCCCCTTGGCAAGTGGGCATCATCAGCGGTGCAGTGCCAGCTTGCGTCGCCATGGATTGGCATTGAATGATCAGGTTAGTCCGGTACGGAGAGTACGGTAAGCGGTACGCTCGCCGGTAACGGTAATCTCGGGTGGAGGTGGGGGAAAACAAACGCCCAGGGCGCGCGCCATGTTATCAGTCTGTACAGTTATCCATTGGCTTTGTGGGGGAGGCCGTGACATGAGGTGATTGAGCTGGCTTGTTCATCGATTGCCGGTTTGAAAAACACCAGAAGTCAACGGGTGCGAAAGCTTTCATATAGCATGTCGTGGCCGAGGACGACCTTCTTATATCAGTAATCCTGAGACTGCGCACCCTGATGTCCAGCAAAATTCGGAGCGTCTATACGTCAGTGCCGTGCCGCGCTACCGTCAGGCAGTCCGTCTCAGTCTTCTGAGGGAGGTGCTCTTGACCTGAAAGCGTTTGGCGGACCGTTGCTTTACCCCGCAGGCCGTCTCCATCTACGAATGCCGAACACTGTCCGACAGTTGGAGAGAATGTTCTTCCTGCAAAGCTTATCTGGCACCGCGGACGGTTCCGTACTACAGTGGATAGATAATGCTGTAAGCTGAGTGAGGCCCACTGTTCCGAACCCCTCATCGGAGGGGCTTCCGATCCCCACAATTTGTAGCCGTTGTGTATCTCCCCAACGCTGATGCTTTGAGACTGGTAGTTGGCGCTCACACCGAATTTCACTTTGTCTACCGTGACCATTCGTATTGATTGGTGTCTGGAAAATCGAGAAGATGAACACGAGTGCAATAACTCTACTCCCGCCATGAAAACGAGCTCACAAGCAAGCCTGGTTCCCCCGCTCCCGCCGCCGGATTCGTGACGCCACGGTATATATAGCTGTGTAATTACCCAATGACAGCGAATTGGGATCTAGTCATCTTGGGGAATTCAGGACATGGACTGTATGTAGTGCATCAGAAGTTGCTTAGGGTGGGGTAAAGCACAATGGGCGGCGGCACTTTTGGTTGTGCTTACGGGATGCCTCAGTCCTCGATGTCATCGACTCGAGACGGGGACATTTTCAAATCGCAATAAATTTGCCGTGCAGGTGAGGTTTTGAACTTTCTGAAAATATCCGGAAAAATAGAACATAACCAAGATTCCATAATGGGCGAAACGAACGGCGACACCAAGCCCTTCCGCGTTGCCATCGTGGGCGGTGCCATAGGCGGCCTCACCTGCGCGCTCTTCCTAGACCACTTTTGCCGCCAGGTCCCAGCCCAGGATGGCAAGAAGCTGCCGCCCATCGCGATCGACGTGTACGAGCAGGCGAGCCAGTACAAGGAGATCGGTGCTGGCGTCGGTCTGGGCATCAACGCCGCCAAGCTGATCCACCACATCAAAGGCGTCGGCGCCGCCATGAACGATATTCAGGGCCGGACGGACAGCTCTTGGTTCACTTTCTGCCGGTGGGACAACGGGAAATTCATCACACACATTGATAGTCCCATTAAAGACGAGGACGTGGTGCGGCCGTCGAGCATGGCGCGGAGCGAGTTCCTTGACGTGTTGCTGGGGTTCATCCGTGAGAGGAATGTTGCGACATTGCACACAAACAAGAAGTTCATTTCTGTAAAGGTGAGTAACTTTGAGCAGTAGTTTTTCCTTGTAAGAGCGAGCCGTCTAGTGTGAAGGGGGGCTAATAAATTCTGCAGGATCTCGACGAGGGAGGCGTTCAGATCTCCTTCAAGGATGGCACGACGGCTGAGGCAGACCTTCTTATCGGCTCTGACGGTATCCACTCCGAAGTTAGGAAGCAATTCATCACTGGAAAGGCTCTGTACAGCGGCAAGATAGCATACCGAGGCGTCGTACCAATAGACAAACTCCCCAAGGAAACATGGCCAGGAAAATCCTGGTCAGTGATCTGGATGGCGAGGCATAAACACTTTCTGGTCTTCCCGATCAGCCAGTCGCGCTCCCTCAACATAGTCGCCTTCATTTCCAAGCGCGAGGACGAGATCCCGGACCTGAGGGAGAGCTGGACGAGCACCTGCGATAGGCGCGAGCTCGAGGAGGACTTTGGCGACTGCGAGGAGACGGTCCAGAAGATAATACAGCTCATGCCCGAGCGCCCGTCCAAGTGGCGCATAAACGACCACGAACCTGTGCCGCAGTGGGTCTTTCTCGGTGGCAAGGTCGCGCTCCTCGGGGATGCGTGCCATGCTACGACGCCGCACCAGGGCGCAGGTGCAGGGCAGGCCGTTGAGGATGGTTATATCCTGTCCAAGGCGCTGGCGGACTGGCTGTCCCGAGGGAAGAAGGGCTCGCCCGAGGGCTGGATGGAGCTTTATCAGCGAATCCGCCTCCCGCGGGCGCAAAAGGTCGTGACCACGAGTCGTCAGGCTGGCGAGTTGTACGAGTTTGAGTCACCGGATTTGATCAATTTGCCATACGATGAGGCGGTGCCTATCGTTGCAGAGCGGCTCCAGGAGAGGCTGAAGTGGCTTTGGATGGAGGACCTGGACGCAATTTACGAGAAGGAGCGGGAACAAGCCCAACTGTGACCTGTCATTGGCTGGGTCCCAGGTTCGCCATAGTTATCTTTCGTTCAACTACCGTGTAGCAGCGTCTTAGATGTCGGCGATGACATTTTTACATACACTTACCATGCTTGAGAATCAGAGGACCACCAATGATAGTCATCTCTATAAAGAAGTTACGCCCGTTATACAAAACACATTCTGTCGTACTTTCTATCTCAGTCGCAACCAATACAATTCACTTTATGTGTGACGTGGCCAGGGGGGAAGACAAAAGTGCAGTACCTCCTCAGAGTGTCCGTGGCTAAGTCGACAAGTGACTAAGAAGACAGGTACTCGCGCGGGCGCACTTACGTTCTCAGACAGCACATAAGTACATACAAGAAAATGGATGATACATCATCAAGGTGCAAGAGATATCCAAAGCAATTCTGCCATCGATGTGCCTGACAGACATCACCATGGGAAGTATACAGGTTACGAGGGACACAGCACTTCAAATGGGGATGGGAGAAAATAGCTTTGTTTTACACGCTTGCTGTCCTTCAAGAGCAGACTAGTTTACTGACTGCAAATCGTAGTGTCTGTTCAGGGTATCCGCATGGACCAAATGCCCGCAGGGCAATGATCAGATGTAGAAGTAGACAGTGAAGTCAAACACACCCGCCGCCAAAGCATCGTACCCAAAGGCCTCCACCTCCTTGCCGTGCATCGCCTCGTACTCGTCGATCATCTTCTGCGCTCCCGCGCCGAAAGGGGTCTCGTTGTGGAGCAGATTGTACGCTTCCTCCTCATTATCGGAGTGGTGATCTCGGAAGACGCTATTGCAGCGACGGAAAGGAAATTAGCTACAAGAGCGGAGAAAAGGATAGACAGAGATTGATTCTTAGCAAGTAACTTACACCAAGTCCTGCGACTCGCGGACTCCCATCAGCTCGTACACTCGGGGCGTGACCTCACGGAGCGCGGGCTCGTAGACGTCCATGTACTGGATGGCGTGCAGGTCGGCTGCGTCGCGGCCAATGCTGTGCACCCAAACGCCCAGCTCAAGGGCTCGGAGGGGGAGGCGGTCCGGGTTGGTGTCGTCGTCGGTCTGCGCGTTGAAGACGCCCAGGATGCCAGGCCGTTCGTTGTGCTTGTGGATGGCCAGGTCTGCGAGGAAGGTTGAGCTGTAAGTGACCTCGTAGCGGATCCAGTCGCCTCCGACGGGCTCGGAGCGGCGGATGGTGTAGCCCAGTGCCGAAGGGTCGGGGATGTCCTTAAGGTTGTGGACTGCCTGGATGAGGCAGGTCAGGAGGAGGAGGATCAGGGTTATGGGACTCATTTTGCTTGTCTTGTGCAGAGGAAAAGAGGGTGTTGATGTTGATGGCTTTTGGCAGGAAGTTGAACATCTTGGGCTGCGAGATCCTTGGAATTAAGTAGTCTACGAAATTTCGGCGTACTGAAAGTGAAGCTATTCCGCTATTCAATGTCTCTGGTGAAAGGTCTACTTATCATTCAAGCCGTAACTTTGAGGGTATTGTAGTGTACATGTGAAGCCGAGCACGTCCTAGGAAGTCTTGCGTATGAAACATCACTCGCTCTCGCCAACTCTACGATCAACTCAGCATTCCATTCTCACTCCTTGAGTGGTCTTGCAGAGGCGATTCTCGCTGACCTTATCTGTGCGGCTGTCACAAGGCTTGGGCTAAATGCCACAAGTGTTTTTTATGCTACTACTTTCGGTATTATATTTTAACACTGAGTGTTTGAGCGTTCAATTGACACCGTACTAAGGATCGCATACACATGAAGTTGTATGCGCATTAAGAACGAAACACCTGATCAGTCTCGTTCTCGTTACGCTCACACGATACTTAAGTATCTAGGGTTTGTACCTAGACAGTCACTTCACAGAGTTTTGAGCACTCAAAGTCAGATGAAATATCAGATAATTGATGACAAATGGTAGGTATGAGATACAGGTAGTACGCCTTCATTCAACCTACAGTATGTTACAGGTCGATTTAACTCGCTGTCAGTGACACATGAATCTAGCTCACGCAAATGTGGTTATTCCTCGTCTTTGATCTTCACTTCCTCCTCTTCTTCCTCCTTAACTATCTCTCCGGCCTCACCAGCAAGCTTTCCCTTCCGGAAAGCCTTCCTCAACTCACATTTTCCCGTGTTCTTTCCCCCAGCCCTGCACTCTTCACATTTCTTCCCATGCGATACAATGAGGATATGTAGCCCATACTTGTCCTCATCCGGAATCCGAGCATCCAAGTGCTGGTGAGTCTCGTCCCTGCTCGCTTTGGCCGGCCGCCATCCCAGCAGCCCCGTGATGCGGTGTACGTGCGTGTCGACGGCAAAGCTCTCCCGCTGCAGGCAGAACAACAGCACGCAGCTGGCCGTCTTCGGACCCACGCCGTTGAAGCTCAGCATCTCGGTCATGGCGTCCTCGCTGGACGCGTTATGCAGGTGATCCAGGGAGTACTTCCCGTAGCGCTCGTGGACCTGCTCGAGGATGCTGAGGATGACCTTGCTCTTGACGACGCTGAGCCCGCCGCACTTGATGGCCTCCTGCAGCTTTGCCTGGCCTCCCTCCGCGATGGCCTCCCACTTGTCACTGCTCCCGTACGCCTTGTCCATGCTCTGCTTGGCGCGAGTACTGTTGGTGTCGGACGTGTTCTGTGACAGGATCGTCCGCACCAGGGCGTCTAGCACCGAGGGCGAGTCGCCGCACCCGGCGCGGGAGCTCGGGGCTACGAGCTTCTCTGGTCTGTTGCGCTCTCCATGGAGGGATGCAAGGATCCTGTGGGCCAGCTTGCATTCCTCTGGTGTTGGGTGGGCAAAGTCCGGGAACGGCGAGCTGTTGGCGTATTGGGCGTAGGCTTTCAGCTTCTTTTCCCGCAGGTCCGAGGGGTTGCCCTTCTTGCTTGGGCTTGGCTTGGGCGCTGATTTCTCATCTTCTGTCTTGACCCTCTTTGGGGTCTCACTGTTGCCGTCGGCTTTTGGAGCTGCTCGCTTCCTTGGTGTGGCTCGGGGCGGTGACTGCGGCTCCGTCTTGACCTGCGGTGACTGTGACTGCTCAGTTTTCACCCGTGCAGCGCGCCTGGGCAGCTCCCTCCTCTGTGTCGTGCTTGCAGCTGCGCGTGTGCTTCGTGCCATGGTCAATCGGAGCATGCATGTAGTTTGGCAATCCCTTCCGAGCCCCGTATGTTGCTGAATTGGGCGGGCATGAAGCTGGCCCAATGGTTGAGAATGTCCAATGCGTCTCTGGATCTGCCAGGGTCCAAAGTGGTGATGTCACTGGATCTTGGTGCTAGGCCTTATTTTCAGGGGCAGCAACGTCCCGGTTCCAGGAGCCCGGCACGCTAAGGGAGCTCGGAGGGTCTAGAGCACACCGAAAACAAAGGTACAGTACACTCCGATCTAATAAGCACTACGAAAATGCTCTTCGCCTCAATACCAAACATAAATTTCCATAGGAGCTGTACCCATGCCAACATCCGAAACGAAAGAGATGTCATCTATCGTAATGAAGCACCCTGGGTTGAACCTAGATCTCTGGTGTTTTCTCCATTTGCTCCGAGTTGTCTGGTATCCGATCCACTCTGCAAGTTCCAGGGTTAGAGACTGGTCCACGGGGCTGATAACTGAATGCCTGCCGTTACAGCACCACCGTCGTAAAGTCAGACCAAACAGTCCAATGTTATTTCTTTAATTAGAAGGTGAAGAGTTTGTCCCAACAAAGACTACCAACACCGCCGAATAAGTTGCCGTCGCAACTAGAACCTCAACATTTGATGTCTTGATGGCAAAGGACAGAGCGCATGCAAAGATGACCATGGACACAGCCGACGTAACCAAACTCTTGATGGGCGAAGGGTTGAGCACCATAATACACATAGGTGCCACCAGAACCACAACGGCAGTCAGCGCAACTACCAGCCGAACGAAGGTGTCCACCAGCGGCGAGACTTCGGCTGGTGGTTTACCCTCCTCGTATTCCTGCTTGCGATAATGACGCTCCTGCTTCGAATAGGAAATCCGCGGAGGAAGCCAATGCCTCAGTTTGTCGCGAAGGAAATCCTGCTCTGGGTATTTGGCGTTATCGTGCAAGTAGTAGTAATGCGATTCGAAGGGTCGAGTATGTCTATAGGACGTAGTGATGGAAGGAAAATGCCGTTTAAGCCGTTGTTTTCGCTCTCGGGTCGTGTCAGGATCCAACCGTTGAGCGGAATGGACGTAATTGTAGTTGCGCAAAGCATTTGCTATAAATTGATCAGAGAAGCCGTCATCTGGTAGTAGGCAATGAGTTGCTCACTGTACTCATACAGTAGTTTGTTAAGCTTGGCTTTGTCAGAACCTCGACCTCGGGTCCGGTGTATGGTCTCTCGCATCTCTATCAGATCATTTTGTATTCGGACGATGTTCATGCGATGAAGGAACTCGAACCCCAGAAAGTGGAAGGTCTCCTCATGATTCAACGTATCCTCAACATAATTGAATAACTCGGCATCACCAGTGAAGCGAGCTGCAGTCTCGAACTCGGCCTGGGCTGCAGCCTCGGCGCCAGCAGTATCGCTGGCCATCAATATACCTGGAGCTCGAGGGAATAAGATTAAAAGCAGTGTTCTACAAACAACGATTGTGAGTGAATCAGGATGTATTTGCGCAACACTTCGTTGGATGATCGCAATCTAAGAAGATGGCATAGAGTCGGGGTCTCGGCCTGGCAATTGGTAGCCTGGATATACTGTTCTTCTGCATATACGCCCTTCTGTGCCCCGCTTGCTTTCGAGCCCCACCGCTATTTTGTAATTGCCCGAAGCAGTCTAGAGCTTTGATGCAACCGCGAGGTGTATTGGACGACAATGTCCTCAAACCAGGCCTGATGATTCGCCTTCCATGCTAGCGCTGACAGTTCAGCTGGTTTCGTGTGTGTGGTCTCGTTTTCAATTCATTCACATAAACTTCTGAGGTACTAGTAGTTTGTGCCGAGACATTCCCACTTTCCAAAAGTGCTCACTTCGTCTGGTACTGTATGAAGAGACCGCTCACAGCTTCGTATGTATCCTAATTAAGAAAGAAGCCACCCAGAATCCCACCTACTTACTTGGTCTGACCTTATTACCGAGCGGGAATGTCCCAGCTTCACTTAACAACCCAGTTCACAAGATTACAAGCAGACTGCCGACCTCAGCTCTATCAAGAGCGTAAAGTTCGATAAATTATATGATCAGTTCTAGGGCACCACAGCCATCTCAACAATGTCAGTCACAGTAGTAGACGACAATCCAGGTCTTGCAAACGGCGAAGGAAATGGGAAATCCTTACGGACTTTGAGCCTGCCTGTTCAACCGTGCGGAGGAACTGAGTCTCCTCTCGTTGTGGAAAGCCGCTCATCCCAGCCTCAAGATTTATCGCGTTGGCATAGCCATTGTCAATTCTTCCTCTTGCAGACAATACAGAGGCGCACCAAGCGAGAAGTCAAGGACCTCACGTCAGACAGGGCTAATTTGATGGGACACCTCTCTGAGAAATTACAGGAGAGGTATGACCGCGACGAAGATTTGTCATTCCTCAATCTCGCAAAGGCTTCCAATACTCGACCTCATCATTCTTGGGGCCAACCTACAATGCCCTCGGGGCGATCGTACACCCCTTCAGAAGTCTCAGTGGGCTCGAAATCTTCCCAGGTCTCCGATTCTTTCGACAACGACGTGCAAGAGAGTGCGCAGGCTTTTCAGCAAAGTCTCCGGGCCATCATGGATGAGATCCGTCCCCTGACTGGGATGAAACGATTTTTGAAGACTTTGGCTCGCACCGGCAACTTTGAACAAGAAGAAGAACAAGCCCAGACGGTGCTTTTTAACGCAATGCATGATGTGAAGAACATATTGGTTGAGTTTGAGCCACAGATGTATAGTATCGACTTTTGTAAGTCTACTACCCAATACAGCCTGGATATGACCGTGTTGTCTGGTCCTGATCACAATTAGCCGATGTGGGACTGGAAATAAACAAATACGAGAAAGCGTTCACGGACGATGTTGTCAGATTCTTCGTCATTGTCAGAAGAGAGAAAGGCCGAGGTACTAGGTATCTGTGGGAATTATTCGATGACGATCAGAAGCAGCCTTGGAAGCTATGGAAGCAGTACGAGCACCGACCTTCAAACGCGTGGAAGCCTTGGCACGAGTATTCGCATCTACAAGCAAGGACGAAAGAAATTTGCGAGAAAGTGCGGCAGGCCCTCGAGTCTGCAATAGAAACTCGAAATCTGTTTCTTGCCGAAGCCTGCGGCGCAATGAATGAAGTTGCTATGGGATTTGCGCGGGAAAGAGACATTCAGGTGCATGACGTGTTTCAGCACGGTGTTCTACTGCAAAGAGAATTCATGGAGCCTGATGATGAGATTGATTTTGTCGATGGCTTTGGCATTGGCGGCTAAGGAGTAACCCTCCCTAACCACCGACAGGATTGCCGAGAAGCATTACTTAAGTCTGTGCCCGTTGGATCTATAGGTTTTTGGCCAGAGTTTATCCTAGCTTCGACAAGCTACATCGCACATGCTATCAGGTGGTACTTAGCAGGAATCGTCGCGATTTTCCAGTATCAGCTGGAGTGAGATAGAAATTCGAGTTATTTACAATAAAAAAGCAGAAGAAGAACGCCCAGCCTAGGGTTTGGACCTAGATCTATGCTGCGTTTTCCGCACTCGCCCACAGAATCTTACAATTGGACCAACTGGACCATCGTAGATCAATTTTTTTTCTGACCTAGTAGTTACACATAGTCTCTCTTAGAGACACCAAGAGAATGGTTAGCCGCATCAGCCCCTAAATCTGCCGTAGATTCTTACTGTCGCCTTTCAGTCTGTGGTATTCTGTCGCGGGCTCTCTCAGTGTTAGGCAAACACTTCGAGCCAGGCCGGGGAAGAGCTCAATCTGTACCGGGGCTTTCAACATGAAATAGTGGAATTGTGAGTATTGATTATGTCTCCCGGTTCCATGGCCGCTCTACTTGGCCGCCCTCAGCAGGCCCTTTTTGAAGGCCCAGCCGCTCGCGTAGGATGTATACCGGCTACCTCGGCTTCTTATGCGGATTTGTTCAGGTGGCTGACGCATGCAGATCTGGTGGCCCAATGACAAAACCGCTGATCTGAATGGCCGCTGCCGTTGCCCTGGACATTCCCACTATCCTATCGACTGTGGGTCGATATAATAAGCTTAATTTCTAATTGTACATTACCTCCGCTACTAATGAAGGAGTGGAAGTTTTCCCTGCTTGCACGAACACTACGTCCTATGACTTTTGTGGTATCGGAACTTGGTCTGTTCAGCCGCGGGTTCCTCTTGGTAGTGAAAGTTCCTCTTCTGATCACATGGGCAATTTTTCGGCGGAAAGAGACTTCGTGGTCAGGTATTGGACGTTCTCACCTTTCCCGCTTTGAACGAGTGAGTAATTCTTGTGTCAAACTTTTCAGAAACATGATCTGATCGACAATTCGCCAGACCAGCATGTGAATTGGTCTACCCATCGTGGTGGTATCACGATTGCGACAACTGAGGCGGAGCCGTGGTGTGATCAAGTCGCGGGCCCGCACCCCACCCACCATTTCCCCAGATTCCGCCCACAACCCGCTGTCAGCAGGCAAGCGTCCGTGGCGCCAACTGCCGATGCTGCAAGATTCCAATGTTGCGATACGTCGCTGGAAAAGCACGGGCCTGGTCGAAATCTGTGTCAGTACCGGCGACCTGCAGTTGTAGAAACGAGCTTTGTCTTTGGATCATCATTGATTGTTATGCGACTACCATGCGCCAAGCAAAAAGGAAAATAAAGTACGAAAATTACATGGATGATCGGACTTCCGGCACGTTGACTTGAAGGCTGAGTGAGAAGGGCTTGTGCTGTAAAGGTTGCCAAAAATAGGGCAGGGGTGGCCACAGCCCCCTGGAGACATGGCAACGAGAGACCCTGCGCGCAGCCACAAGGCCACGCCAGTTTAGTGGGGGGAAGCGCACGGCAGCCACGGTTAGCCGGCTGCTCCTGGGGGCTCTCCTGCTGCATCCGCCAGGACAGAGCAGGAATGGCTGGGCTGGCCGAGCCTGGGTGCCCAGGAAGTCTGACGTTTCAAGTGGATCCCGGAGCCACTGTCCAAGAATGAGGTCGGTTACTGGGCCAATTCTCAACGTCTACGTCCAAGTCTTTGAATAACGCGCGTCAGCTGGCAAAGCAAAACCACAGACGCTGCCACCGCCACTGCTTATTATCGTGAATGGCCTCTTGATCTTCTTTGCATCTGGTTCGAACTTTTCACGACTTCCATCTTCCATCCAGTCTCGTTCGCGACATCTCGAGCCTTCCTTACTGGCTTGCAGTCTCCACACTCGCTCCCAACCAACAACAACGACTTCAGACGGGAGAGGCTGTCCCCCACACGTGGCCACGAACGGCACAGAAGCGCCACCAACGGGCACGGAAGCGGATACAACCGTAGTATCGGGATACCAAAAGAGCCGGGAACTCACAACGGGCGAGATTAAGGTTCAAATTTGAGAGGGCATCTACTGTACACCCTTGTACCAACACAACGAGGCCGCAGGCCGCCATGGCACCAGCAGCAATTAGCCCCAACGCCCTGCGGGGCCTCGACATCCCGCGAACCCCCAACGCAGCGATGCTCCTCGCCGCGAAGCGAGCGATATCCGAGGCCGGGCCCGACGCCCTCCGCACCGCAGCCCATGGCCTGCTCCTCAAGCGTGCCTCGCTGGCGGTCACGGCGGACGCCCAGAAGATCACGCTGGGCGTCATCGCCGCCTACGTCGTCGTCATCGCCATCCTGTGGAATATTCCATACGTGCGCTACGTGCTGTGGCCCTTCAAGATGCTGGTCATCGCCTTCCACGAGTTCGGCCACGCCTTTGCGTGCAAGCTCACCGGTGGCAAGGTCGAGTCTATCAGCCTCGACCCGCGCGAGGGCGGTGTCACGCACATGCGCGGCGGCAAGGGCGCCATCACCCTGCCGGCGGGATACCTTGGCAGCTCGCTGATCGGGGCGTTGCTCACGTTCTGCGGTTTCAATATTGTTGCTTCCAAGATCGCGAGCTTTGTGGTCGGGGCTGCATTCCTGCTCATTATCTGGTGGGGACGGAGGGACTGGCTCACAATCGGCACGGTGCTGGCAGCTATCGGTCTGTTGATCGGCTGCTGGTTCATTGCTGAGGCTGAGGCCCTGAGATATGTGATTGTGAGTTTCGTCGTCCCGGCTCCCCGTGACTACCAAGTAATATATTCAGTCTGAGGAAGCTTCAGTTGCTGACTTGTCTACTTACGCAGCTTTTTATCGGTGTAATGTCATCTCTGTACAGCGCGTGGGATATCTGTGATGATCTGATCTTTCGGAAGGTCAATAGTTCCGATGCATCACAATTCTCCAAGCGCTATGGCGGATCGTCTCAGTGCTGGGGCGTCGTCTGGTCCATCATCTCCCTGATCTTCATGGTCGGTGGTATACTTGCCGGCATTGCCGCCTTCCCACAGACGCTCGCAGAACAGAGACAGGACTCTGATGGCTTCATCTCGACCTGAAGAATTATGGGAAGCTCCCTTCACCTTACCGCCACTCCCGCAAGATTGATTCAGCCTGGCCAATCGTCACATACGCCGGCAATGTGACGCGCCGGAGAGCGACTTGGTGTCCCTGGCTGGGACAGCACAACGTGCACGCATTTTTGTTTTGGGCAGCACAGGATATTGGATATTGGATTAGTACTATGATACCCCGAATAATGAGCAATCCCCTTCCCAGGGAGAGGACTACTATGACGACGGAGTGGCTCGGAGGCCACTTCTGTACCCAGTTAGATGGATTAGGACCAATGTACGGGTTATTCAAGCTACTGCGTGGCGTTATCAGCCTAATGAAATCGACTTCGTTGTCTTCCAGTCACCAATGCTTGAGCTCAACCTTGCTGTCATATGTCTGTCACACGGAGCACTCGGTGTTCGCCTCTGAGCAACCTGATGACGACTGCCAGGGAAGACAGCTAGACACAAAGGACAGGCTGAACCAGCGTGCTCGTGCCACTAGACAATATGTGCCATCGCAACTTCGATCGTACAAGGAATTCAAATGCCAATCGAGAGACAATCTGGTGCAGTAAGCCTCGTTCTGAATTTCACTCATCGTAAGACGCTCGACCGGCATCGGACGCCAACCGCCTCATTGCTCGGGATTATATACGCCGTCGTGTATGGGTAGGAGGAACTACACGCCATACACAATGCCGGCTAGCTCCAGGTCCACTTCCCCATGGCACGACGCCCATGTATCTACTGTATATGCCGTCTATTGGGCCGCCAGGGCGCATGGCTCCACATTGCATGCGTCTGACTTGCCTTAAGCTCACCAGCAGAGCAGACACCTAGTCCCACGTCCCACGATGACGATGAAGGCGACATGAGAACGATTTCCAGCCTCTTGCAGGCCGTCATCACGGAATGCTTGCAGTAGTGCACTCGAGATGGACGGAGACGTCAGCTTTGCCCAGACTCTGGATGCCCGTCGTTGAAGCCAGTTGACCCGGTTGGCAGGAATGCACGTAGCCCCTGCCGTGACGAGCCGTTTTTGTGGTTTGCTACTGCCGCTCTGGCGAGGGAGGTGTCCAGACGGTCCAGTCAACCACTCCTTCAGTCCAACAAGCCGAAATGCAGAATCACTCGGTACTTTCTCGCCCATGAGCCGTTGTGATCATGTCGCTCCCAGGCACCACTGTTTCTGCCACCCCCACACGACCTGCTGCACTCGCCCGTCCAGAAAGCCAGCAGAGAGATAGATGCCTTGCGAGTCTGACCTGTGCGTCATTGTCTCCCAACTAAACACAGCTACCTGCACCTCCCGGCAAACACGTACACTGCTGCTCAGACGGCTGCATCGCCCCACCCTTTGAAGCCTCTCCATCGAGCCAGCGCAATCACTCAGTCTACTTTACTAGCACCCCACGACCACAGCGATCTGCGTCCTGTTCAGATACCCTTGCCCGAGCCGCGCCAATACCACTGGCACCTTCGATTCAAGGCGGCCAACATCGGCCACAATCGGTAGCCTGGTTCCAGCGAATCCATTACTCGCCTGGCAACCCGCGAGCCGTGCTGACAGATACGAACGGCCGATTGGTGCCACGCTTTGAGCAACAGCAGCCGGGAGACCGGCAAGCGACGGCAGCCTCATCTGCCGGGGAGCGTCATTGTGGCCCTGAGACAGTCAGTCCTGCATGTCTAGGAGTTTGGTTACTGCATCACCGCGGATGACTTGCAGCATCGTCCACATTGGACTTCACTCAGCAGGAAATCCACATCGTACTGACTGTGTAGTCTGCCGGGACGGCCAAGCCAGGGTAGCGAGCTTGTTGATCACCCCACCCGCGGCCAACAGGGTCCAGGCACCGAGGACGATACATCAGATCGCCGAGGCGCGGGCCGAGATTCTGCGGCCCCAGGCTCGAGGTCTTTTGGAGGCCTGGGAATCACAGACAGCCAAACGCGAGTCAGCCAGCAAGTGCAGCTCAGATATCGAATATCTGTCTCATCCGATCCAAGCGCGGCGAACGTCTTAGCTTTGGTGGGAGTGACAGGTTTGTGGCAGCCGAGATCTAGACCAAAGTCTGGGGAAGCCGGCGACAGCGTTGAACCTTGCGCGACTCGAGAATCCGGGGTGCTCGTGATAAGCCTCACTGCCACTTTTGGCGTTATGCATGACGCAGCAGCGCAATTGTCCGAAAACAGTTGCCGCTGCCCTACGCTGCGACAGAGATGGTTGCGGGCCGGCAGGGCAAGCGACATGATCAACAAGCTACTGCAGAGCGGGCAACTCGCAGGCAGGCCATCCCAGGTCACAGAATTACACTTCGATCGCGCGTACCTGCGATAGTGGCCGATGACGAGGGTCAGCCAACGTGGCACCGTCCGGGACACTCGCATCTACGGCGCGTCCAACGCCGGTCTTCTTGTGAGAGTAGCGCATTTATTGCCTGCCAGACCGTCGACATCACCAAACCGTGATCTGATGGGAGACACCCTCTTACTGCATCGCAGTTCGGCGCTGGTGCCCCGATATGAGATCATGCCGCATTGCGGCGTCTCCAATTTTTTCACGGGGTGGCAACTAAGCTGCCAGGCTGCCCAACGATGCAGAAACACCCTCCACAACAGCTACAGTTACCGTGCCATCCCACCCACCATCTTGGGACGGCAATTTATCCTGATTGGAGCTCCCACCGGCCATTCCTTGCACCGTCATGGCTATGGTTTGCGCAGCTGTTTTGCAAATTTTCCCAACAAGACACTTTTGCGACCGACCAAGACCATTATCGCGCAGGGTCCGCGGGGCTCACCTCAAATCAGACCCGAGAGTCTCCCACCTTCAGCCCTCCGGTATTGCTAATAGTCTTAGCATGCACGCGTGGATCCCGGTCTTCGGCGCCGGTGGCTAAGGTGGCCAGGCTGGGCAGACTCGGTGGCCTGCAAAGTGGGTTGACCGTCGTAATAAAGCAGATGCGTCCGCCACTCACGCAACAGCGTGCTTTCTACTCGTTCAATTCATCTTCTTTCTCTCTTCTGTTCCCCACTCCAGGCATCGTGGGGTCCAAGAGAAATCACCTAGACCCATCACGTGCGTTATCTTCCCCAGACCGGTCGAGTCAAGGCTGTCAGAGGGGTGAGCCATTCCGCCTGCCCCCAATCTTGGCCCTCCTGACCGGCTGGGCACTTAGCAACCCGAGGCTTGGTGCCTAGCGGTGCTCGCGTGAGGAGTCATTCGAGGCATATAATATCAAGGGAACCTCGTGTCTTTGTTTACTTTGTTCACTTGTCTTTTCTTACCATTCCCGACTCTTCTACATTTTCAGCATGTCCAAATCAAACTATCCCCGAGGCTCATCCAGTGTGGACGACTGGCTAGATAGCCAGTACGAATACATGGTACCTGACAAAGATATCAACAACCCTTATGTACCGCGGGATGCCGCCAGAGACATAACCCCAGAGAACTCAGATACGAGTCCTCCTCGATCCAAGGGTTCTCGCACGTCTAAGGAGCACAAAAGCTCCAAGGATCGTTACCGTCCAGTCACGCCGCCCGAGGAGGACGACCTCAACAGAGAACGTGACCGACACCATCACAAGGGCAAGTCAAGCCGTTCTCATGACGGTGACAGGGACAGTAGGCGTTCGCATCAGGACAGGGACACGAAATATCCTCCCAAAGCTGACCGCGGTCGGCCACGCCGCCCTGCCATGAGCAACCGAGCCACCTCACACTATGTACCCCGCAAGGAGGAGAGCCCTGAGCGGCGGCACAGACGATACTCGCTATCATCATCACCACCTAGGCACCGGGGTGATAAATCCTCACGGCACTACCACCGTCGCCATGAGGACCGTTCACCGTCACCACCTCCACGTGCCTCAAGACACAAGGATGATCGAGACAGGGAGAGCCGAGGACACCACCACGGAAGTAGTGGGTCCACAAAAGGGACCAAGTCCCGTCGGCCATCGATCTCTCACAGCCAAACTTCCAAAGAACCTAAGAGACCCTCCAGTAGCGGACGTTCTTTCAGCTTCTGGAACGATCCTCGCTTCATGACAGCTGCAGAAGCAGCGCTGACCGCCGGTGCTTCTGCGGCTGTTGGCTTGGCCGGTCAGAAGGGTGCTTGGGGCGGCGACAAAGGTGGCAAGGTGCTCCGAGCAGGCCTGGGGGCCGCGGCGCTCAGCGCCTTGAAGTCTCCAGCCCCAGCCGCAGAGCCTGCGCCCGCGCCCGCGCCGGAGCCAGCGGCTCCTGCTGAGCCTGGACCCAGGACCAAAGCCGCCGATGCCGCCGGAAGGTACATGGCAGATCATATGCCCGGGAGGAAGCATAGTACGCGACGAAGGCATCACTAGATTAGGGCTGGCATGTTTGGCCTTCACCAACCAGTATCATAAATACATGGGCTTCATTTTCACATTTACTCGTGGGAAATTTCAACCATTAGACACGTATCTGGGCTCAGGGCTCGTTATTTTTTCGGTATTCAGCATTTGGTTTTGAAGATAGACGAACGAGGCATCACCTCTGAAGAGGTAACTGGAGAAACATCGGGAGGGGTGCACTGCCAAACAGGGGCGATTTTACATCTTAATAGTCATGAGATTATGAACTTTCATCCATAGGTTTGTTTGAGAAATATACTTAATGGCGAGGGAAACAATATCGTTCCAGTGTTACGCGAGCCAAGTCACAGTTAGGAATATCACGACGGCCTCTCCCCAGCTAAGTCTCACTAAATGCGTATGAAATTGTTCCAAATTCAGTCCCATATGTACAAGGACACCGCGTTCCCTATAATCGCACAGTAGAATCGAAACAAAAGCAGTCGATCTCTCCGGTGTAAGTCATATGCCATCGTACACTCATACTATCTGGGTATCGGTATCGTCTTTAGGTAATTCCCTCACGGCACTCGGTCGAGCCCGAATGCTGGCACCAGAGGTCCATCCAGGGCCCTCATCGCCTCGAACTCCGGGCTCTGGTACAGAGTCAACAGCTCGAACCAGCCGTTGCTAAAGATATCCTTGGTCCACGCCGTATTGTCGCCAAATATCCACAGCTTCTCGTGGACCACGCGCAGCAGGCCCTCCTCTTCCGCCTTGGGGTAGAACCCGTTCCACTCCCTGCCCAGCTCATGCGGCGGGAACGGGCCAGCCCTCCCAAAGGCATAGTTCAGGAACGCCTGCTCGGCCATCTTGTTGTCGAACTTGGTGGTGTCCTGGCTCTCGCGCAGCAGCCGCGCGTGCATCGCCGCGTTGGGCTCCAGCACGACCACCCCGACGTTGACGCCGTCCGCGAGCCCGTGGCCCGCAAAGACATAATCGCAAATCTCGGCCTCGCGGGCCCTATCCTCGGCGGGCAGGAGCTCGGCGCGGCACCGCTGGCGCGGCGAGACGGAAGGGTCGAAGATGCCGTCCAGGTCGCGCACGGGGAACGCGTCGAGGTCCAGGAAGGCGACGCGCGACAGGTCCAGCTGGCCCCAGATGTTCAGCTTGGAGAAGAGGTCCTTCCACCGCGCGAAGGGGAACATCTGGCCGCCCGACTCGTCCTTGGGAGGGTCCCAGGGCACCAGCTCTAGCTCGCGGACCATAGCGCCTGCGGCGAGGAGGAGGTCGCGCTGTTGTTGTGGGATGAAGGGCGCCACGAAGACGATCACTGGGTAGGAGGACGAGCGGGACTTGGGGTCCCAGAGGAGCCGGTAGACGAGCTGCATTGCGGACAGGAAGTAGGGGTCCGCCACGCTGTTGTCGCGCGTCGATAGATATGTTGCGAAGGCGAACTGGCCTGGCCCGCGGTCGTTGTGCGGCCGGTACTGCTTGAGCTTTGCCACGTCGAAGACCGGCTGGACGTAGCGGGTCAGGTCCTCTTGGAACTCGAACTTGACCTCGTTGAAGCCCGACGAAGATGAGCCTGAGGACCCTGGGAGGGCCTGCGGGGCGCCATCGCTGCCGCTGCCGGTAAGGCCCGTCAGGCCCGGCGAAAGCTCCGATTCCACCGCCTCAGCCGGTGAGGCTGGCCATTTCGCGGCCCCGGGCTGTGTCTGGGGGATCTGGATCTGGATGAGCTTCTCGGTCTCCGCCGTCCCATCGCCTGCTCCGAATGAGAGTAGCGATGAGTGGTAGTACAGGAGAAGAGCCGTTGTGAATGCAAGGAGCCCGATCCTTACGAGGCGGGTGGCCTAGGCAAGCATGAGTGAGTGAGCCGCTGCCATCGCATCAAAGCGCATCTTAGGTCCCGAGGCGGAGCTTACCATGTTGGGCGTCTAGGTCCAGATATTCAGAACCTCTAGCGACAACGACGGCGGCGTGGTTGCGGCATAGTAGATCCTATTCCTTCGCGGGATGGCAAGAGAACGCGACACAATTACGAGAAAAAATGGTTCCTTTGCCCCGTTGTTGTCCTGCGAGTCCAGAAACAACGCTGGCCTACCAGAAGTTGGACATTCTTGGTGGGAGCCAACTTGAAATACGACCGTGTGCAGTTACATCCCATGTGACAGATCGGCGTTGCGAGGGGCACAGCATCCAGGTGCCGAGGAGCTGAGGATTCAGACTTGCTCGGCGAAATTGGCTCGGGCAGGGGTCCTGTGACGTACCGTCCATCGGGGCCGGCCACTAAAGACAGCCATCTCCGAGCACTTGGATCAATTGGACAACTGCCCCGGGGTGGCGGGATCCCTTGCAGTGATAAGAAGGGGAAGTTCAAATGTTGGAAAGGCATTGCAGGAATATCCTCAAGCTCCGAATTCAACTCTACGAGGGAACGGGCTGTGGAAAGTGAAGAGATGACGCTTGGTATATCAGTCAGCTCATTGGACAGTGAACCACAATGGGTCGACTTTAGGTGATTGATAACGAATAAATCCACCTGGGCAAGGCATCGGATACGCGTCAATCTCGAAGTGCAGAGTGACTTTTGTAGACCGGCGTTGATGGGTATCTGAGCGTCTAGATTGTGGTCTAATGTTTCAGCCCTCGGCCAAATACCCTAGGGTACGTTTCTGGGCACAATATCAAAAGGTGTTTCCTTTGATTCTGTTATTGCCGCATGATCACAGGCGTGCTCGATCTGAAGAGCCACACGGAGGGATGGCAGTGCAATCAGTCTAGCAAATATTAATCATGCCAGAAGGCCAGATGAGGGAATTGAGATGTCTGAGTCGACCCATACAGATAGTATACATCTGGGCAAAGCTGATACTTCTATTTCTTATTTCCAACATCTAAAGATATATGGTCAGTTTGCGACTTCCTAGAAACACATGTTGCCCAACTGGTCAGACTGTAACTTACTGAATTGGAAGTGTATGATGTCTCCGTCTTGGACCACCTGTGGCTTGACGTTAGTATCATCTTCAAGAAGACATTGACTGTGGTTCCGAAGGCTTACGTATGTCTTTCCTTCCTGTCGGTATTTTCCTGCAGCCTTGATAGGAGCCATCGATTTGGCACCACCACAAAGGTCGTGGAAGTCCTGATACGAGACCACCTCGGCCTTGATGAATCCCCTTTCGAAGTCACTGTGGATGGCACCAGCGGCTTGCGGCGCCAGGCAACCCCTTTGGATTGTCCAGCATCTGATCTCCTTCTCACCGGCTATAGAAACCGTTAGCAGTGATCCGGTTCAGTCTGCAATGGGGCCAGTCTTACCTGTGAAGTAGTACTGCAATCCGAGCTTGTCGAATCCTTCGGTCACGATCTTCTCAAGCTTGCTCTTGACCTTGCACTCTTGCAGGAACTCCGCCTGCTTTGCAGGGTCCTCACTCAGCTTGTCCAGCTTCTCCTCGAACTCAATCGAGAACGGGATGATGTCTTTTGGAGTACCACCGTGCTCTGTTACCCATTTGGCGATCTGTGGCAGGTACTTGCTCTTCTGTCGGACGTAGTCCTTCATTGTCAAGTTGACGAGATAGATCACAGGCTTTGTAGTGATAAGCTGGATCTTCTCATTGATGAGTGTGATCTCGGCAGGCGTCCAGTTTCCGTCGCGGACGGGCTGGTCCTTCTCGAGCATCGCCTGGATCTTGGTGGTCGTCTCGGTGAACAGGGGCAGCATCTTGTACTTGCCACCCGCTTTTCGCACAATCGCCTCCTCCGCGACAATAGTCTTCTGCAGAATGTCGAGGTCCTTCTTGCACAGCTCACTTTGGATCGTGGCCAGATCCCGTACTGGGTCGATCGAGTCGTCGACATGCAGAACCTCGTCATTATCAAAAGCCCGCACGATGTGGAATATGCCGTCCACGGCTTGAATGTGTGACAGGAAGGCATTGCCAAGACCCTCTCCCTGTGAAGCACCCTTGATCAGGCCTGCGATATCTGTGACTTGCAGGTAAGCCGGGTACTGAGATGGTGGCTTCCACACATCGCACAGATAGTCCTATGTTAAAATTTCGGTCAGCCTGTGCATTGGATCTCTCACTCCCTCCTCATTTTCTCCTCTCCGAACATCATAAAATCGAACTTACATATCGTGCATCCGGAACAGGGCACCTAGCCTCGTTGGGCTCAATCGTGCAAAATGGGTAGTTCTCCGCAGCAGCACTCTGCTTCGTCAAGAGATTGAACAGACTCGACTTGCCGACGTTTGGCAGGCCGACGCACCCCATCTTCAGGTTCTTGCGAACCCGACCGAAGGCGACAACATTGTCCTTCACTTCCTCAGTTGCTTTCTTGGGCGGCATGGTGGGCAAGTTTTCCGGCGAATCGTGATTAGATGTTCGTCGGTGTTGATGGGACAGATTTCCAATTGCCTGGACCCTGAATCCAGATAAGCATGCACATAAGACACAGACTTTTTCTTTTTTGGAAAGTCGTACGATATTGGGGACTCGTCAATGCATGAGAGTGGGTACTTCCCGCTGTCCGGCACGTGTTACTCGCGCCCCTGAGCTTGACCATTTTGTGCCCACTCAGGGCAAAGTGCATGCTTGTTGGTGAATGACTTGTCAGCAATGAAAACTTTTGCTGTCAGGCACCATGAAATAATTACACCGACAAAATGTGATTCTCGAGTCCAGATTGATCTTATTCCTGTAGCTTGCATCAGCAGTTTTGAGTCTGGTAAAGAGTCAAGGACTACTGGAACTCTAGAAGAGGACATCAAGGCAGATCATAACAGAAAGCTAACGGCAAGAAACGGTTCCTCTGGAGAAAACATTGAAGATAACCTTGGAGATTGTATAAGACTACTAGGAATTATCACGTAGAATTGACACCGAAGTTAAAGCACAATCAAATATGTGCTTACTATACGGAAAGACCACCTTTATTTGTATTCAGGCTTCGTTATGGAGGAAGAACAAACTCACTCGAATAAAAGTGAACGTCTCAGAGAGTGAAATCATTGCCTTTGCAAGTACCACACTACTATTATATGCACTCCGAAGATGGCCGAATTCCCAAAACTCAGTTCCAAGCACAGAAAGACTCGGCAAAGATGTGGTCGTGTGCCTAAGCAATGTAAAGGCGAAAGCCACCAAGCGGTCAGAATTGAGCTGGGTTCTAAAATAATCCGACCTGTCCTGTGTGCAGCTATTCTTGGACTGTCGCAGGCTCCAGGTCTCTCAAGACAGTCGCAAATATGCGGCCAGTGTTGATATTCTGAAGTTCAGGCACCTCGGCGCTGTGGTCCAGCTGATGTGTCTAAGGACAATTGATTGTGCCCGATCTGGGCTCGAAGATGTGCTCAATGTGTTTCCAGCCAGCTCACTCAGACGCTCTCGACTTTACGCTACTTGAGGCTAGCTGTTGTGGATCCATCGTGCATTGTAAACACACTCAACTTGCCTTTACAGCATGGTCTTTCGTTTGAGTCGGTCTTATGCTCTGGAAATTCTGAGGCTCTTCAAGTTTGTAATCCACAACGGCCCATGTTCGAAGTGGGCCTTGTAACAAGAGTAGCACTCGTTCATGGAAGCCGGGCTTTTTCTGATTTTCTACCGTGCCTGGGTCTTTTCAATGGTGCTATTCTTAGTGCCATAGGCAGACCCGAACGCAAGTAGCGTGCCGGAGAGACAATGACCAAGAACGCCACGAGTGCCAACTCGGAATGGTCAGGCGGTTTTTAGGCGCCTACCCTCTATAGACTAGCTATGCGCAAGGTGGAGACAAAATCGCTGTAGAAGCAGGCACGATCTATGCGCAGCACCCTATCAGCTCAACTCGTGGCTGCAGGCCTAGGTCCCGCCGCGACTGGGATGTGTCGGACCTAGTGAGTCATGCCGTTTCCATAGTCGGCTCGGCGAGCCGGGACAGGATTCGGCTGGTTTTGGTCCGTCTGACGGGGAGCGGCAGCATCACGGCACAGCTGAGCAGATATAACTTCACATCTCCGGAACGACTTTCTCGCCGGCGCGCAAATAGACTCACCACTTCAACTCGCGATCCGTGTGGCCGTGCATCATCATCACCAATGTCGTCGACTTCAGCCCCGGCAGCCCCGCGCCTTCGTATCCGCCGCGCCACGCCCGATGACGCGGGGGCGATCGCGAAGGTGCATTTCGAGGCCTTCGGCCCGGGGGTGATGAACAGGCTGATGCACCCGGGCGGGGTGAGCGAGGAGGCGCGGGCCAGGTTCGCCGGGTCGATATTTCCCCCGCCGGAGGAACAGCAGGCCGCCGACGTCTTCGTCGTGGTGGCTGAGCTCGAGGAGGAGGGCGGGGACCCCGTGATCGTGGCCTTCTCGAAGTGGAAGCTGACCAGGGAGCAGCAGCCCCCTGAGGTGTGGGAGAAGGAGGGCGCGCACGAGATGACGGCGGAGCAGCTGGGCGAGGGTGCCAACGCCGCCGTGTACAACGAGTTCATCGGGGGGTTGCACCGGATGAAGAAGCGCTGGGTCAAGGGCGAGCCGCACCTCCGTAAGTTTTTCTTCATTTCCCTTCCAAAAAAAAAACAGACTGGGCGCGGTTCACCTAACAGCAGGCCATCAACAACAGATCTGGGCATCCTGGCGGCGACGCCGACCCGCCACCGGCTCGGGGCCGGGTCAGCGCTGCTCAAGTGGGGCTGCGAGCTCGCGGACAGGGAGAACACGACGGCATGGCTGGAATCGTCGCCGGTCGGGTACTCTCTGTACAAGAAGTTTGGGTTCGAGCCGGTCGAGGTGGCTGACCTCAAGCTGACCGAGCTGTGGGGCGCGGTCAACAACGACGGCGAGAACTGGGGTGGCGCAAACGCGATCGAGCTGGGTGGTGAGCTCCCCGAGGGCAGCTTCAGATCAGTCCTGATGAAGAGGTTACCCAAAACGTCATAAGGAATTACGAGTCGTGCGGCCTATGGATCTTCGAAACGGCCTTTCGTGGGGGCCGTTCACGGAGACTAGGACTGATATCGTCAAGGCTCGTGTGGCTGGCGCTGTTCGTGTCAGCTGCCCTGCCCACAGAAGCCCTCGATAGAACCACTGCCAGAATGTTGCGTACTACTCAGGACGCTGGCGTGAGGCGCTGGGAAGATGGGGCTTCATTCCGGGAGAAATTAGAAGCTTAAATCGCGCCAGACCCATATGCGCCTAGTTGACTCGTGCATCCGTGGAAGACTGACTGACTGACTGCCTGACTGTTGCAGTGTAGCAGCCCGTTTGTCCTTGGACTCGGCAGCGGGGGCCGAGGTTCTCGTCAACTGTTCCCTATTGTTCTCGCAACAATGCCGAGTGCCACATGGCTGATAGAGTGTGCCCGTTTGGAGCCGGGCAAACACTTGACAGGCTCCGTCGATACGATGGTGGCAGGAACGGCGGCGGAGTGATTCCGCCCCCGTTGAAAGGTGCCAAAAGCCGGAACAGGATCGGCAGGGTATTGGTGGGGACTGAGGTGCTGGGCTTGTTCCGACCGACGTCTCGGCAGTGTTTGGAGCCGGCCTCTAGCCCCATGTCCAGCTGTAGTGTGAGATGTGAGACGGGGGGCAACCCTCCTTGGCCCATCTCCCTCAGCCACACAGACGTGCAGCTGCGATTTGGGGAGATGCACCGTTGCGGGCTGCCAATTCGTCCGTTGCGCTGCCAGCAGTGCCGGAAGAGGAGGCGGTCAGTGGATTAATGTGCTCATCGTGGGCTGCGATGGGCTGCTGCAGTGCTGTGGAGGGTAGCAGATTGACTTCGAGCCTGCATCGGAAGCTACTGCTTCCACGTTGACCAGCTGAACTAATGCGGGCTCTTGCGTGTACGCAGCAACTTCCTTACGCTGTATTGTGTAATTGGCATGTGATCAAGGGTGCTAGACACCCTGGGCCGGGCAAGCGCTTGGAAGTGAGCGAACGAGCACTCAAGTACACCAGGGTTATCTTGGGACAATCTTGAAACGCTTTATCTTCAGAATCGCCCCCAGCACGGTTCACGACACGCTCTCTCTCTGTTGATTTTTAAATCTTTTCTCCTCTAGACTTTCCAACCTCTCTTTTTCTTTCAAACAAAACATTTGTCCAGTATAGCACAGCATCGTGGACTTACAGAATCCGACTACAGTTAGACGGGCCCTCATAACAAGACGCCCTCACATCTGATCCACCACAACCACCTAACACCCACTTTAAACTCACGACGACACACCTACACCCACCAAGAAAATGAGTCTCGAAGTCGGCAGCTTGCCCTCACCAACCGGGCCATGGAGTCCTACTCATAACACTCGAAGCCCATCATTCGACGTTGCAAAAAGTGCCCAGGTATCACACAGCAGACAACAGCCCTCGGTATCATCCCGGTTCAAGGACCTCGTCAAGGTGAGTGTTGCACTCAAGGTCTAATGGACAACCTCATAAATATCGAGTCTAACCATCAGCGTCTAGTTCCTGTCATCTGTCTCAGGTGACCTTTCCAATGTCACAGCACCTCCATTCTTTCTCGCTCCATCCTCAGTGGTAGAGGTCGGCCACTGTTGGAGCCAGCGACCGGGGGTCTTCGCAGCCCCGGCCCTGGAGCCTGACTCGGCGAAACGAAGTCTCTTGGTCCTGCGCATGATCCTGATTGCCATGCGCTCTCAGTTCTACGTTGCCGGCTCGCCCAGTGTCAGCATCAAGAAGCCCCTGAACGCCTTCCTAGGCGAACTATTCCTCGCCTCATGGACGCAGGTCCCCAAGGGCAAGAGCAAGGGGAAGGGGAAGGACAAAGAAAAGGGCATCAAGCTTGGGATGGACAGCGGCGACGGAAAGGCCGCCACGACGCGGCTCGTGGCCGAGCAGGTCTCCCACCACCCTCCCATCACAGCCATGGCCATCATCGACGACGAGCACGGCATCCGCGCCGACGGCTACGCCCGCGTCGAGATGACCTTCAGTAGCAGCGTCGACATCCGCCAGATTGGCCACGCCATCGTCCACATCGACGAGTACGACGAGGACTACCTTATCCCGCTGCCAGACGTCAAGGTCCGCGGCTTCCTCTCCGCTAGGCTGTACCCGGAGGTCCTCGGCACCTACACCATCGTGTCTAGCTCGGGCTACGTCAGCGAGATCACCTTCTCCGGCGCGGGTGTGTTCCGTGGGAAGAAGAACACCTTCGAGGCTAAGATGTACCGCAAGGACGATCCCAAGAAGACACCACTATACGAGGTTGCCGGCCAGTGGAGCGAGGGGTGGACTGTCAAGGACAGCAAGACGGGCGAGGTCCTGGAGAAGTACGACGTCGATGCCGTCGAGAACAGGCCCGCGCCAATGGACATGGAGCCAATCGAGAAGCAGGACCCGTGGGAGTCGCGGAGGGCCTGGGGCGGCGTCATCGACGCGCTCGACAGGGGCGACTTCCGCGAGACGGTCACCGAGAAGTCGAAGCTCGAGCAGGCGCAACGGCGCATGCGGGCCGAGGAGAAGACCAAAGGGGAGAGCTGGGAGCCGCTGCTGTTTGGCAGCAAGGACGGGGCTGACCACGACGTGTTCCACCGCCTTGCGAAGGGGACGAGCTGGGAGAAGTCGCTGTCGAGTGAGAAGACCAAGGGTGTGTGGCGGGTAAAGGATCAGAAGGCGAAGAGTGCCCAGAGACCTTTTAGAGGTGAACTTACACCACTTGGCTAGACCGAAGAGTCGGGTCACTGTTACTCATTTGCTTTTCGTGGTGAGCGTTGGCGTTTTTGTTTTGGGACTTGGCATAGCTATCATGACACAGTGAATCAAAGGGCCATTTGTATCCTTGGAGTTCCTCCACTAAGCCGGAATGAACATACCCAGGTATGGTTACGAGAGCACTCACGCGTTTAGGACCTGACGGCCGTACCTAGGTAGACAGAGTTGAGATCTACTTCCTGATCTAGGAGTGAATTGATCATTCATGCTCGATGGTATCAAGTATGATTAATTCTTCTTATCTGAATTGTTTCCCATCTGTGTCAAACTTGCTTGGACATGTTGAGTGCTAATGGTTGCGGGTGTGTGAAAGAAGGTGGATTAGGACACCATCGCATCTGAATTATACCCGCCCATTCGTGGGGCGAGCCTCGCCTGACATTCAAGACTGCTGGACAAATTGTACGGGCAAAAGCCAGGCTGTTCGCATGCCAAAGGAACGTTTGAACGGACAGGAGATGGGGACCGCAGTGTTGGAAATGCATTGCATTGCCGAGCACGACTTGTGTACACCTGGCAACCTGTGTCATTCTTCGCTTCTGAGTGAGGTCGAGGTTCACCCCATTGTCTCAATCAAGTACGACTGTCGCAAGTCACATCAGATCAACCACATTTATCTTACACAATGGAACCGGCATGCCGTAGCGTGGCACTCAAACTCTCACTAGGCCCGGCATGTGGTGATTGTTTGAAATCTCAAGATAAGTCGAATGGGATTTGACCATTTGCGTCTGCGAGCACCCAATCTTGCAACATGATGATGCCTTTTCTCGATGCAAGATAGCTGAGTGTGTCTATGTACGCTATTTGGAAGGTTATCCAGATCTTGTATTTCCGACCTCCAAGCACAAGACATACGGGTATGCGGTGAAGTGGTCCACGGGTCGCACAGATGATACTGCCAATGTGACACAACGTCGTGCGGCTCATTTCTTTGACGTACTCGATAACCAAACTGACTCATCATTCCGAGTCTTGGAGGTACAAGTTCATTGCGTGCTCATCTTGACGAGGAGTGATGATTTGAGGATGTACTGGGCTCTCCAGAGCCTTCACGCGCGTCCATCTCACCAGACGCAGTGGATGTCCTTTTTTTGTCTCGTACAGTGGTAAAAGCCGGTAACGAGACGATGGAAAACATCAGTCGAGCATATTGTCGGACTTGTGTTCCCACGCAATGAATGTTTCGATTGGCTGGCACAGAGAACGATACCTTGAAAACCATCTTTCGGTGAGTACTGCCAGTGGGTAAGACCTGCGTAAAGGTCAACGACCCTTGAACGCAGTGTGCACCGGCCAGGCGTCACAGACTTTGACGACAACCACCCGACGCGTAGATGTCGGCACAAAAGGCCACATGATCACTAGTGATTGGCAATCAACAAGATCAATTGCTTGTGCCTCCCTCCCGTCTTATCTCATGCAACCTCACCAGTCGAGTCCCGGTCCAGGTCCTGTCGGACATCGCCGCTACGTAAGCTGTCAATACTTGGTACACGAAGTAGAAATGTATTCGAAAGAGAATTAAAAGACAGTGGCAATTTCTTCCCGGGGGTTTATATAAGTTCGAAGTTGTGGGTCCGGTCTGACTGGAATGGTTTGCAGCACCAAGACCCATAGACAACTCGCAGCTACCATTACCATCACCTGACTATACCAATACGACTGGATTGATAATACGCCGAGATAATGCATTTTCAGACTTGTCGTAGAACCTTGCTGGTGGGCCTCTCTCTTGGGTGCGTCAGCGTCAGCGCACTTCCCATGGCACAGACAGATATGGTAAGCTTCCCTCCCTCCCAAGGTTTCATACCGGAGAATATCCCCAGACCTTTTCGACTAAATTAATCACCTCATCACAGCCTCATGCCATCCTCCCTGAGATAATCCCGACTTGCCAAAGAGAACCGACCCCAGCATGGTGCGCCGCGAAGGGTGACGAGGCCATGATGTGGTGCATAGGAAATCTGTGGTTCTGCAAATTCGATGGGTGAGTTCTTTCACTAAAATACAACGGGATATCAAATCTACTGGTTGGAATAAAAGCTTGGACCGGGCACTGAATTGACCACCTGTGCAGTCCTGCCCCCTACATGACGCCCTCTTTCGCGCCGACCAACTTGTCCTGCTCGGGCTGTCCGAACGGGCCAGAGCTGCTAATACCTATGGGGAATTCCCACTGAGCTGAAGGATTATTGGCGAAATTACATGACGGGGTTCATTCACTCTAGCTGATTTTACACATGTATTGATGTTTGTGGCCAAAGGTCCCGATGGTTATCCCACTTCACCCTTCCACTCATTCCTGTCAACATCTTCCAAGGTTTGGCTATGGATGTAGCGTCCATCTGGGAAATGCAATCATTTGCTTGCTTCTATATGTGAAATCAATCTGAGGATGTGGTCTCCAATCATACTCAACGAATACTATTTGTCGGGCAGCCCCCTGGTAACTGAATTAAAAATAACTCCAGTCCAAGTCCTGAGATTGGAACTGTCCTCAGAAGAATTCGAGTATTCGCAGAAAGTTATCAATTCTAATGGATTGAAGACGTGCAGCCAGCTCGGCTCCCTCTACGCGTGAGCACTAACTAGGCAATTTCATCTAAAGCGAGAGGGCTGACCCTGACCGTAGGCACAGAAGTCAAACTAGGTGAGGATGACTTCGAGCTTGGTAGGAATTCCAGTGATGACTGCTCTTCTCAAGCCCTCTACAAGTATACACACGATGTGAGAACCACACATCTCGGAATCGGACTGCCTCACAAAGCCGGTGGGGGCATATAAGCCGCCTACATGCCATACCTACCCAAGCAACAATGACAAGCACTCACCTCTCCCAAGATGGAGGTTGCCTCAGTCCCGCAAAGCCGGTCCAAGGGAACAATAGGCGTGCACCAATATAAGGTTTTGGCTATGCTGCAAGGGGCCCAGTCATACGTGTTGCGAGGCGTCTGGGCTGTGAATGCAACTGCGGGGGAGCGCATGGATGGCGGACCTTGGCTCTCCACCACCACCAGTTCGAACTTGACGAGACATCTCCGAAGGAAGCCTCACCAGGTAATCTTGGGTTCTTGGAGGGGGCGGCGATCGACCCGGGGCGCTGGTCTGACACGAAGGAGCGAGCGGGGTTTGTCGGCTGTTTTTATAACTGCGCTGGGAGACTGCGTTGAGGAATCTGCAAAGCCTGGAGGAGCTTGCGTTAGTGAGGCGTATCGCAGGAAATCAACCGCACCTAGAACCCCAACTTATTAGAGTTCCTACAATCAAACAAAGTGAGCAAACATCATGACGGAGCCGACAGTGCTCATCATCGGCGCAGGCACCTTCGGGACCTCGACGGCCTACCACCTAGCGCAGACCTACAGCGACCCATCGCGAGTGACCATTATCGACCGCGAGTCGTCACCGCCGGCCAAGGCCGCCGCTATCGACATCAACCGCATCATCCGGGCTGACTACCCGAGCACGCTGTACTGCAACCTGGCCAACGAAGCCATCCACACGTGGTTCTGGAGCAACGAGCTCGGGCCGTGCTTCCATAAGGTCGGATGGCTGAGGCTCAATGAGGAAGGTAGCGACATGCAGGACCGGATCTTCGCCGCCCTGCGCGGGAGGGGCACGCATATCATGCAGGACGTCCCCCTGGACGACCTCGGCAGGCGGTGGGATGGGCTGCTCGCGGGCACGCAGACGGACGGGTTCGGGAGTGCGTATCTTAACCCGGATGCCGGATGGGTGGACGCGGCGAGCGCGACGGCGAGGTTCATGGCGACGGCGAAGGGGAAGGGCGTCAAGAGGGTTGTCGGCGATGTTGTGGAGCTGCTGGTCGATACCAAGACGGGCCGGGTCGAGGGCTGTAGGACGGCGGACGGGCGGCGTCTCTTGGCCGACAAGGTGGTACTTGCCGTCGGCGGCTGGACCAGCGCCTTGCTGGCTCCTGTAGAGGCTACGTTGGGAGTCCCCGAGCAAGACAGCATCGAGCGGCAGGCGCAGGCTACAGCGATCGTGTCGGCGTATTACCGGGTATCAGGCGATGATGCTCAGAGGATGGCGGAGGTCGAGATGCCGTGTGTGATTTACGGCCAGGTCGGAGAGGTCATACCAGCTTCGAAGAACAACGGACTCCTCAAGTATAACAATTCGGGCACCCGTCTGATCAACACTGTGACGAACAAGTCGGGGAGGAAAATATCCGTGCCGTCGGGCCGAAACCAGAGGGACGTCCCTGAGGGTCTGAAAAGGGAGACGGAGGCAATACTGACGTCGAAGCTGATGCCGAGGTTTGCGCAAGAAAAACCAGAGTATTGGAGGATATGCTGGGATTCGATGACACCTTCAGAGGACTTGCTACTTTGCGAGCATCCGAAGGTCAAGGGCATATATGTCATGGCAGGGGGGTCATTTTGTGGTTACAAGTACGTACAGCGGCTCCACCATTCTCAGTCCTGCTAGGCAGAACCCTACTTACTGACATATGACCAGGTTCCTTCCGAACCTTGGTAAGTATATGCTGAACGTCTTGAGCGGGCAGAGCAACGGGCCGGAGAAAGACAAGGCCTGGGGCTGGAAGAGCAGCGCAGACTTAGAGGCAGCGAGGCGAGGGAGAAAGCCCGGCGAGCAGCGGGAATTCGAAGAGTTCGTCGATAAAAGTCCGTCCAGGCCGAACGACCAGGCCCGACTTTGAGCGAGAGGGGGTTTGCCAAATCAGCTGTATCGGTGAAGCGATTCCTAGAGTACTTCGAAGAGTTGTCATAGGCTCAAGATTATTCTTGCTGCCTCGATATTGTATCAACGATCTACTGGGAGTAGTACTGCTGTTGGTAACCATGAAAGCTTCGTCGATATAGCTGTAGCGATCTCAGGCTGTAAGCGGGCCTGAAAACCGTGTGTTGGTGTAGAAAGAGTCTGGCGGGCGTCCACCGAAAGGGGGATCCAATCGTTCGATTCGACTTGATGTGAAAGCGCACAGTGAAGCCTGTCGAGGTTGTCTTTCCAAGTTGAGCGTGACAGAGGAATAAACATATCCACGTCCTTTTTTCCCCCGCCTTGCCACGGACATTTGGTGCCCGTGAGCTGTTGACTGATCACCTGCTGCTGACCACGATATCACCAATATCACTTACCCACTGGGGTATAGGGACTTTGATATATCATAGGCCTCTGGACACCCTGCCACCACACTTGTGGATATCTGACCGGCTCAGCCTCGGCTGGGGACTAGAGTCTTCCTCCTTCAACTCTAGCCAGCCAACGAATCTCGCCGAAATCTTCCTTGCCTGTCTATTTAGGCGGTAAAAGATGACCCGAGGCACCGTCGGTTGGCCATACCACGGCCTTACTGGGCGTCTCTGTGGGTCCAAAGGAGCACGACCTGGGGAATGAGCACCTGGAATGCTCGTCGATGATGGTAGACAGCCGGGGATTGCATCGACTCGGCCAGTCTTGGCGGGTATCCCGCCCCCGTCACGTACTCAGAACATGGGGAAAGGAGGAGTCCCCTCGGGGTAAAATAAGCGTCGGATGTTGAGAATCATGACAAGGGTTCATGGCCCCTTGTTGCACCTGAGCCGCTCACTTGTTGATATAAAGTCCCAGCTGCTGCCGCTGGCCTCCTTGATACACGATGCTCTGCCCTCTGCTTCCTGTTGTTGTGTCCCTGGCGACGCCGGGTTGCTGGTTCGCAGGCCTCGAGGCACCGTGCCGGGACAAGTCAGTGGTTGGACCATTACCGGACCGGGCACTGCCAAGCCCACTGAAGCTCGACGCACCTCACTGGCAGAAGCACCAGGACATTGGACACCCACACCCGGGCTCAACAGACCTCACCAGACTTTTTCCACCCAGGAAAGACTCGGGACGTCTGTCGGATCAGGCTCCAGACTCGAGTGACCAACATCCCACAGCGCGAGCACCACAAGCCTCCACCACCAGCAAACCGCCCATCAACATCGAACCTGCGAAACCCCACGGGCCGCCGGATGTGGTCAAAACCGGCGATTGTGCACCACAGTGCTTCCGACGACGAGGTCGACTGCAGTCCGTGGAAGCGGGCGTGGTCGGCCAAAAACGGATGCTAGGCTCGGGGGCTCCTCGGCGGGACATTAGCGATGTGTGGGACTGGAAGGAGTTGGTCCCAGTTGGTCGTTTGGAGAAAGGGCCCCCTGTCGCCGTTGCTCGTTCAATCAATCCTCTTGAGAATCTGGGATTTTTAGCAGGAAACCCACTGGTCTGGACAGGCCTGGCAGGCGAGTCAGCCCCTGAAGGGTAAGAAAAAGGCCCGCGGCCGGCTTGGCTTGCGTGCCGACGACCCATTGCCTTGGCGGGAAGCCTTGACGCAGCTTGGCTCGCGGGTGGCGTGGCGCGGCGGGCGATCGGTTGAGCCTCATTTTCTCTCGACGGACGGTCTGGAGGGTGGCATCCTTTATGTTCCTACAGCAAGACAGCTTGGACAGCTAGCTATTTGGCCGTGTGTTTTGGCGAGCGAGTGCTCGTACCAAAGAGTGACCCCCCTTACTAAACTCACATTTGAGTTTTCCCAGAGATCGGGGTGCGCGGTCTGGGGATTACCCACCTTGTTTTTCCTGGAGTCAAGTGATCCATTCTCGACCTGGAGAAAAGTGGTGCGCCATGTGGGAGCCACTTTTGCAGGACTTTTTTGCAGCACAAGGTGGGCAGGCGTGGGCAGGGCGTGGGCGAGGTGGGGTCCTTGCTCTGGGGTCGGCAGCTTCTCGACCTGGAGCAACTGCACTGAGTTTACATAACATCCCATTCCCCACGGCCCCATCCAGGCTCATCCTCTCCGTCCCACGGGGAGTTTGCTTGCTGCGTGCAGGGCCCTTTCATGGCTCACAGGCCCCCAAACACCACCCACAGTGCCACAGCAGCCCACAACCAGGACAGCCCACTCCAGCGCCTGCGTTCTGGGCCGATCTTGCTGCCAACTGCCCAGGTGGTTGGGTTCGCCTCGGCCAGGGCGGGGCACATTTTCAGATCAGAACACAGTCGGTGGTACAGTGCATGCCGCGAATTGATGATCCAGGCACAGTATGCCTTAGGCACTGGCGAGTCAGGATTGCCACCCGATCTCTGCCCTTTTCTGCCGCGAGGCACTTTTTTGCAGCCGGGAAATCCTCTCAATGTCGAGTCCCGATGCTGCGCTGACGGGCTGTGACGCGCGCAAATGGGCCCATGGTTGCGTTGTTGCGTTGGGATCATCAATCGGCGCAAGCAGGGCGAGGGAATTTCCTGCAGCAGAAGACGCGGAGAAGGATCTCTCACCCACACAACAGAACATTCGTTCGTCTGGGGTAGAGGAGTAGTGTGCCTGGCATGTCATGTCTGTCCGTCCGGGGTAAACGGCGAGCAAAACAGCGACGCCAGCAAAAGTGGCAGTCAGCCGTGTGCACGCGCGGATGCGAGGTCGAGCACCCCCTGGGGACCCCGGTGCCCGCGTGCAAAGATTCGGCCATTCTCCTTGCTGAGGTCCCCACACTGCCGTCTAGAATCTGAGAAAGATGACGTGAATGTTGGACATTGAGCGTGAGGATGCGCGAGGACGAGTTGGCATCCCCGAATTTTGGTTCTCGATGACCAGGCCACAAATTATCGTGTGCGACAATGTGGTACGCGTACAAATACCAGGTGGCTGCCCTTCCCAGTTAGCATTATTGTCACGCCTTGTCTTACACGCTCATCGTTGATGATCAGTCAGCAGCCCTCTTCTATTGTGATTCACATCTGAGAGTAATACCTCTTTACTCTCCAGTAGTCTAACTACTACACCTTCACACCCTCCACACTGCCCAACATGGCCGACTCCGTGTCGCCAGCACCGGTGGAGCCCACCATGAGCAAGAAGAAGCTCCAGGAGGCACAGCTGGAGAACCCAGTCAAGGCCAACAACATTCCCGCCATGGACGAGGCACAAGCCCTCGCCGTAGCCCAGGCGGGCGGCTACGAGATTGACGCCCTGATCAACGAGATGGAGACGGAGCTCGAGGCTGCCGGTGGTCTCAAGACCGGCTTCTTCCACCTGCAGTTCAAGGACCCAAGACACTTCACATGGGTCATCGTCGCCTTCGCATCTATGGGTGGTCTCCTGTCTGGACTCGACCAGTCGCTCATCTCGGGCGCCAACCTGTACCTCCCCAAGGACCTCCATCTCACCACGGAGCAGAACAGTCTTGTCAACTCCGCCATGCCTCTCGGCGCTGTCGGCGGTGCTTTGATCCTCGGTACTACCAACGAGATGTTTGGTAGGAAGATGGCTATCATCATCTCTACGCTTCTCTACACTGTCGGTGGTGCTCTCTCGGCTGGCGCCATGAACTATGGTAAGTCTCCACGAGCGATACTTCTCCATAACCTCACCGTCCTAGTTGAAAAAAAGCCCTAACAATCCTATCAGGAATGATCATTGCTGCTCGTGTAATCCTCGGTTTTGGTGTCGGTCTCGAAGGCGGTACGGTCCCAGTCTACGTCGCCGAGACAGTCGAGCGAAGGATCCGTGGCAACCTTGTCTCCCTCTACCAGTTCAACATCGCCCTCGGAGAGGTTCTCGGCTACGCCGTCGCGGCCATGTTCCTGCACGTCGAGGGCAACTGGCGATACATTCTTGGTTCCTCCCTCGTCTTCTCGACCATCATGTTCATCGGCATGCTCTTCCTGCCTGAGAGCCCGCGTTTCCTCATGCACAAGGGTGAGGTCCTCGAAGCCTACAAGGTCTGGAAGCGCATCCGCGGTATTACCAGTGCCGAGGCCAAGGAGGAGTTCTTCGTCATGAAGGTCGGTGTCCAGCACGAGCAGACTGTTGTTTCCGAGAGCGCCCGCAACAAGCGCTTCCCCTGGATGGACTTCTTCACCGTCCCACGTGCCCGCCGCGCCCTCGTCTACGCCAACATCATGATTCTCCTCGGCCAGCTTACCGGAGTCAACGCTATCATGTACTACATGTCTGTTCTGATGAACCAGATCGGCTTTGACGATGAGAAGGCCAACTACATGTCCCTCGTTGGCGGTGGTTCGCTTCTTATCGGTACCATCCCTGCTATCTTCCTTATGGAGAAGTTTGGTCGCCGCTTCTGGGCCAACGTCATGTTGCCCGGCTTCTTCATCGGTCTCGTCATCATTGGTGTCTCTTACCAGATCCAAAGCCTGAACGGAACCATGGCTTGCTACCTCGTCGGTCTCGTCCTCTACATGAGCTTCTTCGGTTGCTATGCCTGTAAGTTCTCCCGATATAGTCTCACATTACTTGCTCGAAATTTTGATAACTAACTCTGAGTGTTCCAGGTCTGACATGGGTCGTCCCATCGGAAGTCTACCCAACCTACCTCCGATCCTACGGCATGACCACCTCGGACGCCCTGCTCTTCCTCGCCTCCTTCATCGTCACCTACAACTTCTCCGCCATGCAGCGCGCCATGACCCAGACCGGTCTGACCCTCGGCTTCTACGGCGGCATCGCCGCCGTCGGCTGGGTCTACCAGATCCTGTTCATGCCCGAGACCAAGGACAAGACCCTCGAGGAGATCGACCTCATCTTCGAGCGCCCCACGCGGGAGATCGTCAACGAGAACATCAAGAACACCACCCGGGCCTTTGCCCACTTCTTTGCCGGACGGTGGACTTCGACCAGCCAGAACGCTGCCGTGGCCGCTGAGGTGGAGGAGGAGAAGCTCGGCGAGGAGAAGAACTAGATATTTGTACAGGTGTTGTAAGAGAGATTTAATAATTCGATGTGGAAGAAGCATATGAAGATTTACGACTGCAATATGTTACCTGGGGAGGAGGCTTCTCGGGGCCTGGGCTGCTTTAGCCGCTAGATTACGACATGACCAATCTCAATGATACCCAATGGAGATTTTTACCAACCATAGCCTCGCAATATATTTGTGACAAACCTTGGAAGCACTTTGGCGCCTGATGTAAACTACAATACTTTTGCGTACCCGCCAGAATATTGGCCACTGGCATCATCCTTTACCTAGATAGGGTTGGCAATCAGCTGGCTGAACAAGTATCGCCGTTCCTCTCATAAATGACTTTATCTCGAATGACTAAGGCATATACACGAGATCAAGCTTGAATATCAAACCAAGGGTGGTTTCCCACTGATTGAGCCGAGCCAAAGGGCTCGCCCACCCAGTGGAACGGGGTTAGAGCTCCATGGTTTGGTGTCCTCTCAGCGGTCCAGACCGGCCAGAAATGTGGGTCGCTCGCCGTCACGATATCTCGTTGCCACAAGAGCGATGGGTTCTTTTGTAGTCTGGGCGTATACTCTCTCAGGAGTTCATCAAGCGCCTCCGCAAGCTGATTCAACCCATGGACAATCCAATGAAGCTCGCGGCCCTCCGGCGTGGTAATATCGGGGAATTCCAGCTGGAGAGACCGCAGCGAGTTCCTCAATTTGTTGAGCGTTGGCGTCATATGATAGTGATAACTTGACTCGGTCCAATTGGTGACGGCCGCTCTACAGAGGAGAAACCTGGACAATGACGGGATCCACAATGGAAAGCTTGGGTTATTTTCCGCTCGTCTTCGGTCATCATTGTCAATACCGCCGAACGATTGAAGGGCGTCTGGACGCAATACCTGCGAATCTTGTTGGCAATCACGATGTCTCGGACGGAGGCTCATCCACAGGTGTTCAGCCCAGCACAAGGTCGCATAGCGGATGAAAGGAAACATGGAGGACGAGTCCTCACTATGGGCGCTTTCGCGGCTTTTTCTTTCATCTCGGGCATTGAAGGCTGAATAGTCCAGAGCCTCGTCGCTCTGATCGCTCCATTTCCGTTTGGTCGCAGGGACGTGCCTTTGTGCTAATGGAACCGACCGGGGCGGATTCAGAGGTATTGACAAATAGCCATGGGTATCCGAGAGTTGTGTTTCTCGAATTTCGTGCATTTCCTTGGTCAATTGGTTCAACAAGTTTGGTATGGCACTCCGAAGTATCGCTAATACGGGGCGGTCAACATGAACCGGCGGTCTAGGATGTCTCTCTGGGATGCTTTCTTCATTGGTTCCTTGCTCGGCTTTTGGTACATCACTAGGGACGAGCGGCCGAATTGGTCGCCTCGGAATATCGTGCGTGAGATATGATAGGCAACAGCTTGCAAGGCTCTCATGAACAACTGCTTTGTTTGCCAGCGATAAAGAGTTGGGAACGCTGGGATCTGTCGAGGTGAGGAAGTCCTTTACAGAAAGATGCATAAATGCAGGGCGCCCGAATGCATCAATTTCGACAAGAGCTCCTGTCAACCGCGGAAGACAGCCAGGAAAGTCGTCCAAGTAGTCTAGGTCCGTGGTTTCTTGGCCGGGGGTTATGGCCAAAGCGACGTGGAGGGAAGCGGGCGTGAGTGGGTACAGCGATGCCGCGACCCAGCGGAAATGTGAACGGCAGCAGTTCTCTCAGCTTGCGACCGGGCATTTAGACGCATCAAGATCGCCACAATCAGGCCGTTGAGTCCTTCGAAATTAGTGGCATCGACAACGAATTCGTGCCGCATTTTTGGTGTCAGAGCAGGTGAGCCGAGATACGAGACAAAGAGTCTAGCCCAGAGGAACATGCCGTTGGCATGTCTCGATGTGAGCTCTACAGAGTCTGTGGGGACTGGCCGGTTGCCAAACTTCCCCTGGTCCCAGAGATCTTCAAACTCCGCAATGATCATTAACGAGATATCAGCGGAATTGTCTTTCGACGTGAGATCGAGTGCCAGACATGGCCGTCCCTGTGATCTGTCTGGAGAAGCTGGCCATACCCTGAGTACCTGCTTATTCTCGCTAGATTCAATGCTGCCTGAGTTGCCCAATATATTTGCCGCGTCTTTCTCAAATGTGTGCGCCGGCCGCGCTTCCGCTGCATTACTCCGGCGTCCAGCAATTTTCTGATAGACGCAGGCCAATCAATAACAGAATAAGCCACTGGTAGATGCCTATAGGTACATCAGGACCTTACAAATTCACCTCGGACTTGCAATGTAAGATACGCTCAAGCCAGTACAGTAAGATTTGTAGGTGGATCTCTTACAGGTTCTGATTTCCCATCGAAGAGTGATCTCTAGTGCTATTGTGTGGATCAGGGGTCGTGGTTTACGGCCAAACTTTCATGCTAGAGGCTATTTGATCATGCTGCGGGTTGACGGTGATGAAGAGGCGGCTGAATTAGGGAATTGCGTGAGGATATCGGGAGTGCGTTTCTGTCTTTTTTCGATTGAGTTGCATTGTTCACTTATATGAGACCGGCAATGGAAACAATGCTATGTTATGCAAGTCATTCGGTAGCCACAGATGTCTTCCCATGCCAGTCAGACCTGGTACCATGGCACAGAGATAAGATAGAAACAGTATCCCACGAATGTTTTCCTACTCAGCCTGTCGAGAAAATAAAAAGCCCTCCTTAGGCGTCACCCTTCTTGCTGCAAGTTTATGGATGTTGGGGACGCCCTCACGATGTTCCTTTAGGCTGCCAACAGTCGGCATCCAAATGTATGAGCACTGACAGCAAGTCCTAGACGGGATTGGTGACTGCCCTGGCCACAACCGTTACTTCATCCTTTTTTTCTGCCTCGTTGCTGATACTCGGTCTGCTTTCATTCTCAGTCATCAACGCACCAATGCCTGTGCACTCGTACCGCCTGAACTTCTTCGCAGGCAGGCGAGCTAAGAACTATGCGGGTGTCAGCACTCAGTCCGAGACGGGTGGCGGTGATAGGTAGGCACCACTGTGAAGTGGCCCCTTGAATTCTTTTCTCTTACCATCTCATCGATCTCCTCGAGCTTCCTGTCTTTCACCTCGGGAAGATAGAAGTACACCCAGATGGCTCCCAACACGCATCCCGGTGCCCATAGAAACGCGAATTTGGCGTTCCAGCCCAAGGCGTCGGGGTTCAAAAAGTACTGTCCGGTCGAATGACGTTAATTCCCTCCCTGAGACTCCGGCATAATTTTGCCGTAGAAATAGGGAAACGATGTGCTTACCGGTGCAATGAAGCCACCGACCCATTCTGCAAGGGCGCCAGCGCTGCTGGAAAGCCCCAACGTTAAGGCCCGCAAGCGCTGCGATGGTAGCTCCCCACAGGTCAGACGTGCAAAGGGCAGTACCATGCCTATGTAGCCCAGGTTGAACAGATGGAACATGGAGATGGTGACGATCCCGGACCCGTGGCTGTTCGGGTGGGCGGAATAGGCCGCTGCCATGACAATGTTACAAGCGGCGCAGATGAGAAGCCCCGTAATCAGCCATGGCCGTCTGTAACCCATCTTGGTGATGACCAAGCTGGTAATTATGGAAAACCCCAGAGCTGATGCCGCTAGTCCGACTGACTGCTCGAACGGCTTCTTGATGCCCGCCATCTGAAACATGTATGTGCCGTAAGCTGTTGGATCGAGAAGGTCAGCCTTATTAAGGCGACAATAGCTGGCCATGTAATCAATGCACCAATTGGGAACACTCACTTGCGTGCCAAGTTATTCCGGTGATGGGATTAAGCACGACTGTCCCCATGACAAGCAATGTCCGCCTTCGATCCACGGGATGCCGGAAGGCGTCGAGGAATGCTACACCTTGGGCAAGACGCCTCTCCTCCTCGATGGCTGACTTCATATATGATAGATCAATGTTGATGCTCTCCTCGGATTCGGCTTTCGGTTTGAGGGCTCTGAGTGACATTCTTGCCTTTTCTTCCTTGTTTTGGAGCAATAGCCACCTCGGTGACTCTGGGACGGTGAAGATGCCTCCAAACATGAAGATGGCCGAGATGACGAGTGATGCCCCGAGGGGAACTTGATATTGCGGGCGACCGGACAGCTTGACTGAATAATTGGAGACGATGCTTCCAACAAGACTGCCTGAAGTAGTCCGTTAGTCGGAACACTGCTTGTGTCTGTTGTGTAGAGGGATGAATACGCCTCGAGGGGCGAGTGCACATACCAAAGATTAAAGCACAGCCAGATACTGACAATATGAACCCACGATACCTAGCCGGTGAACATTCCTAGGGGAATGATCAGTTTCCATTGATCGGATGACGGAAAGGGGGAGCGGACCTGAAGATAGAGATTGAAGAACGTGTACAGTAGGCCTTGAGCGACACCGACGAGGAATCTTGCAGCATACATTCCGCCGATTGTGTTGACCACCATCATGAGAGCAGTCGCCAGGTTGAGAAAGACGCAGCCGACCCATATCGACGCCCTTCGACCAATATAGTCCGACACGAAACCTGAGAGCGCACCGGCGAGAATGTTTCCAAGCACCAGCAGTGTGCCAAGGAGTTGTTGACGGAGAGGTGATATGTTGTATCCCATAGGAGTCGTAGGGTCCTCATTTCCAAAGACCTGTGTAAAGCTGCTCAATCACAATCTTCCACGTAGAGATCTCAGGACCCCGAGACGTACCTCTAGAAATCCAGGCATTGCTTGCAGCGTATCAATAATTATAATATCCCCACCGTACAGCATCGCTGTGAGCGCCACAATCGAGCAACTGAGTAGACACCGCCAGTGGTCCATCATCCTGTCTGGTTTTGAGACTTGAGCATCTGCCATTTTTGCCATCATGAAAAGTAGAAGCCACGGAGTTTTGTGGATATTCAATACGCGGGCGGAGGAAAGCTCTGACGGAGGAAGCCACGAGGAACAAGTGCGCACAGCAGCTTCTGTGCTCCTCTTTTATGTAGTTGCCATCACACATGGCACCCCAGACCTTACACCACTTTTTAAACTCATGCTTCCCGTGTGGACGGAAGCAACTGTGGACAGTAAAGTGTGAAAGCTCACACGCCCAAAAACTTACTGTGGAAGCACGGAAGAGGAAGTCCATCTTTGACACGAGTCAAATTCAAATTGTATGGTCGAAGACCAACATTACCATGGGGCCACAAGTAACGCTTCAGAGCACTACCGGGTGTTGCGCTGCGGGGGACCAGTTCCTACCCTGTAGACTTGCTCACTGAACTGAAAGTTTGCTGATTATAGTTTCATGCAGAGCATACTACATGAGGTGCGCTTCCGGCAGAGTCTGTACGTCGTACTTCATACGATGCAACATTGGCACCAAATTGAGGATGCCGAATGTCTTCGACGAAGAATAAAAACAGTACATGCGGCAATGGACTATTATGGTCCAACAGAGTGTTTGGCTTTGAACTGGATTGGATCAGCCGTTGAAGCCAGAGTCGAGTGCCAGGCCGTTCTATGCCCAGGTGGGCTGGCTTTATACTTGAGCACGTCCCGGTGTGCATGACAACCACCAATAGGAAACTTGTTTTCTCGCACTGCTGAAGCTTTTACGCAGCACTACTCAACCACAGTCTTGGTGTCACTCAAGGAGAGGCCATGACGAGGTGGACCAATCCACCGCGTCCTGAGCCTTCGCACTGCTGAGTGCGACGACACTGCAGAACCCATCCCTACCTAGGTGCGTTGGGCAGAAATCTGCCTAAATTCCATTGAATGGTCTAGATCAATGTCACTGTTTTGACCGGGAATACTGGGCGGGCGTGAAAATAGATTCAAGAACAGGAGATGGCCTGTAGGCCGTCTTGTTAGTCGTAGCAGTGCTGCACTGAGCTCATGCGCGATTTATTGCGCGCTGTGGCGCCCCCTGCGTCACTTCATACGTGCTGTTGGTGTTCTGTACGAGAAGGGCCAGTCAGCCGGGGATCCCGGAATCACCTGATTTGAGTCGACCACGAGCGAGTCGGCACCAGGAAGTTGGCCTGGCTCTGATGCATTTTGTGACTTGTTGCATCTCTGAGTACATATGCAGCAATTTCTTTGGCGCCGTGATCTGCAAAATCCTGTGAGCCAAAAACATTTGAGGCCAATGTGAGCGAGCGTATGGAGACGGGGTCGCGTCTGGAGACGGAGGCGCGGGGTCGGCCCGCTGAACCCGCACAGCATTCTGCGGGTCAGTACACTCCTCGAACCCCGGAACTCACCGAAAATCACCCCGTTGCGAATCACCCGAGTCACTGATCCAGAGGGAAGGTCGGGAAGAGAACGTAAGACATGTCCGAAAGGAGCTGACTGTGCTCTCCACATGATCACGAACAGGTGATATATATAAGAACTCTTGTGTCGCCGCCGTCCACGGGCATGGATCCGCCCGGGGAGTGTTCAATGCTTACTTGCACCCGGCGACATAAACCTTAGTATCCAACAAACAATTCTACCCACCACTGATTACCATCTGAACTATCATATCTGAACGCACTCCTATCATATGGCTCCGAAAGTTGTTGATGTCTTGATTATCGGGGGTGGCCCTGCAGGATTGGCAGTGGCATCCACCATCGTAAGACAACTGGGGACCGGAATCTTGTTTGACTCAGGCGTCTATCGCAACGCACGAGCCCACCACATGTATGGCGTTCCAGGATGCGACTATTTGGCCCCGGAGGCCTACAGGATGAAAGCCAAGGGTGATATACTGAGGCGATACGACACGGTGGAATTCAAGAGGGCATATATTGAAACAATCAAGAAGCTTGAAAATGGCAACTTTGAAGCTACGGACGGGTGGGCTAACGTTTACGAGGGGAGGAAGGTGGTCATTGCGACCGGTGTGAAGGACGTTCTCCCCCAGATCGAGGGCTTTGATTTCTGCTGGGGCCGCGGAGTGTAAGTGAACACCCAAAGTCAAGGTCGTCGAGGCTAATTTGATGTCAGTTTTCCGGATCTTTTCTGCCACGGATATGAGGACCAAGGCAACTCAGCTGGCCTGTTTGCCTTTGAGATGCTCGACAGCACGGAAGCGGTCACCGAGGTTGGGAACACCGCGCTTCAGCTCTCAAAGAACCTGCGGATCTACACCAATGGCGAGGAGGAATTTGCGTCCAGGATCAAAACCAGCTCCTGGAGACCAGATTTTGAATCAAGAGTTACCATCGAAAACCGTCGCATCAGGAGTATCAGAATGCTTTCAGATGACACATCACAACTCATGGTAACACTGGATGATGGGACTCAATTCGAAGAGTCTTACGTTGTGAGTCCAGAACAATGGAGTGTCAAAGTCCGGCTGTCGAGAGTCTAACAAAAATCATAGGTTTGTCAACCATCGATCGAGATGAATGGGCCATTTGCGAAGCAGCTCGGGCTCGAAACGGGCCGACAAGGTGAGATCAAGGTCAGCTTGCCGTACAGCGAAACAAGCGTGCCGGGTGTATTTGCGTGTGGAGATGCAGCATCCCAACAAGAACGGATTGTTCCGACTGCGATCTACGGCGGCGCCTTGGCTGGCCGCGGCATAACTGCGCAGTTGCAGGCTGAGAAAACAAAAATGAATTGAGTTCGGTTGTGACATATGGGCGGCGAAATAAGACACGATGTATGGCATTTTTCGGGCAAGAATAAGACGAATACATCTGATATAAATTAGACAGGGCGCTTTGGTAAGATCATAGAAATCATACACGCAGTTATTCCCTTCAAGCAGTCGAGACATCCCGTGTGGAGACCAAGTGCTACCAGTAAGCATACAGTATTTGAACAGACCCAGCATTCATCGTCTTTACGGCCTCGAAATGATCGCTCCCTAGTGCCTTGCTCCTCACTGCCATCGCTGCCCATACTTGACTCATTTCCCGCCTTTCCTATGAGCCTCCGCTCCAGCCTCAACAGACTCCAGCCAGTGCTTCCTCCAACCGTTCAGCATGTCATCTCTCCACATAAACTTAGGCAGGGTCTTCACCATCGACCAGCACAGCAGGCTCTCAGCTCTCGAGCCGTCTTCAGAGTCAAGTAAGCCCACCGCCAAATCGACCAGTTCGGGTCTGTCATCCACAGCATAGAATACGCTAGCCGAGCAGCGTGAGCAGAAGTACCGCTGTACGTCTTCTGAGCTGGCGAAGTACTCCAACGTGCCCAGCCTTGGATCCCGGTCTTGGCTCTTCTTTGAGACAGCTGCCTTCAGGTTGCTAGTATCGTCGGGGAAGTTGGAGTTGTCACCGCTCGTCTTGGAAGCGAAGCCGATGTGTCTGAGCAATACAAATGTCCAGGCCCAGAAATCTACGCCGGAGGATATCCGACACGAGTCGCATGGGTCGATAGAAGCCATAAGCTTCTTCGTCTCTGGGTGAACAAACCATGGTAGCTCCGACTTATCTTTCGACCGAAACTCTTCCTCTGCCTTTTCCCGCTGGAAGACCAGGTCCACACCGCCGCAGTGGCAGCGAATAGGGATCTCGACAGCCTTGTTCTGAGCCTCAGTCTCTGACGCCTGCCCTGCTGGCCAGTCAAAGGCAACTTCCTCGCTTTTAGAGGTAAGACCCATCCATCTCCTCGCCTGCTCGCCGTCACCATTGGGCGTCCGCATAAACATACTCATCCCGCCATCCTTGGTATCCCCCACGAAGACATGATTCTCAGTCCTTACCAGGCCGTCTGGCCCATCATTGGACAGCGCCCCGGTCATAACGCCATACTGTGCCGCACCTCCGGAATTGGAGCTCTTCGCGCTGTGCATCTCGAAGAACATGGGGCTGGAGCAAGTCCCACAGAAGAGCACCGTGAGGTGTTCTGAGAAGTCATACCTCTTCAAGTTCGAATCGCGGATCGCGCTGTCATCTCCGGGCCACTTCAAGATGGCAGAGCTGTAAAGAGCGCCCGTGCACCTCCTGCATGATGTGCAGTGGCATGCTGTCGCTATCAAGGGAAGAGACGAGCGTGGCACCACTGCGGTATGTGTGTGTTGTTTGCAGAGGCACTGGGCCGTGACCTTGGCTTGGTCGTCTGAGTCTGCCATCTCTTACGCTACCAGGTTAGTGCACAAAATAAACGAATTTCTTGTATTTGATTTTTTGAAAGACGGTGCGAGCATTCAAACCTGATCATAGTCGGTGATGAGAATAAGTCTCAGACAAGTGCACCCGCTTCAGCTGAACCCCGCGTGCGCCCTTGCCATGATCAGACGCCACACGTGCCATGTCCAGGCACCGAAAAAAGAGCCACGAGGATCTAATGCCTTGGCTCTTGTCAGCGATGCAGTATTATTCTCCCGCAGCCTATGCTGTAGCAACGTTCGAAACTTCTGAGGGCTAATGCTTACCTAAGTATGCATTCACTCAAAGGATCCAATCATGGACTACCCCTATTTCCAGTCACCTTCCGAATCAGAAACTAATGTTTTCCGTCGAGAGGTCGCGAGTTCGATAGGATATGAGTATATTGCATTCCGGAGGCCTTGGAGCCCCTGTGCTAGGCTACATTCCCTTAGGGCGCAACATTCGTGAATCGCCGACAAACCTCGGCCGAGAGAGTCCTATGACTCATTGGACAGAACTGCAAAAGCCCCCTATGGGCCTCGGCTTCTTAGCTGAATTTCCGTTATCACTTTTACGAATTAATTCAAAGTTCTAGTCTAAGAAGCCCGCTTGCCATCTCACCCCTGGCAAAACCATACACAGGGCGCTTTGCCAAACATTATAAGACAATTTGCTCTCGTTGAAGACCCTGACAATTGAGAACCATCTTCCTCCAAGCCCCACCGCGAAAACCCATGCCTACCATGCCGGCTACCCAAGCCCAGCCAAAGTGTACCTTGGAGCCTGCAAGCCTCCATGACCAATCTCAAGTCGACGAGCTCCTCCGGCAACGCAAGATATGCGGCTGGAGGATGAGTCCAAGTGACATAATCTCATGGAGGGAAAGAGCCGAGGCACAAACAACGGCTCTCTTCTGGATCAAGCCAACCGCACAACCCGACCTGAGGGTAGGACACATCTCGCTCGATAAAGTCAGCGGTGATCCGTCAATCCTGAAGATCGCAGACCTGTTCGTCCTACCAGAGCACCGCGGCGGTGGAATCGCCCGCGCGGCGTTCCAGGCCGTGGAGCAGATGGCTACCACGGAACCATATGGCTCTGAAGACTGCAAGACCCTTCTGGTCGACACCCTGAGCAAGCGATACGCAGAGGACGAGGAGATGCGATTGGAGTATCACCAGCTCACTGGAACGTGGCCCAAGCAGAAGGGCGCTACCAACGAGGACTGGTATGCGCGCATGGGATACGTGACTTATGAGGTGAAACCGGCCTACGCGGAGGTGGAGGGCAAAGATACCGGGAAATTCCTCCTGGGTGCTTTCATGAAGAAAGAAATACGATGATCAGTGCATATCCTGTACATAGATAGAGCCAATTCTCCGACAACACAATAAATGGGTCAATTTCCCACATGATGATCCGCGTGGTTCGAACCCCCTATGATCAGATATCAGATGGCGGAATAGCCTCCGGTACGTTTGCTTGTAGAAGGCGAGGATCACCGCCAATGAGTCGGTTACGCAAATCACCTGCAAGGATATCATTGCTAAGTTTGACAACGCGAGATTTGGTAAATGTAGCAGCTGTAAGATACCAGCGCGCTACTCATATTGGCCCTTCTACTTGATCACCCGCATCATTCTCCTGTTAGAAGAACCCCATCTTCATTGTCAACCTCAGGCCTGAGGTAAGGGATCTATCAAAATTGCCGGCCCAGCAGCGGCAATCAAAGGTACTTTGTCCTGGAAGACAATCTTGTTCCTCGCCGCAGCGTAGCCCTGCCCGTAGTATTTCAAGTAGGGCTCCGTAGTCTCATAGAAAGCGCCGCGTGCCTGTCCCTTCTCGTCCCTGTCCCAATAGAGCCTGCGCAGCCACAGGTACAGATTTGGATAGTCGTGGCGGATCGATTTCCTATTGCACATAAACACACTGTGATATGCAACGTCGAATCTGACAAGAGTCCTGGTGTATATCAGATCGCTTGGTCTTGAGCCGGAAGTGGCACGCTTCGCGGAAGTTCCGAGGAACAATCGAGAACCAGGGGTGGGAGATAGTTGTGAACTCACGTATACAGCCGCACATCCGCCTCAGTGATATGGTCGCCAAACAGGTAAGGCTTGCCGTGCTTGGCCAGGATGTCCTCCAGTCGGTCGAGGGAGTCAAACAAGGGGTACAGGTTTGCTTCGTACGCTTCCTGGCTGGTCGCAAACCCGGTCTTGTAAACGCCGTTGTTTACCGTGTTGTACACCCACTCGTTCATCTCCTCAATATCACCCCTCAGCCTCTCGGGGAATATGCCGCCGCCTGCCTTCTCCTTGGTGCTCTCGCGCAGGTGCTCCGGGAGGATGTCGTCGAACTCCGAGTAGAACATGCGGATAATCTCGGAGCTTTCGTTGTTCACCATGGTATCTGTCTTCTTGTCCCATAGCACCGGGACCGTGTAGCGGCCCTTAAAATTTGGGTCTGCGTGCTCGTATAACTGCTTGATCTTGGTGAAGCCCGGGTGCAGCGGATCCTCTCCGTCAAAGAGCCATCCCTCAGGGCCCATGTGCATCTGCAATAGGTACAGGTCAATGTTGGACTCAAGGCCCTTGAGCTTACGCACGATGAGAGTGCGGTGCGCCCAAGGACAGCCGGGCGACAGGTACAAAGCATAGCGATTGGCTTCTGGCGGGTACTTGGCACCGGCTGCTTTAGAAATGAAATTCCGAAAGGTACTCGCGGGCCGGGTGAAGTGCCCGTTCTCTTGGTATGGCTGGTGGACGTCAGCTGATTGTTCTAAAACTTGCTTGGTTGAAGCCTCACTTTATCTGTCATGGCGTATGTGTTATTGATCTTTTTGCGATACTGATTGCAGCTAAGTGGAGTCCGTCGCAACTTGCCAATATCATAGACAGTCGCTGTCGAGTCGGGCTTTTTTATATGCTGTCGTTGTTTCCGCGCTCGGCCCGCCCCCGAGCTCCCGAATCGCATACAAATGTGCCTCGATTTCATATGCTTTGAAATCGCCCGATGCATTAAGCGCACCTCAATAAGCTCTCCCTGCTCGGCGCTGACAAACCATAACGCGCGACCACCGCTCATTCTCATTCGCTCACCCTGCCGCCCCTGGAACGCACACAGGCGCCTAAACCCCCTCACTGAGCACTGTACGATATTGTTGCTCAGCTTTGTTTTGCCACCCACCAAATACACAGATAGTATGGATAAGGCGGCCACAGAACAAAAATGTCGCCCGTTTAGATGCTCTTGGGAGTCCGTTGCCCACTGCAAGTATTTCGTCTTCGACAAGGCAAGTCACGCAGGATACACTCACTGATCGATAACGGGACCAGGTCACTGACCGTGACTATAAAGCTTCGATAGGGAATTGGACCTCCGACGGCATTTCGAGGCGCACATGGCTGAGCGGCCATATTCCAGCACTTACCCTGGTTGTAGAACGAAGTTCATACAAGCAAGCTCCCTTTTCATCCACAAAAAACGGTCGCACACACCCGGGGCCGCTGCCAAACCAATTGGTGTGCCAGTCAGGTTTCGGCCACACCAGCGCTCACCACTGTATGAAGGCACCACATACATTTTATATGTATGGGGGTTTGGAAACGCAACCGCTTCGGCCACACCTATGACCAGGTGACGAATACCGACTTCTGCCGGACCTGTGAATTGGGCTTTTCTGGGCTTGACGGCGTATGGAACTTCACAGAGTGTGTCCCAAAGTTATCATGGCGACGTACTGGCGGTTCGTAACACGACCTTGCAACACAGAGACATATGAATAGTGGCTCATTAGTACTAGATAGGTCTAGATGCTGGACTTCAAGTTACGCAATATATCGGAAAACTGCAGACTATCGAGTGTACCTGCTCATACACCACGCAGTGAAAAGCCTAGGTCAGAACTTGTTTCTAAAAAGTGAGAGTTCCGAGCCAGTCTCTCTGCTTTCGCCCGGGCCAAGCCAGTCCTTGCACAGGCCGGGATGGTGTAAGGGCACGAGCAGTTGCCACTGGACTCCACCGCACCATCTGGCATTGACTAGCTTACGACTGACATGGTGGGTTTGACGCGAATCCCCTACCTATTCCAAATCAGGCCGTCTTGATCACAACCTTGGAGAAATGCTGCTGCTTCTCCAGCCTCTCGAAAGCGCTCTTCGCGTCCTCCAAGCTGAAGGCAACATCATCCAGCGCCGGCCTCACCTCCCTCTGCTCCAGAAACTGCACCATGTCCTTGAACATGCTACGAGATCCAAGATAGATTCCACGAAAGACGCAAAGCTTCCACAGCGCACTCATTACGTCTGGCGTCTGCTTACCATCGCCGGAGCCCCCGACCATTCCGGCGACTGTGATCAAGCCGTGAAGACGGACCGCACTCAGGGACTCGGCCATGGTTGTTGCGCCTACCACGTCCACAACGTGGTCGATGCCTCGCCCTTTTGGTGTGAAGCCCCGGGCCGGTTCGCCCCAGTTCGAATGTTTTCTGTAGTTAATGACATGGTGGGCGCCGAGGGAAAGTAGCCGGTCAGCCTTCGCGTCTGAGCTTGTTATCCCGACGACGTTGGCTCCTGCAGCCACTGCGATCTTGGGACTGTCAGCATCTCAAGCGATTTTGAGTCCTGTCAAAGTTGCATGACTTACTTGCAGAGCTGCCACGCTGACGCCTCCTGTGCCCTGAACCAGAACCCAATCGCCCTCCTTGACTTCTCTCCCCGGCATGCCCATCAACGCGTTCCAGGCTGTTAGTCCCGAGCACGTCAGCGTGGCGGCCTCTTCGAAGCTCATGTGTTTTGGCATGGGGACGAGAGCGCTCTGGTGAAGGATGACCTGCCGGCACAGGGTTCCGTTGAGCTTCTGGCCGAGACCGGCACAGACGTCTTCGAGGCTGGGTAAAATGTCGTCGCCTATGTTGGGGATCATGTGTGTCACGACTTTCACGCCGGGGTGCAGCCACTGCGAGGACTGTGATACTTCCGAGCCGACTGCGAGCACCACGCCCGCGCCGTCGGAACCAGGGATCACATCCGGAGTGGCCGGGAGAGGAATAGCACTCGATGGATTGCCCTTTTTCCCGGATCAGAGACAAGTTCTACGTGAGGCTTTGAGTAGCACATATGTGAAACCGCCAACTTACTCGGCAAATCGCGAGCTCCCTATAGTTCAGGGAGGCCGCGTGAACCTCGACAAGGACTTCCTCTGGTCCGACCTGGTCTGCGGTGAAAGTGGCGTCCGGCTGATAACGAAGTGAAGAGATGCCCTCCTGGGCAGAGTCCAGGACCCAGCGTCCTGTTTGCTGAGATACGCTGCCCATGATGCAATTGCGAAGGATGATCAAAGACGAATTTTCACCATGCGAAGGAGATGTTACTAGGGGAAACAGGTCCACAATCACCAGGATAGCCTTAGAAATCCACCCCGATGCGTGTGGATCCTGGGGCGGCGGTCTGGGCAGACGTTATCGACGCTGTTGCCACCATCCATTGCATCCACTACAATTAAGAATCCTTCGATGCAATCCATAATGGACTTTCACGTTTTCCCATCAGATTTGGTGGTGGCTGGCCTCGTATCGCTTAGACTTTGGTGACTGCAAGATACGTATAAGTCTCAAGATGAGAACTGATCAGATCTGATCGTTGGTCCCCAAATTGGACTCGCAGTATGCAAGATTTGCGTCCTTGTGCTCCACCCACGGCAGTCCTTAGTTCGGACCCACGCCGATGACGTTCACGCTGCCCTGCTGCACACCGATCTTTTTGCTGCGCACTCGGTCTTCTGGGTGATTCCAGCATGGCACGACTCAAAGCGACTTGGCAGTCAAACTGCCCGCGCTGCCTTAGATATCCACTGGCAGATATGTTAACATAATGAAGAGAATATACGACATTCAACTGTCCGCGCCCCGTTAACTAGGGACAAGGTGATCATTAATAAATGCATTAAACTAATATGTACAGCCTGGGTATAGGACCTATATAATGGTGGTCAACATGAGCCCTGCTCATTAACAAGAGCAAGCCGCTTAGAAGGTAGCGGCAGCCAGGTTGTTGTTGAAGTTGGCGTCCTTGAACGGGACGTTCGCATCGCCAAAGTCCGTCGTCTGCAGGGCGTTCTGGGCCGCAGTCGGGAGGCTCTCCCAGGCAATCAGGGGCTGGGTGCCTCCAACCGTCGAAGTGAGGCCCAGCGCGTGGTTGATAGGCCAGTCGCTCTTGTACTCGATTAGGGGCTTGCTGCCGGACAGGGTGTAACCGCTCGTGGCGCAGTTCCAGTCTCCATGGGCCGACGGGCACACGGCGGCGATGTTATTCGCGGCCGTGGACGTCGCCGAGTTGAGCCAAACAATGACGCCCTCCCAGTCATGACGGTGTCCCAGGCCGGTGGAGGGAGAGTCCTTGGGCATGTACCTGTTGGGGGAGCGTTAGTCTGTCCATGATAGCATGTGAATCAGGGAGTGACAACATACCATGAGTACATGAGTGCGTAGCGGCCATTATATGTGGCTCCGCGTACGTAGACCTGCCCCGTGCTGCTTGAGCACCCACCGTTTGATGCGCCTGTCGGGTTGAGTCCGGCACTGCAGATAGATTAGAGATCTTATTGATCTGCAAGACAGCGTCGATCTTGTCGATCGCAGGACGCCAGCCAACAGGCCCAGGGGAAAAGGAGAGGCTCACTTCGTGTTTCCGGCAGCGTCCACGGCTGGGAATGGGACACAGCCGTTGGTGACCTTGAGGAAGGGCTTATATGCCAGATACACGCTTCCCGTTGTGCCAGAAGGAACAGTCTCGGCGAAGCCTACGACCTTGTCTGAGTCGATGGGGGCACGACGCTCGATGGGGCTGGCGTTGACGGCCGCAGCCGCAGCGACGATGGAAACAAGAGACCGGAGGAAACCCATGATGATGACGGTGAGAGTACCGTGTTGGAGTATACAGGATCAAGAGTACCAGTAGAGGCAACGAGCGGCGGATATAGAAGACTGCTGCGGATGCACCCCCTCATCTCCAGGCCAAGATGAGTAGGGCCTCCCATCTTTATACAATGGTATTGGGACATGCACGTGTAGAATTATTAGGTAGGTAGATCACCACTACTGTTCATACCGAATTCACGCCAATATCGGCAGTGTGGTAACATCGCCAATACTGATAAAAGGCCCCTCCTCAACCCCCTGCTTTGGACCGGAGCAATGCCCCTGGCTGGTTAGGAGCCGTCCAGGTGCCGCCCGCCCAAACCCCGTCCCTCAGGGATGAGCCGGCCAGGAACGAGGGCCACGACCCGCGGACCAGTTCGCCCAGCATTCTTTCCCACGTGTGACAGGTGGAGAGATCATTTGGACGCTTGAATCAAGCACACCTAGATGCCGTTAAGCTTAAAGCAGCAAACGAACCCGTCATGGCAGTGACAAGAATGGGTATCCGTGAGCGGTGAATTGGACACCTCCACTGCACGTGTTCACTTGTCCCTCATCTCCTCGCCCGAGGAACCTGGATGATCTCCTCTTCACGGCCCCGACCTTCCTGTTATGTTCTAGGATCTCTGGGGTGAGATTGGTCCACCACACCCTCCCAACACCTCTCGGAGGGACGGGAGGCATTATGCATCGGGCAGGACAGACGCCCAAGACGCCCTGGGGGTGTAAGAATCCGCAGCATTGATCGGGCCGTCATATAATATGCTGCAGCCAAGTAGCAGTCTGCATTGACGCCCGGACTGCAGCTTCTGAGATCGACAATTCCCACGGGTTGGGGTCGGGGCCCGCAAGCGACGGGTCGTCTTCACTGAGAAACGCGAGGAAGAGTACGCCGAGTCAGGCAGGCCGAAAGCCCGGATAACCTCGTGATCAAAACCAATATTTCTTTCGCTTCACGGTCTCCATCTATGTATCTGTCCATCATCTCCCGCGCACTGACTTTGAAATGTTCCTAATCCACTGAGTATTGTTTCCACTGCTCGGAACCTCCCGACCTTCAAGGTTCCTATCCTACCCAGCTGTTTCTAAATTGCACGACTAATACCGTAGCGTTCGCACTCCCCACCGCGCGCCGATACGCGTACCGTTGTGATATGTCGCACGCAGCGTGGCAGGGTCGTTCGAGTCAGCACTGCTGTCTGAGATACCTACCTCGGTCTGCGTCCGCATCTCGAGAAGCAGGACTTGTTCCGAGAACTATTATCTAGAGCTATGATCCGAGGAAATCAGCAGTTTCTTCCCCACAAGATAATCCTCAGTCACAAATGATCAATAGCTAAAGGTCAGCAGGCAGAGCATGCCTACAGAGATAAGGCAGCCGAAGGATTGAGCGAGAAGAAATATAGAGTCTACAGGTCTCGGTAAGAAATTTTCAACAAGAACATGATTATTCCTTATCTAGATGAATCTGTATCGTCATTCACGGTCCGTTCTTGCTCAAATCCTTGGCTAATATAGAGCATGATCTTCAGGCTATCGTGAGGTCCTCATTGCCACCCCAGAATCAGACACAATCAGTGTCGACTTGGTACACTGGAGCAACAAGTTGCATGCAAGAGAGTATATATGTTCCAGGCTCACGAGAGTACGTATGTAGACTGGAATTCAGCTAATACGGGGCCACCAAAAACAGCTTAACGTCACTATGCATCGAAGTTAACTGTGACTCCCAAGTCCCCAACCTCACACTCGTCATTATTAATAAACCCAACGCCTGATGAAGCGTTGCCACTTCCACCGTCAACAACTCCTCCCTGTGCGATAATTACTGTTCCATTCCCCATATCACCCTCAGGCTGAGCAGTGTTATTCGTGTCGATAGTAAATGGCTGCAGAGATTGAAATCCCTCCACGCGCCCAAGGAGGACTTCCATGCTCCTGAACGCAACCTGCGGGGCATCCATGGCGAGAAAGTGCCCAGCGGGCGCGACAGCTATATAGGTCAGCCCGCGCTCCTTGTGCGCGGTCCCGAGCACTCCCGCACCCGCCACGGTCTCGACGTTGTCGTTGACATGGTATGGGATGTAGAGCGGCTCCGTGGGGCGCGTCTCAAAACCTAGCACGCCTCCCCACGTCATGTTCTGGATGGAGAGCAGTGTGCCGTCGGAGATGAGCACGAAGTCCCGGGAGCCGTGGCCCAAGATGACATTCTGCGTCCGGTCTATCACGTTTGGTATGACAGGTTGTGACCCGGGGCCGTCGACCACGGAGGTGTCTGTGCCGTTGACGAAGACCGGGTCATTCACGCAGAACATCCACTCCTTATCAGGCGCGTGGATGACCGACTTGACATCGGGACGGTTGAAATACGCCGGGCCCGAGCCGTCTGGGATGTAAGAAGTTCCGTCCGAGAAGCCCAGTGGGTCGTACCTGACAGGGCACAGGTTGGTGATAGTGTAAGGACTGAAGCAGGGATTGAGCTCAGCTGCAGCGGCGAAAACTTCGCCGAAGAGTCCACAGCCTTCTGTATATGTAACTTGGTCTGGCTGAAGTCCTGGTAAAGCCGATGGCTGGCTTTCCGTAGCTGGATAGACTATGTATTTGTTCAAGTAGTCGTCATATCCACAGGAAGTCGAGCTGTTCTGCATAGATGCCACGAAGGAGTCATTGAAGCCCAACACATCGGACCAGGCAGTTGCAAAAGACGAGGCCGGAATGTCCTGCGAGATCGGTTCGTTCGAGTACAAGCCGTCAAATACCTGCATTCCTCTAACGTCGAAATACTGCGTATCGTTGGCATCGAGCATGGCCGAGGCGATGTAGGGGCAGTACATGCCGCTGTATGAGGATCCAGTGATGTACACCTTGGAAGAATTGAATCCGAACAAATCCACAAAGTTCTTCCAGAAGCCCATAAATTGCTGCGCTACGTCGAATTCGTTCGTCGCAGTCACTTCCCCCTGGGAGAAGCCGCTCCCGATAGGTTGGTCGATCCAAACCATGTTGGTGAGCCTATGCCAGCTCCACTTATTTCGGACGGGCTTGAAAACACCCGGCTGCCATAGCACAGGGCCATTCTCTGAGAGCAACTCGCCGATGGAGGAGCATCCGGGCTGCACGTGTATCAGCTCTGGAATTCGATGTCTGTTGAGGGGTACACGGTCATCTGGCTGGCTAATGATCTTACCCCGCCTGTCAACCAAATCGTAATCTCGTTGCCGACTGATTGGTTCTCCGATGGAAAGAACCAGAAGAACAGCTGATTGGCATCATTCGCATCGGAGCTGATGGGTAACGATCCGGCGTAGGACTCGCCACTATAGTACTACGCGTTAGTCGCGTGCTAAGAGCATGACTGATACATGCTTCCAAATCGAATCAATTGTGGTGGAAGAATGAAAAGACAAGCATTGAACCTACACATCGAAGTCGACGTTCGGCAAGGCGCTTCCATTCACAGAAAAACCTGGTGTTGGGTCAGACTATGTAACACAACAGTGATAAGCCTCACTGACTCTCCGTCTGGGAATTCAGAAACCGTGGCGCCGAAGGATCTGGAGATGACTGCTGCCGCGATGATAATGCCTGGTCAGTCAGGGGCGGTTGTCTCTGCTTGAGATTCAGAGTGGCAGCGGCCACGCCGGCTTGAGCAACCACGAGCCAACGCATGATGTGTGCACTTGTTCCTCTGTTGAAATTTTGTCTCCGCGAATGATGCAATTTTAGTACGCCGTGGGAGGCTTATTTTGATACTCTTCCGGTGATAAATAGCCGCATGGAGCTCTAACAAAGAATTATTAGTGATTTCTTTATTGAGGGTAGTTCTTTGTTAGGGTGGAACGACGGGGATTGCCTAGCAACACGTACTTGTGCAAATAGAAGACGCGGGAAATTGACCACGACAAGCTGCTCAGGATTAACAAATTACTTGCACTCGAGTTCAGAAGTTTGCGCCAGAGAAGGGGGTCACGTAAAGGCCATCTTAACTGTAGGCGGGAATGTGGGGCTCAGCAGCTTTATCTAAAGGTCGACGTCATGAATAGAGTTGTGCAAGGCCTCCCTGCTCGGACCAGCAATCCGCCTCCTTTAATGTCTGGGATGGTTAAGAAGTTTGGGATTATCGCCTAGAAGTGGTGATGCTCCTGCAGCTCCGCACATGCGGGGATCCGTTGTGATGACGATCTCCCATTAGAGGACCGGAGATAACTGCATAGGGTGCCATTGAGCTGACGGTCACACCACGGGGTACCTATCGCTGATGCGAATGTCCCCTCCAATGCTCCCGCGAGGTCAGTTCTGTTAGCGTGGCTGGGGATCAGACTCTCCCTGTGTGTTTCGGCTTCCCACTCGCACCTATCCAATTCACTCTCCGTATTAAAGAACGTGCCTGTCATCTGTGGGATGATTCCCGCCAGGTTAATACACTGTGAACAAATTTAAGTGATAATCTGTGTGGCGGATGACAAATGCTCGTGAGGACAAGTCCCACTTTGTGGAACAACCTATACGTATATGATACGATGGGAAAATAAGCAGCCAGTATGCATTTGTTCTTAACTTTCATAGGAAATTTTCGGTCAGAAATCGGTTCGCTTCCTCGGAGAATGAATTATTTCGCTCAACCATACGAAGGGGGTATTTGAATTGGCGACTACGGAGGAAAAAGTGAAGGATTAGGCTATAATCATTGATATTCCTGTGTGTCTCAGTCTTGCTCGGCAACCCTCAATAAGTTCTTAAGAGAGTATCAGCAGTCAGGAAGATGATTGATTAGTATTAATCCAACTGAATCGAATCTGAACACCGGTGACATCGGAATGTGTGCTTCCACCTGATCTAGTTGAAAATAATGGACTCGGACTCTGAATTGTGTAGAATCTTATCACCAGTGCCCAGGGTTTACATGCCGGGAAGCTTTGCGAGCCCTAGAAGAGGTTAGAAAAGTCTTTTTAGCAAAGGTGCCAATACTTACAGCCGTCGGTTTGCTCCTGAACCGTTTCCTTGATGGTGCATTGGTTGGCAACGCTCATCTGCTGTTTCGTGATGGAGCCGCAGCCATCATAGAAGCATTCGGACTTGTTCATGGCGCGCTGAAGCGAGTCTCCCTTCCAGCCAAACATGTAATCGGCGTGGGTGCCGGCTGCGGTGCCCTCGAAGCTCCACACGTACGGGTTGGGTGTCCCTGAGGGCCACATGCTGTTGAACTTGGAGGTGTCCCAGACGGTCTCGAACGCGACCTATATTACATTGATTAAAATCATTCTAGAACACATTGCGGAACCGTTGCGCTGTACTAACCTGTGGCATGCGGACAGGATGACTAGATGGGCACTTGCCAGCGTTGACAAAGCCGTCCTGAGTAATGCTGTTGTACATGTGCGACTGGTGGTCAGGGCTGTCAAGGTTCTTGCCGTCCCAACATCTAGTTCCAATTAGTATAAGCTCAAGAAGAGCTTGACATCAGGATACCACTCACGCAGGGAAGTGCTGAGTGACGAAGATACCGCCGGGGCATGGCGACGTGGGGAAGTTGGCCATTTCCGGTCCTCGGTTGAATCCACTCTGCAGACATTGGTAACGCAGGCCGACGTGTTGGTTCGAAGCAATCTTCGGGTCGCCAACAGTCATACGGAAACCCTACGATGTGTTAGACTTTCCCTCGTCAGCCACGGGACAGCGGGAGGAATTACCGGTGGGAATGTCTTGACGGGCTGGTGTGCAATGTCGTCCCGGATCAGGTCTGTCTGGCTGTAGTAGACTGTGAGGCCACCGCTCGTGCCAGCATACCCATCTAGGTTGCCTGGGTTGACAGGAATGACGGGAACCCGGTGGTAAGAGCCGTTGGTCGGGTGCTTGAAGTACAGAACCGCCGTCCAGTAGTTGGAGAAGTCTTCCGACATCTCGCACGTGGTGCAAGTAGCCCTCTCACCGACGTCTCCCTCCATAGTAGCGTTGAAGGCATTTCCACCCACGATGTGGTGAACATGGGACGCTGGGATCGCACCAGGCTGGACAACAGGGTCTAGACGTTGGATCGTCAAAGTCGAACATTGGAAACGAAGGCCGGCCTGAACAGGCGCGACGAGGGATAGTGCTGCTGCGGAGAGCCACTTCATCTTGACAGTAGATCTTGACTCGATACTGGTTGTACTTTGGGAATGGAAGCTTGTGGAAACAAATGAAACAGGGAGTGTCGTGCCATCTGAACTTATGTGACTCTTATAGGGTTCGATTTGGTCCCAACTGCATCTTTCTGAGTATTGTTTCCTTTTTGCCTCGCTACCTATTAATATCTCAATGTGTTTTAATTATTTTTTGGAGACGGAACCAAAAACGGAGATTTAAGAAGCGCCCGGCAGATCCTCGACGAATCAGTTGAGTTCCGTATTAGCCGGATGATCAACCCGTGGTACAAGTGTTCATCTTATATGAAGTTGCATTGTGATTCCCCGCGGTAGACACCACGAGTGACTGTTCACCTGTCGGCACATCCGCCGTGGGTGATCTTGATCGTAGTGTGATCGAGTGCTGTCAAAAATGTGCCGACGCCACCGGGTTTGCAGCCTTGATGTGACTACACCTCCGGTGAGGTACGATAGGGCCGGATAAATCAAGGTACCAAGACAATTTATAGACACGGAACGTGGTCCATATTCCATTCTCTTCCTGCATGTGACGGACAAGAACCAGATGTGGTCAGTCGTCAGTTCAAAAGACGGTCGGATCGAACGGATGTGTGCATGGAATGTTCGTTCGAGGCCCGATCGACACACAATCGGACCGACTGGTAACTGACAATTCTTGAACATCGCTGGGCCGAAGTTATCCCAGAGCCTCGTGAACGAAATTGATGTTGTATAGATTGAGGTTGGCGTATTGTTATTCCTAGCTGACGAAATAACAGCACCCTGGCACAGTCAGGGTGACGCCTAGAATTCCTCAAAAAGCCTAGATAGATATCTGAAGGTGGCAATGAATCTTTTCAGCAATATTTACGGATATGTGTGTTCTGGTCCAAGTTGAAATTGCTAGAAGAACAAGGAGGTTCTGAAACGTATCGAAAGTCAAGGCGGTATATCTTGCCCACTGACGAGCATTGTGACCGTGAATCAGCACTACTAATGTACCATGAAAAAGCAATTAGTAATTTACTTCTTTCCTTTCTAGACTGATTTCTACTGTAATTCACGTCTTTTGTAAGCATAAGAAATTATCTAGCGGTTGTGATCCTTCACTTCAAGCTTTGAAATAATATAGCTATTTCACACATAGGGACTTCAATTCATATCTTACTACACAAAGTATATAAGCAAACATAGCTCTCTTCAAGTATAAACTTGAAAAGATACTTAGCTGAGAAATAGTTAATTATTTACTGTCTTCCGAGGCCGGATTGGACGGTACGATACGTATCGTGTCTAGAATACTCATTATCCGGTTATACGTCTTAATTGGTTAGTCGCAGGTGTATCATATCGGCCATTAATATGTTATCCTCACTAGACATAATCACGGCTAGTAAATTAAGCCGGATGGCAGAGTAACAAACTCATACTAATTAATTAGCCAGATTTCACTCTTAACATTGCCTATATAAAACCCTTGCCATCACTCTTCTATTGAATATCCTACTTCGATGAATTATTTACGTACCCTACAGCCGTAACGAAGTTCGCTTAGCGAATGAAGCTCATGAACTTTAACTCCAAAGTTAACTACTCTTCCTATAAAGTCTTATTACTACCACAGAATTACCACAAAGTATTGATACTTACTGATGGTATTACAGCATGGCCTTTCCCTTTCAGTGTTGCTTGAAAATTGCTTTATAATCTTCTGTACTAAAGTCTTCAAAAGAAGTGCGATTGCACATTAATTTGACAAATAATGAGAGATGCTGCGCCCAGCTTCGCAGCGAATGACACATTTTCTTTTTCTAGTCAAGCAAGAAGAGAAAAAAAGACGAAACACTCAATAGAAAAAACATACTTAAGTATGTAGCCTTTTGGAGGACGGCTGAGACTACATGTAGATATTCACACATCACGGTCACATTGGTTTATCCTCACGAGGGTTTTCAACCAAGATCGGGCTCAGGTTTTCCCGCTTCAATAATCCCTGCTTGTGCCATCTATCACATCTCATGTGTGGCGATCTCATGACTTCTTATTCAATGGTGGCCTTCGATCGCTCCTTGTCTAAGTGGCCACTCACATTCGTCGAGGTATTATCTCCCAGCAAGTATCTTTCAGGAGGCCCATAGGATATACTCGTTTCTTCTTATTGACAGTGAAGCTTCACATGAGTAGGTGTAATGGGCCTGAAGTGTGCGTTAGGTTAGTCCAGACGTAAATCAAGTCGGTGCCCTGATGACATGATACACTCTCCAGCTTCACGTTCTATTTTGGCCCGGCGTTCATCAGACATTGTTGTCGCCAAAATGGCCTCAGCATAAACATGAAGACGTTTTGAATAAATATCGGTACACGAGTGAGTATTCAATACTAACCGAATCTCAGGGGAGGATCGATTCAAGCTTCTAGAAAGTCAGTCGGAAGAATCCATTTCATATGTGGCTTGACTTGCATGCAGGGGTTGGGATGGTTTTGCCGGCTGTATGGACATTGCCCTTACTAGCCTCGGAGACTTCTTGCTTTGTAGACCAAGTAGATTCTACTTGAAGTAATGTGGGGAGAAAAACCAGTAGCAGGAACGCGATATGAAAAAGTCTCTGTTGCAGCCTCGTAATGATTATTGTAGATACAGACTAGCCTCAGTCATACCATTTAACGCCAACACAACGAACTCCTGACGACCGAGAACCACCACTATGCCCTGTCATCGTCCCAGCCACAAATTTAGAAGCCGCACTCCTCTTTGGCTTTTTACTTGATTGTCATGCAAGCGTGCTGCCGGCTGACCATATTGACTTGACTTTCAAGAGCACTCGATCAAGCATCTCTTGTTCTTTGGGGGAGCTAGGAAGTAGGTGACCTGCTGCATGTCATCGTCGGACATGCCTTCCAGCGAGGACATTTTCGCGTTCGGGAACTCGCGGAAGAAGTGGGCGATGCCCAGTCTAAGCTCCATACGAGCGAGGTGGAGGCCGAGACAGACTGCAGAGACAGAAAATTGGTCGTTAGCGTGTGTTCGATGATTTATTGGCAACGCAATACAAGGGGGGAAAGAGGTCCTATCTTACTGCGAGAGCCACCACCGAATGGCATGGATACGTCCTTCATGGGCTTAGTGGGAGCCGCCCACCTATCCGGGTCGAACCGCTCAGGGTCTGGGAAAATGTCCGTCATTCGGTGTAGGCTCCAAGCTTGCGTGCAGACAATAGATCCCCCAGGGAGATATTTCCCAGCCAGAGTTGTGCCCTCTGGAGGGACTATGCGAGGCAGTCCGGACGGTGCCGCGCTGTGGAGGCGGAGAGCTTCCTCAATGACTTGGTTCAGATACGGCAACTTCAGGGCATCGTGGTCTCCGAATCCTTCTGGCAGTTTTTGGAGTTCCTCAACCAGTCTATTCCGAATCATTGGGTTCTGGCAGACACGCCAGACTGTGTATGTGAGTGTGATAGCGGTTGTATCGGTGCCGGCAATGATATAGGTCTGGGCTTCGTCGACAATCTCTTTGAACGTCAAGTCTTCTACTTCCTCGCCCTTGAACAGCCGGGTGAATAGTGTCGGGAACGGCTTGTCAGGGTTCTCCTCCACAAGCCTCTTGTACCGGCCGAGTGATTCAGTCGCATATCCCCTGATGCTTTTGATAAGGTGAGTGTTTTCCTGGAAGCCTGGAATAGGAAATCCCTGGAAGGCGAGCCTGGCCAGAGTCGGGAACGTCGCTCTCTTTGCGCCAACTGCAGCTACCTTCTCGAGGCTCTCAATGTACTCGCTTTTCTGGGGCTTGGTTTAGTAACCCTCAGCCAGTATGATGGGCGATATACTCACCTTCCCCTGCTCCAACATGCGGAAAGACTCGCCAAACGTGAGCTCACCGATGATATCGGTTGCCATGAACATCCACCACTTAAAGACATCAGCTGCTCCGCGGGTCTCTGTCTCCTCAGCCATCCGCTGCATGGTCAATCTGATTCGCGACTCGATTCCGGGTTGGAAGGTCTGAAGTGACGCGTCTGAGAACGGCGCCTGAAGAAGCTTTCGATGTCGGCGATGGAAGTATATATCCGAGGTGTTAAAGACATTCTGAACCCCAGGAGCGCTGATGGCCTTGTAGAAAGGAGCCTTGAGGTACCTCTCCTTGACCGTGTGAATCTCCTTCACCGCAGCCACGTCCATGACATCGACTTCGTTGGGAGCAATGCGAACAATGGGGCCTTTCCGCGGCTCGTCAGTAACCCTGTGAACACCTGGTAGCATGCAGAATGCTGACCGTATTTTTCATGAAGACGCTGCACATATTTCGCCCTTCTGCCCTTCAGCCACTCGTTTGTCAGGACAGCGCCTGTGATCGTCGAGTACCACGGGCCTGGTATCTTGGACAGAGGGTTCCGCAGCACATTGTACACGAAACCTAGGGCCGCAACAGCGACGGCCGCGACGAGCAGGTAATATTGCTGTTGTAGGCCCAGAGGCCCAATCTCAGTTAAGGGCGACATTGCTTGGGACGTAACACTCGTGTGCGTGATGAAGAGATGAGCAATGGTAGCAGGCTTAAATTGACAGTTTCAGTGGGCTATTATATAGTTCCTCATAAAAGCATGAGTTAAGCATCGCCAACCGAACTTTCCGATACCGAGAACTTATTACCGCCGAGTTCCCTTGGAGAAAGTAAACGACGTCACGTCGCATCGAAGACCGCTGGCGGTGTCATGAGGTCCACCATCAAGAACAGTGACCCAAGTAATGCCGCAACAGCGACTGGCTCATCGCTCAATAAAATTTGTGGAGCATCCAGGGAGAAAATGAAACCTTGTGCAGGAAAGGGGAGTGAGCACTAGCATGTGCCGCGAGTGGAGTTATGCTCTACATAGTAACTGTTACCCAAGTTTGCACAGCTAACGTCCACTGCACGATGGCCAGGACGGCGCGCTGTGATGGTCCGCCCTAGTGTTGAACTTGCAGGCGCTGTGTCTGCCCACTGTCGCCTCCAATCGGCGCCGAACATGAGCGGCCGAAGTCGCGAGGACTGCATTGCGCTTGTGCCGTGTTTGCCGCATAATCGATGCAGATCACTACCCAGTCATCGTCAACTGACCCTAACAAGTCCCCAAGCAGTACTGAGGAGGCCAGGCTGTCACAAAGTGGTTCTGATCATCGCAGACGGCAGAAAGGAGACGCGAGACCGACCGGGTGGAGTCTTATATTTCTGGGGACGGACGAATAGCTTGGGGGGCGGCAATGGTCGCGAACGTCCGGAGCCGAGTCGGAGATCACCACCGGAGGGATTACAGTTCCGCTGCGGGCGGGGTTTTTCGTGTAGTCCCTCCGTTGTTGCACTGCATCGTGTCACAGTATCGAGGTAGGTGAGATGGATTCCTCATTATACAGCACTTGTTTATTTGAGCGAGTAATGTCTCGTCAATCAGAACTGCATGCCTCATTCGTGGCCAGGTCGAATGGACTTTTACTCAAAACACCGAGCCCGAAAAGCACGATGATGTAACAGCTACTGTAAAAATCCCGTTCTTTCAGAATGCTTTGACCCAGAAAATAAAGTATTCTGCCGGCTTGTTTACAGACTTGGCGATCAATGTATATCGTGATAAATGGCTCGGGTGAACGATGGGTGAGGTTGGCATCACTGATCATATCTCACCACCTGGATTAAAAGGACCGTTGAGATTAAAAGTACCACTTGAATAACATCAAGAACAACTCCATTCATTTGACCTTCTGGGCACAACTCAAACATCCGACTATGAGCTTTGAAATCAGAGTGCTATCCAATCATTGGCATCTATTTTCCTGCATTCATAGCCCTTGGGAGAACGACCGGAGGTTTTGAGGTCAGTCCCAAGGTGGCCTGTCTCTCCACAACCAATTTAGCATACAATTTCATACCATTTGGGAGCATCAGCTAGAATTTAAGGCACAGTAGTCCATAAGCTGCCTTATGCGAGTCTCTCAAAGAAAATCCAGATGTTTTCTCTGTCATATCATGCCGAATATCGGTTTCTAGGTACCCAGGTATCTCGACGGCAGCGAGACATTCAATGGACAAAGACGGCCGGAATCATGAAGAGGGAGCTTTTTGTCTCCTCCGCAACCCAATCATGCTGATCACGTGTCTCGATACACAGGACCATGTCTGCGGAAGGGGAATGTCGCAAGCTTTCAAATGTTTTGCGGCGCGGTTAACCCAGACCTCCGTACGCATCGTTCGGGCCGCGATGGCGATATTTGGACATTAAAGTAAGCAGACACGGATTGAACTGCAGATAAAGTAGAGATACCCGCAGCTCAATGCATTTTCCAAAACTGGTAGAGGCTGGAAGCAAGATATCAAGAACCGCAATCAGCGGTCCGCACCCATGCAAGCCAGGGGCGTGGACCACGCGACATGGCCTAGCCGAAGAGTCCGAGGGGAGCACGACGTCTCTCTTGTCTCGCGTATGCATCCTTTATATTATCCGTACCAGACCTGCCAGATTCAGTGCAGCCCGGCAGCCTATCACCCGGCCTGAGCACTATCAATCACGCATCAATGGCAGTCTTACTGCGTGCGCTCAAGCAGCCACCTCTTTTTCGTGGGCGATGTTGCGAGCTTGCGGCTTGTCACCCGCCATTACTACTCTGACAGCTCGAGCTTCTTTCTGGGAGGTTTTCCAAATAATTTCTCCGCCAGCAGTCAAGTCTACCCCCAGATCGCATTAATGCCATCGTCTTCTCTCCCATGACATGGCGCGCCCCCAAACCCCCTCCCTGATCCCTGATTTCAGTTTCGGGTAACCCCACTAGCCTTTTACCCCGGATTCCCCAGACTGCCAGGCCGGGTGGGGTCCCTTGGCAAGATGCACATACGGGGGCCATCTACCGTGGAGTTGTCAAGTATCAGTAAGCTTCTTAGCCTTTTGCCCCCGGGCGGCCGTGGGCTGGAGCAGAGCCGGCCAGCCACCACCCTCCCCAAATCCCCGCAGGTTCAGCAAGTCTGGTTTGGGTGTCAGATCTCCTATGGCAAGGATGACTGCTTGCAGAGTAGGACGCCTCCGCAGCTGTCAAGAGGAGAAGGCAGCTTGGTGCTCGGAGGCTCGGGTCTTGTTCTGCATCCCGGAGGCGTGCGCTTGTTTAGAGGTTACACGTCTCGATCGGTCCTTGATGTGTGTTGCTCGCATTGCTGTGGTTCGTCCGCACTGCTGCAAGGGCGCATGTCTAATATATTGACCCTGATTGACCCCAGATCTTCGCGAGACTCCTGTGTTTGCATGCCAATATCGTTTAGCGTTCCGCTCGCGACTTCTTGCAGTCCACCATCTTCCAAGTAGAGCGAATCAAACATGAGTAACGACCAGCCGGCGAAGCATCTGGCGCACAGGTCTGTCGCGAGACGGTGTCATTGAATCACATACAAAAGCTGACAGGTGACCACCCAGCCACGCCCATGAAGAAGACATCCCCGGGACGGTCAACCTCCGGGCGGCGGAGGGCGACGACACTGGCTATGGCCAGGCGCTGTTCCCCGTCCCAGCAGAGGACCCCAATGACCCGCTGCAATGGGGCAACACCAAGAAGACCTTGATTCTTGTTACATGCGCCCTGTATTCTTTCCTTGGCAACACGGCCCTGCTGGGGCCATCAGTATACATCGGGATATTCTCACAGGAGTTTGGCATCTCGCCTAATACTGCGTCTGGGCTGATCAGCTATGCCAACCTCGTGTTTGGTTTTGGTGAGCACTGGCCCTGCCTGCATATCAACCGTCCCAGCCCACCCCCTTGTGATCTTGCCTGCATCTCTTCTCTGAGTAAATCCATCAGCCTTGTCGTGCTGACTTGAGTCCAGGCTCTCTCCTATTGGTTCCCATGTATCGCAAGTTCGGACGTAGACCCGTGATGCTATTCTCCCTACTGTGCTACTGCGGCGGTCTCATCGGCGCGTCCCAGGCCACATCATATGGCGGACTCATGGCGGCACGAATAATCCACTCGTTCGGTTCCGGTGTCTGCGAAGCCCTGCCAGTCCAGTTGGTAAACGATATATTCTTCCTGCACGAGCGAGGCCAGCGTCTCGGATACTGTGAGTCGCAGATATCTTTCCCGTGCCTTCCGAACCATAGAATCCGTGACTGACCCGGCGATGATACAGACACCTTTGCCCTCTGCCTCGGCGCCACCGGCCCGCTGTTCGCCGGCTACATGCTGAACGGTGGCTACTCGTGGCGGCTCTTCTTCTACGTCGAGATCGCTTTCGGGGTGGCGCTCCTGATATTCGCCTTCTTCGTGGTCGAGGAGACGACCTACCACCGCAAGCTGACGCAGGACTCATCCGACGGGCCCGAGGACGCGGAGAAGCCGGAGGCGTCGGCGATTGAGAGGAGTGTCACGGCTCGCTCGAACCTGCCGCGGCGGAAGACGTACCTGCAGACTCTCAAGTTCTGGGGGGTATGGGAGCATGACTCCGAGTTCTTCCTGATGATGGCACGGTCGTTCACTTATTTCCTCGTGCCACACGTATTCTGGGTGGTCACGACTTATGGTGAGGTGCCCCACCCCTGAGCCTGGTCCAGGCGATGTTGCTTTCAAGACCATGGGGCTGATTATTGGCCGGCAACAGGTATCAATATTGGCATTGGAGCTTTGACATTCAATTATATCATGCCGATCAAAGTGACATCTCCGCCGTACAACTGGTCCCAGCTCAACTCTGGGCTGGTGTCGGTCGGGACAATCATCGGGTATTGCCTAGCCCTCCCTTTCACCACGTCATCCGACCGCCTGGCCGCCCACCTGACCAAGAAGAACAATATGGTGCGCGAAGCAGAGATGAGGCTAGGTGTATGCCTTCCCGCGATGCTGATTGCCCCCGCTGGACTGATCGTCTTTGGCTTCACGGCGGAGCGGAATCTCCACTGGGTCGGGTACTTCGCCGGTGTCATCATGTCCTCGTGGTCCAGCTACTTCTACTTCACATTCGTGCTTAGCTACGCGCTGGACAGCTATACCGCGAACACGAGCGAGATGCTGATCGCGATGAACCTCGGGAAGCAGGCGATCAGCTTCGGGATGGGCCTGAATCTTCTGGAGTGGGTGCAGGAACACGGCTATGCTGTGATGATTTCTGGCGTGTTCTGTGGTGTGCTCCTGGCCAACCAGCTGGCTCTAATTCCATTCATGCTGTATGGCAAGAGCATCCGGGCGTACATGGCGAGGACGTGGCTGGCAAGGATCCACAAGGATAGCGTGAGGGAGGTCATGACCGCGTGAGAAGATGGTCCTGTTTTGATATCGGGGCCTGAATAATCGGCCTTTCGGCTTCATAGAGCTGTCGTAAACGTAGAAGGGGGTGTTTGAATCTTGCAGGCTTTGAATAAGATAAAACGTGACTGTTACCAATCTCCTCCCACAAATCCCTGCCAAGGCGTAGTATGAGGATCAGGTGCCCACCATCTACTTTCCGAGAAGATGGACCAAAGTAGCTTCAGCAGCATGGCCAAGAGTGGTAGCCCCATGGCAGCAAGCACCAGCTTCTCCCTCTGCCGTTGGAGTTCGCGCAGGCGCAACTGTCGGCGGAACTCCAGGGCAGCGATGTGTAGGTGATATGTGCCGTCAATGTCTGGCACGAAAGGACGAGGGTTGACATAATCGAAACCGGGGATCAAATCCGCTCCTTCGTCTGTCCTCTGGAGGCCTTCGGGTCCCGGTGGCCCGCTCGGTGTCTGCCGGCGTGACCTCAGGACCGGCGGTAGTGGTTCCTCACGCATCTCCGGTGCTAGGTGCCACGGACGAGAGGAGAGGCGTTTCGGCCAGTTGAAGATGTACACCGGACTTTCTTCTCAGCTCCTGTCGTTGTCACTGGACAAATAGAGGCGAGGGTTCCGAATGTGTCCGGCCCAGCCGAGAGACACAGGCCCCTGCAAGGCGATACGTCACTCGCTTCGAAGAGGGACAGCGAGTCCTTCAAAACTGCAGTTCAAAGAACAAAGAACCTCTCCCAAGTCGGATAATGCAGAACACGATGGCGCATGTCGTTTTCCGAGGTGGCGTCAGCCGGGGCTGATGAGAGTTGAGGAGGAGCTGGCTGGGCAATGGTGCTGAGCATAGCACACACACACACAGCAAGTCATCCTCTGCTTCCAAGGTTCCGGGATCCCGTCCTTGACCCCGTCAACCCAAACCCTCGTCGCCCGATCCACTCTCGAGGAAGCGACTGTCATGGGTCCATCACTTAGCGCGCTTAACAACGATGGACGAGAAGTAGCCGCATGCCCTCTCCAAGCCGAAATGCTGTAATCTATTTATTTGCACACTGCCCGATGATGCCAATTCTCTGTGCCGCAACGCGGCTCAGACATCCATCTTACCTTTTAGGTGGTCGCCTTATGCCAATCTGCTGCATGCCATTGGTGCATCTGTCGCGGTCGTGCCACCACGCGAGAAGCTTGGCGCGATCAAGATGCAGCTCATGTCACCTCAACCCACCTCATCTGACCTCACATACCTCACCGATTCTACCTCGAGCGCCGCAATGGCTCCGAAATATGAAGCCTCATGCTGGGCCATATTTAGGGCCAGACACGAGTAAGGTCTCAATCGCCATCCACTCTGGTAGCCTCACCAGTGCGACGATCCACACGCGCAGCTTCGCTTGGCCGGGTGGTTTGGCTGCATCGATGCAGGTGTTGGTTCTCTTGGTGGGGAGGCTTAGACCACACCTTGCCGCCCGCAGCACCCAAGACGGCTGTTGGCACCTTGTGGGCTCTTGGTCGGTTTCGGGGAGGGTAAGGTTCGATGGCTTCTGGACTGGCCTCTCATTCCCGCTGATCTCGCTGCCTGGGTAAGTACATGTAGGCTGGGGTGGAGAGCTGCCCAGACTGCAGACTCCATACCTGCACAGACAGCAAAACGCACCCACCGTCAGGCAATCATCGCAGGGCTCTTGAGTCCTGAAGGCCACAAATCACTTTTAAGATGACGAAGAAAGCTTACTGCTCCATGTGTACAAATATAGAAGCCAGCAGTGGATCGGGGCACAAGGCAACGTGGCGACCGACATCTCAGGTTTCCCTTCCGGCCCGCATGTCTAGCCCCGATGCTGCCCAGTTGGGAATCCTACACATCCACACACCCCCGTCTGCGCCGCAATCCGCCAAGAGCATCATTCGTCTTGGGATCTGACACTTGATATTTCCCAGCAAGCCACAGTGTGATCTAGGTCCAATCCCAACATGAGCTGTAAGATGCACGCATTGTTGCGTTTAAGTGGTATCCCAGGCGGGGAATTCGCTCGATGTTGGTACCGCTGTAGCATCGCTTGCTCAACGATCGGCTAGCCGCACCTTGCTCGCACAAGAGGCAAACGAGAACGATAAAGGCTCTGTTGGCAGGGCAGACCTGTTGGTCCCATGCAAGAGCTTCGCATCTGCATCACATCACCTTGCATTCCCTTGTCTGCCTCGGAGCCCTGCTGCTGAATGCAATCGGCTCCGTTGCTCATCCCATTCCAGCCCATCTCACCCCTCCACTCTACTGTAAGCCTTGAGCCTCTCCCCTCCCCTGCTCAAGGTCAACCACAGTACATACATGTGTTTACTTTCGACGATTCCCCCCTCCTCTGGTTTTCCGTCATTTGCGTCTTTTTCCAACCTGTCAATTGCAAGCAGTTGTTTTTCCAATTTCTGCTTCTGTTTCCTCTCAAATGTAGGTGGCTCTCTCATGTTACCTGTCAGATATCGTCAACCTTGTCTTCCCTTCCCGTCTCGCTTGTCTACCATTCATCACGCAGGATCCAAAGCGTACAACCGCCGTACAACATGACCCACAATAACTGCCCGCCGGGTGCCGCCATCATGATCTGCCAGTGCAGGAACCAACATGCCTTGACCTCAAACACATCCTGCCTCGTGGGGCGTTGCTTCCGGTGGGCTCTACGTCAGGATTGGGGGGCACTCAATGGCCTTCATGGGATCTGCCCCGGCTGTCTATCCTCTCTTGCGACACCTAATCTCCCTTCTGCCTTCTCACTTGTTTCTCACTTTTCTGTGCCATCTGATCCATCCTTGTGGCCTCTACAGCGCAACTGACCTCTCAATTGCAGTTTCAAAATTGACTACGACTCCCTTCAAACCTGAGATCGCGGGCAAGCAGCCGGGATGGCCAGCAACGGCCAGGTTGACGGAGGGCCCAAGGATAATGAGCAGTACGGCCCAGCTCGACCAGGTCCAGGGACAGGAGCCCTGGGTATATCATACCCTGCCCTGATCCAACGATCCGAGTCGAGCCAACCGCTCGTCGCCAACGCAGCCCCAACTGCCGGTCCCTCCTCTCCGCCGTACGATACTGCGGCACAATTTGGTCAACCCGACTACTGGCACCCTCAGCTCTCGGGGCGCACACTGGGAGGCTTCTCTCCTACCATGGGCTCTCCGAATCAAATGCCTTCCGAGGGGGAATTGAAGGGGTCGATCTACACCGCCTGGGATCGAGGCTCGAAGACGGCGACATATCAGAACCTAAACGACGACAGGGAGGCTGCTGCTGCTGGGGGACGGCGGAGAAGTGACGACGACTCTATCAGCCTGGACTCGCTACAGATGCAAGATGAGAGTCAACAGTATTCCAGCGACACAGTGGGCACCGCTCGAGAGGTTGACCCCGGCGACTACGACAACTTCAAGAAGCAGATGCAGGGCTCGCCCCGTCCAGCAGGCCCACCAGCCGACGTCCGCGTCAGCCGCCTCAGCTGGTTGTCAGTCTGGCTAATAATATTATCAGTCTACTCGACCATCTTGAGCGGGTTGTGGCTCGGGGTGGCGATCGCACAGCCAAGATGGGGCCGCACGATATCATCGGGCGGCAAGATGGATCTGTCGACCGCCAACGTCCTTACTGCCATTTTTGCCAAGACGATCGAGTTGTCTTTCGTAACAGTTTTTGTGGCCTTCATCGGCCAGGTCCTGACAAGGAGGGCCATTGCCACCAACGCAGGTATGACCATGGCGGAGATGACAATGAGAACCTGGATCACGGTGAGTACCGATCAGATCCTGGGATTTGTGGACGAAGCATTCCTCTGACTTATGTAGCAACCGGGATCACTACTGGCGAATGGACAGACTCTACGATACGCAGGCCATACCCTCCTCGGCATCCTTACCCTGATCGCAACGCTTGTCGCAATGCTCTATACCACAGCCTCCGATACGATGGTCCGGCCCAAGCTGCGATTCAGCGGCTGGCATGATAGAGACCTAGAGAGTTTCGTCATGTCTCCTTACGGGAATGCCCAATATGTGAAGCAAGCATGCGCGACCCCACTGCATGGGATCGATGTGGAGCATGCTAATGAATCCTGCCTTGCTGTGCAATATTCTGGAGACGGTATGTACATCCATACGCGAGGATCCTTTGCACGTGAAAACTACTGACACCTTGTTCAGCACATCGAAATCTGCTCAATTTCCTGGCCACGTGGCGGGATATAAGTTACAACGGCTCCAGTGCGAGCCGAGATATGGCCCAGCGACCTGCGCCTCAGACCATGCTCTACGACAATATAACGATGATCGGGTCTTGGATTGAGGCACAGTATTCTGATACAGAAGAGACTTCGAAGAATCACGAACGAGTCGTCAACAATGTTTCACTGGCACTGCCACATCCAGGCAAGTCAAACCAAATCTTGAAGATATGGAGCTCAGGACTAATCCTTGGACAGGGGTCTACAAAGCGGCCACCAATGACCGAAACGACATCCTTCAGCCTTCGGATCTCGACGGCCTCGGGTCTTATAACATCTCTGCGAGCGTGATATCGCCCGCGGTGAACGTCCTCTGTGTCAACATGGACAAGAAAGAACTCGCACCGCTGGTGTACACGGAGTGGCCAAACGCGAATGTCACCAAGAATGCAGCCAAGCCAGGGCAAGACACTGGCCACGTGAATTGGCAGGAAGACGTGCCAGGGGTATCCGAGGGCGAGTGGCTGAACAGTACCGTAGTGGACGACGTTTTCCGCTGGGGACCGAGCTACGGTCGACTCCCACCAGTATTCCAGCTGTACCCCATCGACTACAACATGGTCACCAACATCAGTGTCTGGAACTACAACACCACAACGAAATCCGATGCGATCTACATACTCGGCAAGAGCCCTATCATGACCGACTACACCCTCTGCGAGCTGCGGTCCTGGCCCGCGATCCAGTGCAGCACGCAGTTCGACGTCTCGGGGCTGACAGGTATGACCATGGAGGCCCAGTGCGCCCAGACGGAAGACTTCTTCCCCGAAAACGCGAAGGACCACCCGGACCAGGACGCGTACGTGCGGCACATGGGCGACGGGGAGATCGCCACGTCGGCGGACTGGGGCGACATGGTGACGGGGTGGGCGCTGGCCATCGATCTCAACGGCGGCGCTACCAACAGCAACGCCTCGAACGCGCGCATCCTGACCGAGCTCGCCCTGACCGCGCCCCAGCTGAACGACACGCTACCCTCCCTGGCCGAGGCCATTGCCGTCCTCGCCAGCAGCACCCTCATCACCGCGTCCGTCGACACGCCCTTCATCCACTACTGGGAGTACGATCATTGGGACGACGTGACGGGCCTCATCCTGCCCAGCCCGGGCAACCTCACGTCCTTCCACGCCCGCGTCCGCACGCAAGAATACGCCAGCTGGCACACTGTCGACTGGCAGGGCATTTTCTACCTCGTGCTGGCCTTCACCTTCCTGCTCAACCTGCTGTGCCTAGGTTACTTCTGCCGCGTGGGGCTCGTCAAGGACTTCCTCGAGCCGACCAACCTCTTCGCCCTCGCCACGTCCAGGCCTGGAGGGCAGCCGCGCTACCAGCAGCAGCATCAGCGCTATCCTTCTGCTGCTGCGACGCCCGCGCCCGATGTGATGGGCACCCCGCAGCCTGACAAGGAGAAGAAGAGGAAGACAAGCCTGGCTGTGCCGTACCGGCTTGCGTTTAAGGAGGATGCTAATCATTATTACTTTGAGGAGGCTGAGGATGAGAAGGGAGCTGCTACTGCTAGGGCTACGGCGCTTGAGGGGGAGGATGGGGTTGGGGCGAAACGGAAGAGTTATCATCGTCTTAGTAGTAGGATAGGGCTGTGATGTAATAGTGACTGAGCCTCAATCTGATATTGCTTTTTTCGATACCTAGCGTTAATTTACTTTTTGCATCTTGGTCTACCCCCGTCCCTGAATAGGGCCGGGGGGGCCGCAGCTTGGAATCCACATACGAGCCCCGGATACGTAGGCATCGCGGCTTGGACGCAGCTCCAGTGTGTCATGTGGCACTATTCTCACTATACTACGTTCTCAGGTTCGCAGCCGCTTGAATGCCATGCCCGCGTGTCTGTGCTGATAGGAAGATCTTGCGCCCGACTGACAAGACCTCCACCGGGATGACTCCGAGGCTCGTGGAGGACGGTGTCTCTTGAACTGCGGGCTGTGCGTGGTCATCTGTCCCGGCGGAGTAATTCATGTGGAGGCCTTGGGGCGTGACTGTGGTTCGACCGGTACGTTGGCCCGAATTTGCCCAAAATATGATATATTCAACGGGTAAGCTGACTGGCGTCAGGAAGAAGGGGCAGTAGAAAATGTCCTGCCTCTTGTCGGCTGTATAGCAGGGGAGTCCTTGGCTGTCAGTCTGTGGAGGGTACAGTACCCATAGGACTGTGTAACCGGACGCTACATTTATGGAGCATTAGGGTAGCTCTCCTATGATCACATCCATGAGGAACCCAGGTTATGCTAACTTTCTAAGACAACTACGTCTTCTTTTCCTTTAACAAACATCGAGATTTCGAAGAGTCCCTTCCTCGCGATATTTTCCGGCCTCGAATCCCACTGCCCCACGTGCCACGGACGGGGTGACCGGCTATTGTGGCGGCCAGGTGCAAAGTGCTTTTATGTCCCCCAAGAGACCAATCCAGCCACACCGTTATGCCTGATGCGGGGGGTGAGCTTTCGCCCTCTTTCCCGGATCTAGCATGTTCATCGACTATGGAGGGGTACATATTTTGCCCGGCCGCGCACTGTCCTGCCAGACCATCGGCACGTGTCAGTCGACGAGGAACACGCTGGTGTCGAGGTTGATAATGGACTCGTCGTGATGGGGTTGCTGGTAGGTGCTTGCTGTCAGTTCTTGAGGTAGAAATGGGAACAAAGTGCTGTAATTTAAACAGAAGAGCACTAGAGGTGGCACGTCGGATGCTTGCTTGCTTCAAGATGAGTAAATGCTGGGAGGTGCGGCTCAGACGCCCATACATGGGGCAGAGATGAATCTTGGTTTGGGGACCATTTTGACCAGGTGCCTTGAACATTAGGACCGCTGATTCGATAGCACCAAGGGACTTCTCCTCCTCTTGGTTCTTTCTCTCGTCCTTTCGAGCAAGTCCTCAGAGCGTGCCATGCCCCGCCCCCGGGCACGCCAAGCCAATTCACCACGGGCTTGCTCCCCGAGCACGCGCGTGAGATGCAGCTCTCTTTTCCCCTGACATCGCATGGATGCGAGAGGGACGTCCCGCTCCCGATGGACCTATGGTTCATGGGGTCCGTTAAGAAGGCGCCTGCAGACTCGAGGTTCTTACCGAGGGACCAAACATCCCCCTATGTCCTGATTAGGAGTACCCGGCTGGTTGAGGTCCTTTTCCCCCCAACCCCTCACCAAGCCAGAGGAACTTCTAGAAAAGGGCCATGGCTTAGCCTTTCCCTTGGAACAGGGTCTATTTCATTGTCATATTTCACAAGCCTATGGAAGTTGAGGAGAGGAAGAAATGCAGTCTAGCCATGAGATGCTAGGACGCAGCCACCTGTCCACCCAATCATCCTCCCTCCCTGAGCATTCCCATCTCCGTTGACGATCTGTTCATACGTGCAGCCTATTAACCAAATGTCAATCGTTGTCACTGACAAGAATTACAGCCCTGACTGAGACAAACATCGCTCGGTGGCTTGGGAGAATGGGCTCTCATAGCTGTCACCTCTGGTGCTAGTAGTGGGTTTGTGCCCGAGCATCGAAGGAATGGCTGAGGTATCATGTGTGCCGTGCCTGTTGCTCTGCTTACATTACTTTGAGTTTAGGCCTTCCTGACGGCCGGTACTCGCTTATGATGTCCCGCAGTCCTTTCTACTCTCCCTGAAAATGCAGCTCTTCTCGATGAGGCACTTCCTCGATGCAGCTCTTCTTATGGAGGTCTTTCTCGATGAGGCTCTGTCGCGATGAGGCTCATGCGCGATGTTACGGCAAGCCTTCGCTTCTCGAGACGAAACAATGCTCTATTTAATTTTCCTTTCCCTTCAAACGATTGGTCTCCGCTTCAACACGCTAGATCTGCTACGAGAACCATATAAGCCGTGCTCTTATAGAAACAAACACGCCCATACTCGCTCACACATACCCAGTGATTCGAGGTAGAGACTCTTGCTCAACTCTTTGTTTGTGGGCCTACAGTTACCGTTTCATCTCCATTCAATACGCCTCTGTCTCCCCCCCCCAAGGTTTCCTTATAACGCAATTTAGCGGTGGCAAGCCCGGCAAACCGCAGCCAGTCAGCAATTTCCTCGAGTCAGAACCACTCACACGAGTACGATGTCCGGATCACCGACCCGTGCCCAGGAAATCTCTCCGGACGAGTGGGAGCGTGTCAGAAAGCCCTTCTATGATCTGTACTTCAGAGAGAACAGGTCTCTGCCAGTTGTCCAGGGCATACTTGAACATTCCTATCACTTCTACGCAACGTATGTTTACTTCACTCACCACCTACTTGTCTCTCATCCCCTGCCTCACAACAAGCACCCGGTTCCCTGCACGCGTGTCCGGCCCTTACATCTGATCTTATTTAAAAGTCAATTACCCCACAGCATCTTTAGCATGCACCACCTTCTCGGCTACATCTCCTAGGCCTTGTCAAGAAGGCTTTGTGGGACTTGGATTCGGTGTAGTCGTGGTGCGACATAGATAGACTGTTCACTGATGGTAGACAGGGAGAAACAATACAAGAACAAGATCAAGCGATGGGGTTTGCGCAAGAACGTAACTTCGAAGGAGTACTCCCTCGTGGACCAGCTGGTGCAGTCACCTAGGCCGAGGCGGCTCAGCAATGTCCTCGTGTCGCGAGGCATCCCGGCCACGGACAAGAAGATACAAAGGCGTATTAACAACAAGAGGAAGAAGACGCCATCAGCGGCTGAGAGGGAGACGACATCTCCACCCAGTCGTGCAGGAAGGTCCTTAGCCATGCCTTTCCAAGCTCCACACATGGCAGCCCACCCCTGGGGTCCCCCCACTGGTTACGAGACGAGTCCAGAGCCGGAACCTGACACAGGTTCGAGCAGACTTTCAGAGCACTATATCCCGCCCGAGCAGACGCAGGACGAAATTTTCAAACTCGAGCGGACAAATCGTCTAAATGCTGCCAGTTCTAAGCTACCCCAGGCGGTTGCAGCAGGGCTTCAGTACAGTCCCATTTACAGAAGCCATACAGGCCAGCAACACAGCACCAACGAGCAGTCCTGGCCTCGATTCGCTTATTCCTACACCCGCGGGAACCAACAAGCAGAGACTAGAAATCGCGCTCTATCACAGCAGGCCACGCCGGCGGCCGCCCCACTACCGCTCACAGCGCCGTGGACATTGACTACGGAGGCCAGTAACGATACTCAATGGTCGACCGAGAACACCTATCACCCGCAGCCACAGCCGTGTCCGCAGGAGTACAAACACTACGGCAACCCCAGCTTCAGCCAGGGACCGTGTGAATACGGCGAAGATCACCATGCGCCGGCGCTGCCCGCTGCCGTGGGCAATGAGCCGTACGGTCAATTATGGGACATGGAGCACACACCAATGAACTATGGGCTGCCTACGCCCATGAACATGTCCTCGGCCTTCGAGACGGGCCTCACCCCGAATTTAGGATTCCTGACGCTCAATAGTGAGGACGCCTCCCGGGGCGCCACCTTGGACACTGCCCCAGCTAGCACGTATCCGTCAGCCTACGGACACTTTCACTTCGAAAGAAGGAACTGAAGGTCTACATTGTTCAGCTGAGCGTAGTAGCCGCGTTTTCAGCTCCCACAGCATATCGAAAACACGCTACAAGCCAATCACAACTGATTGTGAGCGTGCCCATCGAACAGCTCCGGCGTCGACATTTCATACACGGTCCCAGGAACACATATAAGAATCTCGCGTACCCCATTCAAAGGACGGATCACAGGAGGAGAGAAATATGGCAGAGTTTCAGAATGTCTAGGCAGCTGCAGAGTCAAACCACGAGAGGGTAGGGGGTCTTCAGGATAAGTAGGCAACAATTCGGCATACAACTTCTTTCTCTTACTTTCATTTCATCCAGCGAAACGATAGACTGAAGTCCCTGGGTATTGGTGTAATGTGGCCCTTGGGCTGCTCCGGCTGGGGGCGAGTTCCACATAGGTCTGCGTCAAGAGGGTGGGGGGGAGGGGCTAAGTTCGTTCTTTCAATTCTGTGGGCTACCGTGTGGAACTTCCCTAGGCTATATACTAAAGCAATGTAAATTCAAATGTTTCTAGCTTGCTTGGGACAAACAACTTGCCCTTTCCTTCCCTGAAGTGGTCAGCCGGCTGTGTGCCACTCAGACGAGCGAGGTAAGTAGGCAGATAAGTAAACAGCGCGTGTGAGAGGATTCAAGGACGTGGAATTCAACACTTGCACGTACTCACTCGCAGGTCCCAGTCACAGCATGGAGACATAGCTGGCTGTTCGAAGGTCTCTTTCGGTACGTACGGATCGCGGACATAGAGACGAACGTCGGGAATGAATGATGCTGAGGGCAAACTTCGAGTCGCGTTTGTTGGGCCCACTGGCAAGACAGAGCTGTGTTGTGTCATGACCGCCACACAAAGGTCTTCTAGGGACGCGGAGGATTCTTTGCATCTAGATTGGAGATAGTATAACTAGCAGTTGGAGCGATCTAAGCCACAGTGGTGGAATAGATGGTTGCTGGGGCTTGATCGGAGGCGCTGTGTGGAGAATGAACGTTGACGAAAATGGGTGTGTAGAGTAAAAGATGGCGGGACAATCAAGATAAGTCTGGGGAGAAGCAGAGAGGATGGGTGCTAAAGAGCTGGAGGGCAACAATCCAGGACGTTCTCTGACAGGCCGTCACGATCGTCTTGCCCAGTCGTGTGTTGTCAGCGTGATTTCTCGTCACGTGCCCCAGGCGGGGGGGGGGGGGCATTTGTGTTAGAAGGGAATGCGACAACAAGAATGATTCATCTCAGTACACATGAGCAGGGACATGGTGGTAGTGAGAATCTATTTCGGAGAACATATTCTTCGTTTCTCTTTGGCTACTGTCAGAATTAACCGCATCCCCACCCCGGGGACACGAAAGAATCAGACTCTCCAGCTTGCTGTGACTAACCCTCAACCAATAGAAGTTGTTGCCCATTACGCCGCAATAAATCTTGAGTAATTATGTCCCCGCCCAAAATGGATTTGATCCATATACACGAAGCCTAATTTTCCTGAGCTCCAAGCATTAAGCTTACAGGAGCATGGTGCCAACAAGGCTGAAGAAGAAAACAACGCCAGTGACCATGAAAGCACCCATGTCCAGAGGACCAGGGCCACCCGCGCCGGCGTTGCCGCTGGAGGAGCCGGTGGCAGCTGATCCTGTGGCAGATCCAGAGCCAGGCTCGGCATCACCAGTGGAGGTACCGCCAGCGTTCTGAGAACCATCGCCCTTCAGGCCAGGGCCGGTGCCGGCACCCTTGTTCATGTACTGAGTTGCTCCGGTGGGAATTGCGGGCAGCAATGTGTTGCTAACGAGCCAGTCAGAGTCGGGAGATGGGCAGGCCTGGGAAGCGGTTGTCGAGGTGAAGCCACCGTCGCCAGTAGGAGCGGGGTTCTTGGCCAGTGCAGTAGAATAGGCCGCGAAATCGCTCTTCTCCGACACGCTGTCACCGTCGATAGACACGATACCGTATCCGTTGCCCTCATCGGAGTACTCGTACACCAGACCACCGGAGTAAACGGATGTCATCTCATTGCTCATCAGAGCCTGAACCTCGCCAAAGCTGCGACCGTTGGTGATGCAGCCATACTCGGAGAGGAACAGGGGAAGACCATAGCCGGTAAAGTTCTTAACCTTCTGATCCCAGCCAGACTGTGTGAAGCTGCTGTCACACCAGGAGTAGTCGTTGAAGGCGAAGAAATCGCTGCGCTCGTCGTCTGTACCGCAGTTGAAGTACTGGGCAAGCTGGAAGCGGTTTTGAGAGACATCTGCCGCGGAGTACCCGACAGGGACGGCCCTGTAGCCACGGTTCCTGATGTACTGGCGCATGTCACGGGTAGTAGCCTTGACATAGGGGGCAGCCAGTGTGGTGTTGGCCTGGTCGTTGACGACCTCGTTGCCGGAGAAGAAAGCCAGGGTGTTGTCATACTTGACGAACTGGTCCACGGTTGCGAAGACGCTCTGCAGATAGACGTCGTTGTAGGACTCAGCAGGGCTGTTGCGGTTAATGGAGTAGAGTGGGTTGTTGACATCGAGAATGAGGTAGATGCCAGCATCAGCCAGCTGGCTCATGCAGTCGTCATGGCTGGCAGAGTTGTCGACGGTGTAGACACGGACAGTGTTGACTCCCAGCTTCTTGAACTCAGCAATGTCACGCTTGCAGGTAGCAGTATCAGCCAGCGGGTCGGCCAAGTTGGACGATCCACCGGGCTGGTAATCGATACCACGGACGTAGAACCGATCACTTCCGGCCCAGAAAGCTGCAAACAAGAAAAATTAGCAAGACGAAGCTGTGACCGAGGAGCTGAAACGCCTTACCATTGCCAGAGGCTGTGACAGTGGGGAGGCTGGCCCGCTTGCTTGGTGGTTCCTGCTCGGTGGGAGTAGGGTTGGCCGTGACGGCGGCCGTCAGCAGAGCCGATGTGAGGGCGAAAGACTTCATGGTGAGCTATTCTGCGTTTGCGTCGAGCTCGTTGGTAGGGAGCCGATGCTGTCTGGTGTTGAGGCAGTTGGCGCCGTGCGACCTCGCTGCTGGCAGTAGTAGAAGACAAGCGGCGGCAAAGGGAGGAGTCGAGTGATTGACGTGAATCAATGTGTCAATTAGAAGAAGGAAAAGAATAGCTGATCCGACGAAGCGAGTGAGTCGGGCGTGTCTCGTGGGTGGGAGACAAGAAATATCTCGCAGTCAACAACGACGGTTGGAATGTGATGGAAGAAAGTGAAGGATGGTTGGGTATGGAGAAGAACAACAAGGAGAGGGCCGTCTGATGTAGATCAAGGAAAAAGGCCAATGGGTCCTCCACAGGGAAAACGAGAAAGATGGAAGCTGATAATAATAACCACGGCAATAATCATGCACCTCTCCTTCCTCGCCCCTGGGACCTGGCCCCTTGCTCCTTGCCGTCGCCCGCGGCCGCTGCCACCTGCGTTGCTAATTGGGCACCCCTTGCCCCAATATGGCCCTGTTCCCCCCAGCTCTAGTTCCCAATTGCCCTCATCCTGCTCGTAATTCTCAGGTTTAGCTTCCCGCCAGTCGTGGGTACAGTGCGCGTCTAAGTCGCGGTACCCCTGTCTCAGTCGGACAGATGCTTGTGGGGTACTTGCCAAGATATGTAGGGCTTGCCGCGAAGCCAAGTCACTCCTTCCCGCCGCCCTGCTCTGCCATCCTGGCCGATCCCACTTCTCGCACGCCCGGATCAACAGGAAGTATGGTCTACAGCACACAGTAGCTTTGGGCATTTCATCTCCGCGAACCGACCGTCCAACCATGCTGCCCCAGGAGGCCCTGGACGCGTATACAGCATCCTCTCCACACCACCATCCCAGACATTGCCAGACCACCACAGCACAACTCCCCGTTCGTATCAAGTGCCTGGCACTGGCCGACTGGGTATCGATGACTGCGACACTCACTGCCAGTGGCCGCAGATTGGAACCAAGATCTCATGTTGTAGATCGTGTGACTGTTTCGGTGGCCCAATCTGTCTGCTACTCGTCGTTCTCACGGTTGTTTTTGCCGACGCTCGGGGTCAAGACGGCTGTCAATAATGACGTCTGGTCTGATTCGAACCCCAGCGTCAGGTCTGACCCTGGACAAGCGAGGCAGGACGCCCCAGCCTTTGGAAACCATCGACCCGCTGTTCTCTAGCAAACTCAAACAGACCATCAACCCCCCAACGAATGCTGGACACTCTGAACACAGCCTCAGACCACACTGTGCTGTGCTTCCATCCTTGATTGGGGGTAACACACGGCCAAGGACGCCGGCGCTGGACGGTGGACCACAGATTGC